>CM070033.1:76743398-76764254 GCA_036250615.1 Ptychadena robeensis | reverse complement strand
TGGTGCACTTTTGGTACAGAAATCTGGACCTCAGCAGTGCGCTAGGGAGGTTAATACTCAAATATTTTATCATATTATTTTAGTTTTTTGGAATGTTACTGAAGATTCTGAAAAAACTGACTGTAATATGTTGGATCTCAGTAGCTATGTTTAGCATTCTTCTCTCTCAAAATTGATATACTTACTGAAGGTCACACTAAGGGATGTTTCTAACACACTGCAGAACAGTAATAGTTAATGTCATCTTGGTTTTCATGGACAAATGCAGCTACCTCAGTGATCTTCAAACTAAACAATTTCACAGGCTTTTAAAATGAAGTTCATATTTATTTTCCCAAGGAAAATCTGTGACAGTCTGTTAATTTTCTTAGATAAAATAATAGAGAAATGGTTATATAATATGTCTCATGTTGCAATAAGTGGGCACACAAGTGATAAAATGGTTCAATTTACATAAATATTTGTCCCCAGTAGTAATTACATTTTCTTACTATCTTTAGAGTATCAGATTTTATTGCTGTCTACATTTTGTAGTGTTATATAAAAGACACACTACTGGCAACTTCCACTCAGAAGTGTAAAATATATTGATGAGTTTGGATAGCAAGTTCAAACTGGAAATCACAAGCATTGTAAAGTAAAATTCTGTTTAAAAAATGTTTATTTCTAATAGTATAGTTTTCCTTAGATCATATCTATGGATGAGGGCGACATTTAGGAATCAGACCAACAAGCTGTCCAAAGATATCAGGGACAAGACAGTAAACCTACATAAGGATACAAGACTATTGCCATGCAATGAGAAGATGACAATAGTTGGTACAATCATTCGCAAATGAAAGAAAGAAACAGTCTTGAAGATCTTACCTTTTGGAGTTGCAATACACTTGAAAATGATGACGACACAGCACAGAACTACATGTAATGAATTAGGCAATGATCTCAGGGCAGCAGGGACCATAGTCACCAATAAAACAATTGGTAACATACTACTCTGGTCTCCCCTGCTCAAGACATCACATGCACAAGCCCATCTGCAGTCTGCCTGTGAACATCTGAATGATCCAGAGGAGTACTCGGTGATCAGATGAGACCCAAATCATGCTCTTTGGAATCAAATCAAGTTGTTTGAAGGAGGAGGAATGCTGCCTAAGACCTTAACAACACAATCCTCACTTTAAAACATGGAGGTGGACACATAATGCTTAAAGGGTGTTATTCTGCTAAGAGCGCATGGCATCTTCAGCTCATAGCAGATACGATGGACAGGACCATTTACTGTCAAGTCTTGGGTGAGCATCTCCTTCCCTCAGCCAGGGCATTGAAAGTAGGTTATGAATAGGTTTTCCGATAAATTATTACCAAAATCATGATCCAGGTAACAAAAGAGTAGCTCAGAAAGAAGCACATGAAGATCCTGGGATGGCCTATCCAGTCTACAGACCTTAATCCCATAGTAAATCTGTGGAAGAAGCTGAAGGCTGACTTACCATACATCAGTCTCAAAACCTTACTGAGAAGGATGAAACGGATTTGCACAAAATCTCTCCTGAGATGTTGCCGGCCAACTACAACAAATGTCTAACCTCTATAATTGTCAACAAGGGTTTTGCCAAAAGTCATCTTTTGTGAAGGGATCAAATAACTATTTCCCTCATTACAATTTAAATAAATCTATGTGTGCATTGGGTTTGCAAGGGTTTTGTTGTTAATCCGTCTGTCTGTTAATCTGTTAAAATAAATCTCCCATAACAGTTTTTTGTCAGAAATGAACAAAATGAGCAGAGGATGGAATACTTATTTCCATTACTATATAGATAAATATATATAAAATAGGGATTTTATCTTTTGTAATGCTTCTGTAAATACATGTTCTGATAGAACTAGTAAATGGCAGCCAGGATGATTGCTTAGAAATAAGCCAAATTTATGCATCCACTTCATGCTTTTTACATTCCTTTAATTCTTTTGCAGTTCTTTGTGTGATCACACATATTCTATCTGTCCTTCACGTACATTAATCCAAATGGCATTCACAAGTGGTCACTTAGAGGAAGAAAGTATTGAATGCATGCATGATTCAGACTTCAGCACAGCATTTATGGAAACCATAGTGTAATTTCAAATGTAACAAAATGTGCTTGACACATAATAGATCTGTAGATGCAGTACAAATGCCCTTTCCTACCATTTATTTATCATACTGCTAAACTAACTGTACTATGTGTTGTTTTGATAGAAAAAAAACAGCAATCAAACACTGTTTATATCTTGTTTGGAGTGGCACAAGAGTCTGCAGCAGCCATTCTTTGTAACTACAAATGCCAACTAAAAAATCTAACACATATAAGTAATTGACATTAATTGTCTATCTTAAATGTTTGATTTAATAAAAAAAAAGCATACAAGAAACCAATTTATCTGCTCTGTGGATTCGTTTCTTATGGGCCACACTGCGCTGCAAACTCCTGTATGGCATCCATACAAGACTTTCCATGTCTATGGCTTTTCAATCCAGGGTATCTCCAACATAACAACAACTAGAGAAAGCTACCAGGATGACCCTGCAAATGCTTGGTAAAATCAAAATTTTTTATTTTTTTTTTATTTTTGGATGGACATGGATCATCATATAGATTAGATGATCAATCAGATGCAAAACAACTTAGACATTTGCATGCAAACAACAATGAAACTGCAAACCAATCAAACGTAGCAGCTGCATGCTCTTTGTTGCATTATTTGGATCTAATTGATCGTAAGAGGGATAGAGGGAGATATGCACATATACTTGGCAAAGTTGATTTGAACAGATATTGACAATTGGAAAAGACTCCCACTCCAGAGGCTTCATATTACCATCACAACTAAATATCTACCCCTTCTGATTCCTGCAATAAATAAGATTTCTGAAATCTTAGGCCAAGTTTACATGGTCAGTTTTTGGGAGGCTGACACACCACAGCCACACGGTTAGCCACCTTGAGTGGTTAACCCCCCCCCCCCATATCGCTAACAGATGTCAACAAATACCTGTGTAAATGATCTCTTTGGACAGAGATAATCCCGGACTATAAAAAGTGCACCATGAAGCATGGTGGTGGCAGGATCATGCTTTAGGGCTGACTTTCTTCAGCAAAAACTGGTGCCTTAGTTAACATAGAGGGAATTATGCAAAGGATTGTTTGGTTTGAACCTGTACCCCTGATTTATCAGAGCATTCCCATCCCAGAATATTTAGAACAACCAGAGAGTTCCCCTCGGATGGGACTTTGATTGGAATGCTTTGATTTTTAATATGTAATAATTCTTGGTTAAAAGAAAATCTCCTTTATTGTGTAAATAATAACTAAAAGAAAAACCTAAATAAAGCAACATAGATAATAAACACAAAATTATACATACAGGATAGGGGTTTGTTACCCCCTGCTGGTGACCACGAGGGAATTATGAACAGTTCCAAATACCAGTCAATATTGGCACAAAACCTTCAGGCTTCTGCTAGAAAGTTGAACATGAAGAGGACCTTTATCTTTCAGCATGACAACTACTCAAAGCATACATCCAAATCAACAAAGCAATGGCTTCACCAGAAGAAGATTAAAGTTTTGGAATGGCCCAGCCAGAGCCAAAACCTGAATCTGATTGAAAATCTGTGGGGTTATGTAAAGAGGGCTGTGCACAGGAGATGCCCTTGCAATCTGACAGATTTACAGGGTTTCTGCAAAGAAGAGTGTCAAAATGTGCCATGCTGATAGACTCGAAAAGACTGAGTGCTGCAATAGCATCAAAGGGTGCTACAACAAAGTATTAGTTTAAGGTGTGCACTCTTATGCAACCATATTATTTTATTTTTATATTTTTTCTTCCCTCTACCTAAAACATTGCAAGTTATATGTCACATTAAAGGTGAAAAAGGTTTTGAAATTATTTATCTTTGTCTCATGGCTTCAGGACAACTCCGTGAATGTCCTTGATTGGCTCAGCCAGAGCCCAGACATAAATCCAATTGAACATCTCTGCGGAAATCTTCAAATGGCTGTGCACCAATGCTTCCCATCCAACCTGATGGAGCTTGAGAGGTGCTGCAAAGAGTAATCGGCGAAACTGGCCAAGGATAGGTGTGCCATTCATATTCAAAAAGACTTGAGGCTGTAATTGCTGCCAAAGAATTGAGCAAAGCCTGTGGATACTTATGTACATGGGATTTCTCCTTTTTTTTTTTTTACATTTTGTTTATCTTTAATAAATTTGGCAAAACCTCAAGTCAACTTTTTTCACTGTCAATGTCAATTGCACTTTCTGGATGCATTGGAAGTCATTTGTAGAGTATGCCCTGAACATATTTATACCAAATATGCATAAGTATCACTCTGTCTTACAGTGCTGGTTATAGAAAACCCTGTCCTTTATATGCTGTGGTGTCATGCCAATGACTGATATGACAACACTATTGTATTTTGGCTACAAAACAACTAGCGTTTCATTTGTTTCTGAAATAAATTAGAATACTTACATATTTAATGAATTCAGCATCAGTCCCATAAAATATGAATCAGCACCCTAGGTCCTCTTGTGTACAGTAAAGCAGTTTGTGGGGAATGAATTATTTAGGTGATAGGTCTCTAGAATGCAGTATTATACTTAGTTTCCAACTGTTATTATTCATGGGATGTCAACAGTAGGCTAGGAAAGGAAATGGTAAAATAATGAAGTGCTAGCTTGGCACAATATATTTATTCAACTTGGCTACAATTGTTTTATTCAAAATAGAGTACAGCAGTGTAAGGTTTACAGTTGCAGACAACAAAAAGGTCAGTCAGTATCCTCCTTTATTTATATCCCAAGTTATTGTTTCAGGAATTTGTAAGAAAATTTTATATTTTTC
Source organism: Ptychadena robeensis (assembly GCA_036250615.1). NCBI lineage: Eukaryota > Metazoa > Chordata > Amphibia > Anura > Ptychadenidae > Ptychadena > Ptychadena robeensis. Next base: position 76,759,366 of record CM070033.1, on the reverse strand, counting down.
TCTATAGCTTTTTCTGACATAATATTATCATTTATTTATATAACGTAACATATTACGCAGCACTGTGCAATAAATTAGAGTTGAGACAACACAAGATAACACACAGGTACAGATTATGACACAGGAGGAGTAGAGGACCCTGTCCGATCTGGCTTACAATTTTATAATTGTTGGGGAACAAAGTACACAATAGGTTGAGGGTAATGGGACTGGCATAATGGTGATGTTAGGAGTGAGAAGATGGGTAGGCAAGACTGAAGAGGTGGGTTTTCAGGGAATTTTTAAAAGTGGAGAAGGTAGGAGAAAGTCTAATGGGGCAAGGTAGAGAGTTTAAGGTGTTAGGAGCGGCCCTAGAGAAGTCTTGAAGCCGGGCATGTGATGATGTTATGAGCGGGATGTCATTAGTAGGTTGCTGGAGGAGTGAAGGGGGCAGTTAGGAGTGTATTTATGTATCAGGTTGGAAATGTAAGTGGCACAGGAAGGGGCATATCTTGAAGATGTTGCAGGAGTTGGAAGTGGCAGGATCTAGCAATGTTCTAAATGTGGGGAGTAAAGGAGAGCGCTGAGTCAAAGATGACACCAAGGCAGCATGCTTGTGAAATAGGGAATATGACAGTGTTCTTTACTGTAAGTGAGATGTTTGGTAGAGGCTTTTAAGTTACGGGTAAAGATGTGTGTTCTGTTTTGCTCAGGTTGAGTTTAAGGAATCTGTCAGCCATCCATGATGAAATGGCCGATGGCACTGAGAGATGTTGTCCAGGACAGAGGGAGTTAAGGGTCCGGGTGGATTGGTAATTTTGGGTGTACCATTTATCAGCATATAAATGGTATTGCAGACCAAAGGATGAGATGAATTTGCCAAGCGAGGAGGTGTAAAGGGAGAATAGTATTGGGTCAAGGACCGAGCCTTGTGGGAAGTGGAAAGAGAAGTCAGTCAGGTAGAAGGAGAACCAGGAAAGTGCGGAGTCATGAATACCAAAAGAGTGCATGGTCTGTAGAAGAAGAGGGTGATCTACAGTGGCAAAGGCTAAGGGGAGATATAGCAAAAGAAGCAGGGAGAAGTTGCCTTGGGACTTGGCAGTGAGCAGGTCATTGGTCAACTTTAGTGATGGCTGTTTCAGTGGAATGAGACCAGAAGCTGGATTGGAGGAGGTCAAGGAGAGAATTCACAGTCTGATGGTCGGTGAGTCTAGAACAGGTTAGAAGTGAAAGGAGGAAGATAGATTGGTCGGTAGCTGGAGGGAAGAGAGGAGTCAAACAATGGCATATCTATAGGAAATTCTGTTACATATCTGAACTCTAAGTAAATGTAAATCAAGGTTTGTATTGGGTGGATTACTACCATTTATCTGACATACATGAAACAAGAGATTTGCATTATATTTTAATATTCAGATGAGAATAGGAGGAAATGCAGTACAATGGTATATACTGTAGGTGTTTTTGGTTTTTACTTGTATTAGTTATTTTTATTTCTATAACAGCATTGCTGGGTATAAGAAAGCTGCAATTATGTGGCAATATGGGGATCAACAGCAACATTTACAAACTGATTATGTGTATCCCTAATGAGCACCGATAAGCATTGTGGAAGTGTGTGCAAAGAATATTGATATGGCTAACAAAGCACAATGAAGTCCAAAAAATATAAAAACATCACCTATTTGTTTCTGTCTCTTACAGTCCATCAGTCATGTGTGTCAAGACAAAACTGTTTCTTTTGTTCAAATATTTATGACCATGTTATTTTGTGTATAAATGTAAGTTTCAAAGACCAGAATTGTATTAGCCTGAAGAAGGGATCTGCGATATCCCGAAAGCTTGCTTCTCTAATGACTTCAGTTAGCCAATAAACGGTATCACTTGAACTCCAAACTTGCTGTATTTATCGATGGCTAACACGGTACAACACTCTACTATTGCTAAGATGGAAGATACCACAATGTACCGCATTTTTCTGGAACTGAAAAACCATCTGAAGAAACTTGCACAACTGGACAGTGACATCTTCTTCTTGACCACATGCAAAAAAGAAAATCTAATTCCTCAAGGACTTAAAATTCGGAATCCCACTCTGAATACATACAACAGCAGATTTGCAGAACATCTTTGTACCAGGAGCTCTGAAAGACTGTGGAATAAGGTGATCAAAATTTGCTACAGCCTTAAAAGAACTGCAAGAGAGCAAATAACAGAAACAACCAGATTGCTGGAAAGTGTCAACACTGGGATGAAAGATACATTACAAGCTTTCTACAAAAGACTACAAGGAATTTTTATCACCAACAAAAAAAAAAAGCTCCAAAGATTGAGACTTAAAGCTGGACACCCCAACCATAAGACACCAGAACAGCAGAACTGTGTTATCAACCTTTCATCTTACACCGCCAGACACAGAATCAGCTGTGCTTTCATAGGACTGACATTCTGCCCCAGCCGAAAGGCATGCCCATAACTTAATTTATGCAGTCGACATGGAGGAATTCTCGAAACTGCCGGCTAAAAGATACTTCCATGACAAGATGGCCCCCATGACACAACTCACAAAAAATAATGGCAAACAACGCAACAAAAAAATCTGCATGGCCCCCAAAACCAGGAATGAACCCCACTCTGACAAATCATTAGCCAATCAGCAAAAAGGTGACGGATAAAAAAAATTCTACACAAAAGAGAACGTCCTGTAAAAACCTTTCAACCGGGAACAAAAAGCAATCACACTCTTTAAAGGAAAATAAGGATATTATACATGAAGCCTGCAGACAAAGGGGTGACATAGTCATATGAACAAAACGGATTACGTACAGGAGGCACAAGGCAGTTATCGACCATGTACACTATGCCAAAATAAGGAGGATCCTACAGATTCCTACAGGAAGGAACTCACCAAAATTGTAAACAGCCTACCCTCCAGATTAGTAACCACATCTCTCACCTTCAATACCGGAAGCAACCAAAACAACAGGCTGCTATTTACATGCTCCCCAAAATTCATAAGGAGGGAAACCCAGGGAGGGCCCATCATTTCAGGTATTGGAACACTTACCGAAAATATCTCAAGGCTGGGTTGAAAACATCCCAACCTCTGGTCCATGAAACACCCACCTTTTTACAAGACACAACAGACCTCTTAACAAACTGACTGCCATTGGACACCGCTCTACCCAAAGAACTATTTTAGCCAAGATGGATGTGGAATCTTTATACACAAACATTCCACCTGAATGGGATTACCGCATCTTCATTTTCTTAAAAAACAACCACCTGAAGAACATATTCACAGTGATAAGTTTCCTGACCCACAACTACCACACTCTTCTTTTGGGCAGGACCATCTATCTACACAATGGGGGTGCAATGGGCAGTTTGCCCCCCAAATGCCCACCTCTTCATGGCCAAATCGAGGAGAGTCCTACAGGTTCCCTTAAACCCATCGGCCTACTTCGCTACATCGTATATCCTCTTATTTTCTCGACTGAACGTGAGGAAAACTTTCTCATCCCAGAACACAATGGCTTCATCCCCCACGATCAACTCAAATTAACACTCCAGCAAATACTTCCTGGACACACTATACGTATCACTGGAACTCATGCAACATCCATCTACAAAACCCACGACCGCCTACTTACCCAGCTGACACTTCCATCCTAAACTATAAAGGAATCTGTGTATACAGCCAAGCTATCAGATAACATCGACTGCTCGGAGAACAGACAGGCCACCTGGATAACTCATGAGTGCCTTCACTTCCATAACATGCGATACAATCCCGGATAACACAAGGCACAATCCCAGAAAGCAGTGACCATCCCAGAGCAACCTTTTACATATAAGCAAACCTGAAAGAGAACGGATTCCCACTAGTGCGTCACATTTAAAACTCACTTTCTGGAAGTGTTTTACGGCGTCACTCATAAAAGAGCTACAACCCGTTCCTCCACAGACCAAGACTCAAGGATATTTCCAGAACCCTACCGTCTCCTTGCCTATAGACAACCACCCCACTCGACGACACTTATTGTACGGCCCGAGAAGTTCCTGACATCCGCACCCCAACACAGGGGGACGGAACAATCTCCCTGCTGCAGAGGCAGAGTGAGACCTGACCATATCGCCCAAGTGCCGAAAGATCCCAGTACCAGTGACCACCAGTTGGAGTATAGAGTACAGGGAAACGTTCTCCTGCAGATCCCTCCAATGTGGTGTACCTAATACGTGCAAAATGCCTACAGGACTCTATGATCTGGGCAGACAAGGTCAAACCCTCGCCAGGTATAACCTGCAGTATCGTACACTATCAACAACCACAAGAAACACACCGATGATCCCTGTACCGAGCCATTTCTTTCAAAGTCTGGCCACAGCATAACAAGATCTCAGGGTTTATGGACTGATGGGGAATTTGAAAACATGCAGAAGGAGGCTGGAATGGGAGATGTCAATTTCAATAAAAAAATTCAAAACTTGGAATACGGTTTAAATAGGGACACACACTCATGTGCCACGGCACAACTTTAACTGATTTCAAGAACAGTCACAATAACCCCCCCCCTCTTTCTTCAAAACTGATGGAACTCAGTTTGCCATATTTCTCTGCTTCCCAGGTCTATGGACATTTTAATTGCTGAAGGAGGAGAATATCACGGCTGAACCTCTTATCTGTATTACCCCAAATAACTCTTCCTAACTCTGATCACTATCTCCATTAACTAACCCTTCACTCTCACCTCCATCAGTCATGTGTGTCAAGACAAAACTGTTTCTTTTGTTCAAATATTTATGACCATGTTATTTTGTGTATAAATGTAAGTTTCAAAGACCAGAATTGTATTAGCCTGAAGAAGGGATCTGCGATATCCCGAAAGCTTGCTTCTCTAATTACTTCAGTTAGCCAATAAACGGTATCACTTGAACTCCAAACTTGCTGTATTTATCGATGGCTAACACGGTACAACACTCTACTATTGTCTCTTACAGTAAAACTGTGAAACAATTTGGCTGCACTAATAGCACATTATTTTAGTGAAGTTTAATCCAGTTTAATCATGTGATCAGAGAATCCAACCACTCACACACCTCTAATCATCCAGTCAATCACAAGGCTTACAACTGTATGCTTAATTTCAGAAAAAAAGTAATCAAAGATCCAATTAAACAATTGATCAAATTAATTGAACTGCTCGATCAAACAGAAAAATTTACCCATGTATGGGCAGCTTTAGACAATTGTGGGTAGAGGGTTAGAGTAGAGAAGTATATTGGCACATATGGTCAATATTATAGTCTGCATCTAAGGGCTTAAGCATAGTCTAAATCAGTGGTGGGCAACTGAGTTGATATGGAGGGCCACAAAAAAAATAACAAAACTTGTTTCTAATGATACTTCAAACATTAGGCAACACTGTAGTGCTGTAATGCACATTTTGTGTCATATATATATATCATTAAAGGTTATGTGCCTCTATTCTGAGGTTTAGTGTCACATACAATAATCCCCTGTTCGTTGGTGGAATAGTGGGAGCATAGGCACTCTTTTTAGAACAGGATATTCTTGGTGAGGGACTTGCTCAGGCACTGTCTGATCAGCCAGAGCGAGTCCCTCTCCTTAAAGAAGATCCTGGGCGAGGACAGGTGAGTTCCTATGCCCTATGCATTAACAGTTAGGATTGTGGGTCCGCAAGTGGAAATCCAAGGGGGGCCACCAAGGAACGCCCAAAGGGCACTTGGGGTCTAAATAATTTAATTTAAATAACTTTTCATTTGTTGTGTGTATCTGCCATGCTAGAAGATAAACAAAAACATACAACACAGATACCTAAGCACTAGTCTTATGGTGCCATGAAAAACCTGAAATAAAATAGTTAAAAGATGTCTAGTGTAACTAAAGATAAAGATGGGAAGAATATTATGCAAAAATTATTTCATGAATCCCCATTGTGGTAATAATATCCACTCTTCTTGCCTAGGGATGTAGTTATCATTCTCACTGATGTAGAATAAATTGACCTATCCTTACTGGGATAAAAAAAGAAATGAAATTATTAACGTCCCATGTTGATAATTCAGTGCACCCTTCTAAATAATTTGTGTACTCTTAGACAGATAAGCTGTTCTTCTTACAGATATATATAGGGCTGTGTGCAAAGAAACAGGCAAAGCCAATAACCTTGCAGATAAAATGTAAAAAAATAAATGTCTTCAAGAATAATTTTTCACACTAGCTGTAGTTAGAAATTCACAAAACATTTATTGTTTGTTTTTAAAAGAGGGAACGTTTGCAAAAATAGATGCAGCAGTGTGGTATGCATTAATACACAGCATAACGCAGTAAGGCATAAAACATTGTATACAAGCGTGCATGGTAGAACAGGTTTTCTATAGAGTCTGCTTCAGCTTATTGTTCTAAAGACAACACAGTATATAGTATATATTGCAGTTTAGTTGGCCTCTAGATCATGTCTGCCTTTTTTTTTACAGGGGCATAAATCAAGTCATAACATTTGATAAAGATATCCAGTTATAAGCCTACAATTATAAGCATAGGCAGACTTTCTTGGTGAACCATGACATTATGGGATAGATTGCCAAGCTCATCAACCCTCTCCTCTGGCCAGTCGGGTCTACCGCAAAGCCTTGTATTTCTTGGGGGGCATATGTTTGTACCCACCCTTTTTCAGGCTTAGTTCAGCTCATAGAGGTTTGGTATGGCCTCAAGGGTATGTGCACACTTGTTTGTTGGTTACACTTTTCAGGCCTGTCAGACCCTATGCTGAATACAGATCTGAATATAGATCAGTGGTGGGCAACTGTGTTGATATGAAGTGCCACAAGTGTGGCCCTCGGCATGAATAAAGGGCCGCACATAACATTTTCAATCTATACTGACTTGTTTAAGCATTTTCTAATAGAAATGACGGCAGGTATAGCTAGAAGACATTATTTTTCATTTTAAAATAACAAAACTAAAATACTTCAAGCATTCAGTAACACTGTAGAATGGTAAAGCAAATTTCCTGTTAAATACATCGTCAAAGGTTATGTGCCTCATAGATATCATCAAAGCCCATATATATATATATATATATATATATATATATATATATGCCCATATTCTGAGGTTATATGCTACATACAATAATCCCCTGTTCGTTGGTGGAATAGTGGGAGCATAGGCACTCATCTTTATTGAACTGGATATTCTTAGAGCAGGAAGCGGAGGAGAGGTGAGGGATTTGCTCAGGCGCTGTCTCTCTCCTCCTCTTCCCTACCAAAGGAGATCCTAGGCGAGGACTGGTGAGTTTCTATGCCCTAAGCATTTACAGTTAGTTTTTGGGGGCCACAAGTGGAAGACCAGGGTGGGCACCAAGGAACGCCCAAAGGGCCGCATGAGGCCCAGGGGCCACAGGTTGGGCACCTGGGTGATGATTTTGCAAACACCAATGCCTTTTTTTGCCCCAACAATGCTAGAAGAATACTCTGCAACCATCCATGTGAACCTAGTCAATTGCTAATATGTCTTCCCCCTCCGCGCACATGTTCACAGGGGTTCCTTCATGGGGCACAGTTGGGCCCAACTGTATCCAGGTAAGACCATACATTTAATGCCACTTTTCAACGCAGCATAAGACCCCTTAAATAGGGGCACCCACATGGGCAACTAAATTTAATGTTACCCTTTGTTTACATTCCCTTGCATTACACTTTGACTACTAACATGCATATGTCCTGATGAAGCGACAGAGGTGTCACGAAACGCGTTGACTGTTTCCTGCATGAACTGTATGTATAACTATCTACTCAAACAACTTGGAGTTGGTGTACTATGAACAATGGTATTTGGACTTCATATAAACTTTGATTGTACTGGATTTACTGAACATGACTTATTGAACTTTATTTGAACTTTTTGTTTCATTCAAGTCCACCTCAAAGTCCTCCTTGGGCCCTGTTCCAGTAAGCTGGACATATGACCTGAGGCCTTAGGGTGCAAGAGTTTAACTTTGTATATTGTATATGTAAATGTGGATGTTGGTGGACGACCTAAACATTGTTATACTTAGGGGGTGAGATTTTCCCTTTTTTCCTCTTCAATTGCTAATATGTGATAACAAACTAAAACTACAGTCAGTAACCATTTATTATATTACACACATGTTATATTCTGCATTTACCTACTAATGAATAGTAAATAATAATGAATAATGTGGCTAAAGATGTGTTTTCTCCTGGCAATGTGTGGAAATACAATATTATCACAATTCTAAGAACCAACAAAGGGTTAGAAGTAGAATATTATATGTCAAATTCATAGCTTAATACATTGCTCAGATGTTCAATGATACTGTAAGAATAATTAGGCATGAATGGTACATGATACTGTCAACTACTGGTTATTAGAAGAGTATTCAGTTCTTTACTCAGTACTCCTTAACATGTCATATATAAGCAGTTTTGCTAGTTAATTGACACTTTGGGTCCTCCTTTTCTCTTATATTGCCTACTTGGATTTAAAAAAATGAAAAAACGTCCAGAAAAGGGCATTTAAGTGTCAATTCCAGTCAATGTTTTAGAAAATTACAGATTCCTAATATAACAACATTATGTTTGGAGCCACAAACTGAAATGACAAAGACAAATACATCAACAAGGTGACAGACAGCTATGAAAATTAGATACCTTTAGACTTACATATTCAGTTAAATTCATGAACATTTCTAAATACAAAGTAAATTTTTTTTTTTTTTGCAAGTTCAGTAAATTCTGCACATAGTAATGAACTGAGTGTCAATCTCACACCTACATGCCACTTCATTTCTATTCAATGCAATTTAAAAGTAAGACAGCTTGTCAAAATCATAATCTAAAATAATGGCTGAAAATGACATGCCATAAAAAGAGCACTTAATGGATTGAGTGCTGCTGCAAATTGCATGACGCACAAAAGGAATTGAATGTTAAAGAGCTATGGCTTAAAGAGAACCAGTCACAAGTGTTCTTATGTGAGAATCTCAATATTTGGTATTGCATTGTTGTACAGTACTTGTGCATGCTTACTAGAGATGGTCATGATGGTCCGCAAAATTATGACTAGTTAAATTTGGGAGTTAATTGCAAAGTCCCTGTACATGGTGTCATCACCAAAATTGTTGGAGATGTAAGGAAGATATAGGCAGGGGAGGGCTGGCAGACTTAGTTCTGGGGGGCAAATCCGGTCAAGTGGCCCATTGCACCACCGAATCAGCTCACCATCCACACCCACCTTTTCCTTGTTTTATAACGGATATTGACGTTATGAAGCAAGACAAATATGATACAATTAGCCCCCAGAAGCCTCTCTCCTTCTGCCCCCAGCAGCCTCTCACCATCACCCCCCAGCCTCTTAGTCATTGATTCTCATACGCATGGTGAAGATGAACAGAAGCTGGCGCTGTGAGTGAGACGAAGAGGGGCATGAATAGTAAGTCCATGCCTCCTTTCGTTTACACTTCCTGACTTGAAGTGCATGCGTGGAGGGATCTGAGCCGCGCCAACAGCCGGTGCCGCTAACAGCTGCCTGTATAACGCTGGTTTAGGGCAGCCTGGGGGGCAGCCCGGGGGGCAACTGCCTCCCTGCCCTCCTTTCCAGCCCTCCCCTAGACATAGGTAAATGCAAAAGCCAGCACACCCCTTGTTTTCCATTGACCTTAAAAGCAGCAATTAAAAGCAGCCAGCACAGACTAGTCACCTTAATTAATGTAATTAATTAATTAATATAAAGCACGCATCATTTTGAGAATAAATTGTATGAATCTAATTGGAAATGCCTCTGTGGACATGTGTCTGGTATGTGGAACTTACACATTTTCTAAATGTTTGTTCACTTATTATAAATTATTGGGTACTGGGATTAGATTAATGTTAAAAGAAAATGTAAACGATTGTAGCTTCAGGCTGCAAGGTAACAATATTGAAAAAAGTGTCTGAACATTTTCTAAAGCCACTGGATATATTTTCACAGTGCATTGCATATTTCTGCCATGAAAGGCTGTTTATTCATAAAATAGTGATGATGTATAGGCACGTATGCACTTAAGAGCCTTTTGTGGTTGCCATATGTCACAATGTATATGAAGAAATACCTTGGTAGCCATGAATAATTTCCCAGCCCTTACCCTACTACACACTGACTTACAGTTTTCAGATTTTTTAATGCATACCAGGCATGTTCACTTTGCAAAGTAAATTGTCACACTGCAAGGAATAATTCACTTAGCTAAGTAAAAGGGTGAAGGTCTGTTGACTTCATTTACGCAATCATATATAAACAAATATATGAGATATGATGATGCAAATTTGTGTAGGCGACCTGCTTTAAAGGAAACCTAAATGACTGTATTTTGCTGGCTATAAGACACCCCACAATAAAATAGGCACCCCTATATACAGCTGTACAGAGAGGTGTGTACTTTTATTTCTGTTCTGACCAATGTAGGAGTAGGTGATTCCTAAGCAACCAACAGAGAAATTCTGGTTCACCAAAAGAACACCATACCCACAGTGAAGCATGGTGGTGGCAGCATCATGCTTTGGGGCAGTTTTTCTTAAGCTGGAACTGGGGCCTTAGTTAAGATAGAGGGAACTATGAACAGTTCCAAATACCAGTCAATATGGGCACAAAACCTTCAGGCTTCTGCTAGAAAGCTGAACATAAAGTGGAATTTTATCTTTCAGCATGACAACGACTCAAAGCATACATCCAAATCAACAAAGGAATTGCTTCACCAGAAGAAGATTAAAATTTTGGAATGGCCCAGCCAGAGCCCAGACCTGAATCCGATTGAAACTTGTGGGGTTATCTGAAGAAGGCTGTGCACAGGAGATACCCTCGCAATCTGACAGATTTGGAGTTTTTCTGCAAAAAGAAGTGGGCAAATCTTGCCAAGTCAAAATGTGCCATGCTGATCGACTCATACCCAAAATGTGCCAGGCTGATTCATAGCCAAAAAGACAGAGTGCTGTAAATAAATCAAAAGGTGCTTCAGCAAAGTATTAGTTTAAGGATGTGTGCTTTTATGCAATCACATTATTTTATTTTTATATTTTTTCTACTTCACCTTCACCTAAAAGATTTCAGTTTGCTTTTCATTTGAGTGGTACAGTTAATATTAAAGGTGGAAAAAGTTCTGAAATGGTTTATCTTTGTCTCATTTTTTGTACAGTATAGGTACAATCTGACATTTTACCAGGGGTGTGTGAACTTTTTATATCCAGTTATATCCTGTTTTGTATATACATTTGTTCTGCTGCTCCAGGCATTCATTTGAACACACACAACTATTCATGCACCTTTTCACGTTAAAGCAGAAATAGGGGTCCTGCACTTTTTCTTTACAATACAGCACACCACAGGGTACAGATTATTAGTGTGTCCTGTAGTGAGGTAGGAACAGCATCTTATAGCCAAGTACTATGAAATCATTACTTCAAGGGAGTGCAGAAATCAACTCTGCGGGCAGCAGGGAAAGTGAGAATTCAAGGTCTTCTTGGTCTTTTATTTATTTTGAACATTTATTTTCAAGGCAAAGTGACTAGAATTCATAAACAAATGTTTAAAAGATAATATATATTTTTCTGAGAACATCATCACCCTTTGAAAATATTAATGAAAGCCTGGAAGAGAAGTACAAAGGATATTGTAGTAAGATACTGTCACCTTATACAAACCATGAGCAATAAGCTAGGGAGCTGCAAGATTAAAAACAAAAAAAGGAGAAAAGATTAAAAATAATATCCGTTCCTTAGGACTATGAAAGGGGATGTTATTTATAATTTAGAGGCTTGCTGTATTAGATTAACATCAGTGCATTGCATTAACTGCATTTCTTTCTGAGCCCTTCTACACAGCCAGGAGCTTCTGATAATATCTCTTCATTTTATGTGTCTGCAGAACACCTGAGGGGTAGCACCACTGAAAGGGCAACTAATAAACCATAATGAACGCAAAATTTTTGCTGCTTAAAACTTTGTGTTCAAATTGCATCTTCTATTTAGCTTTTTATGTTATCAATATCGTATATATTGAGTGTATACAGTATGACCCCTAACACACTATAGACACTTATTTACATACCCTGGCAACATTTTTAATTACTAAACCATTTTTAAGAGAATATGAACAAAAACATTGCTTGCACTCGTGGTTAGTGGTTGGCTGAAGTCAATTATTGTCAAACTATTTTTTAATCATAATCACTACACAAACTACCAAAATGACCATAAACAAAAGTTAACACGATGGTGATTTGGCCTGATAACATGTACACAACTTGACACAAAAGGGTTGGAATGGCCAATAAAGGTAGCCATCTTCATCTTTGATCCTTTGATCACATTTGATCTGTTTTCATGTAACTAATGGGTGTAAATAAAAGGTCAATGACTTTCTGGACTCTTGGCATCTTTTATCCAGTGCTGCATTGATATTTTTTTTCTATTCTAAGTTATGGGGAAAGAAAAAGAATTGTCAAACAATCTGCAGGCAAAGGTAGTCGAACTCTATAAGTGTCCCCATACACCTTTAGATTTCTCTGTCAGATTTCCTTTAGATTTCCTTTTGTTTTACCAAAACCATGTAATATGGGGGACTTTCTAAACAATCAAGTCTACCTGTGTTCAATCGCAGAGGACCCTATACTACATAGTTGTTGGTAGATCTAAAGGATATCTGACAGATAGATCTTAAGGTGTATGGCCAGCTTAAAACAGGAAAGGGATATAAGGAAATATCAAAGGCATTGTGAATCAGTGTTCTAACTTGGAAAACAAGGGGTTCTGTTGAAACCAGACCAACTCAAACCTAGCCTCAACTGCCAGAAGAATTGTTTGGGATGCAAGGAAAGCCCCAGGCATATCTTCAGATGAAATACAGGACTCTCTCAAAAATGTGGTGTGGGTGTTTCAAGATGCACAATTAGGAGACACTTGAAGAAAGATGGGCTGCACGGATGAGTTGCCAAAAGCAAGCAATTACAAGGCAAATGCCATAAAGTATTCCACCATGACAATGATCCAATACACAAGGCAAAGTAGACCTGTCATTAGCTACAGCAAAAGTAAAGGTTCTGCAGTGGCCATCTCTGTCTCCTGACCTCAATATCATTGAGCCACTCTGGGGACACTGCAAGCATGCAGCTCATGCAACACAGTCCAAGAATTTGTGAGGAAGAATGAGTGGCTTTACCATCCGAGAAGGTAAAGAGCCTCATCCGCAACTACCACAAAACACTTCAACCTGTCATTGATGTTAAAGGGGGCACTACAAGTTACTAAGAGTATGTTACTGGGGTATGTAACTTTTGATCAGGGTCGTTTGTGTAGTTTGTGTTATGTTTTAACCTCCCTAGCGCACTGCTGAGGTCCAGATTTCTGTACCAAAAGCGCACCTCAATGTTAAATTTTTCTTTAGTCCGTAGCATGTAACTAACTTCCCAAAATATTGTCCTTACAAGGGTCCAATAGACATCCGGACTAAGCATAATGTTTGAAACCAACACTTAATGTAAAAAAAAAAAAAAAAATTTTTAATCACAAAAATGAAAAAAACAAACAAAATTAGTACACAAAACTATGCTGCTATGGTACTAAATATCGCCAAAATAAAAATCCTGATCCCCAGATGTTCCCATTTGCACTTAACCCTTCTAACCTGGGTGATAAAATCACACCAGGGAAGAAAGGTTCAAGCAAATGGCACATCTGGGCATCAGGGACTTTATTTCTGGCGATGTTTATTACATGGGGGAGTTTGAAAGCAGTTTTCTTATGTAGAAACTGCTTCCAAACGCCCCCTTGTTAGAACATGACTATTCTACTGTTTACGGTTCAAATATCCCGCCGCCATCCCCGAGGACTCATGACGGCGCGGGGGGGGGGGGGAGGAAGTCACAAAGAAGCAGAGGCATCCGAAGAGGCAAGTCGGGACACGGTACGGCCAGGGACAAGCGTTAGTATGCTCTCCTGGAGCCCCTATTCGTACTGGACGGCATCAGCACCCTCGTACAGTGCTATGGACCTGCAGTCTCTGAACGAGGTGCTGCCGTCCCGCACGCTAGGGCGGTTAAAAAGACTAAAACTTTTTTTTTTGTTTGACAATAAATTACATCAGTCAAACATTAACCATGAGGGGAGTTATACTTCATATTTTCTGCCCAAAAATCTGCCAAAGTATATAAACCTTTGAGCACAGCTGTATATCTCTTTATACGTGTAGCCAACTGCAAAGGGAACTGCTGGTTAACAATTGTGGGTTTCTGGAATGTAGTCCAGTAGAGAAACCAAGGCCAGTTACATTCTTCACATGCTATTTAAAAAGTCACTGCACAGCGTCCAGTGATTGGCCCAATTTCCTATAGTCAAAGACTATGTATCAGCATGCAGCTCGGTATGAAAAAAACATACCTACTAGTGGCTTATATTCCTGAGCAGGACTTGGATGGTGAAATGGATACAAACTTAGGAGACAGCTTCATCTTGTGGGTGTTCTGCTATTTTTTTCTAGGGATGAAGGAATTTAATTTTGAATATTCCATTATCTGACTTTGCAAATTAACCCATGTACCACTTTTGGTACACAAATGGATTTCAGTGGACCACCAGGGTGGTTAAATTTTTCATATGGCTTTTGCCACAGAAAACCAGGCTGAATTGGACCGCCAGGGGTGTTAATCCCTCTCTTTTTGACAAGCATGCAAGCCAGTTAATGTGTTATATTTATTTTATAATGACAATGTGCTCTTTTGTGAATCACAATTGGCTCATTTTGGCTGCCTTGGCTTTACCCACTTTCTGTTTTGCACTTTTTACTAGGAAATTAGAGAGATAAGCATATTTTTTATTTTGTTTTATTGTTATGTTGACTGTTAATATTACAGAGAACTTTAACAAAAGTTGTTTATTGATGGATGCTTGTGTTCCTTTACTGTGTCTGTGATGACGTCATTATGACTAGTCGACTTACCTTGACTTGAGTGAATGGTGACTCGACATCATTAAAATATTAAGTCATTTATGCCCTACTTAATTATGTCTAAGAAGTGCACATTATAACCAGTGGGCTTGTTCACATGAAAATCCATGCCAACACATGTAAGGGGGATAGGTGTGTGATCTGGGCCTAAGGTCACAGTTACTTGCCCATTTCAATCCAGAACAGTAGGAGGTTAGTTTTAAAGTTAATCAAGAATATGTTATTTGTTTGCATAAAAAATGATTTTGTTGCACACTTAAAATATATTACATATTTTATAATCTATCTTTACCATTTGCAACCAGCAGGTGGGGATTACTGCAGTCTTAGGCCTGTTCTCCACTATGTTAAAATCCCTGCATCAAATGCGGGTATTTTAACGTGTCCTGCTATTCATTAGGCGCATACACAAGGACACATCAGCATCACATCGTGTCAATATCAACTCAGATCCACACATTTACATTGATGTATTGTGATGTCTGTATAGATGTGTTAAAATAATACGTTTTGTATTTATTGAAAACGCGAAGGTCGCATTTCTGTCATTTCTTCATCATAAAATGCTTATACAAGTCAGTATAGACTGAAAATTGTATGTGCGGCCCTTTAGTGATGCAGAGGGCCGCACTTGTGGCCCTATATATCAAATCAGTTGCCCACCACTGCTCTACATGTTGGGAGGAAGGATGATCAGAGGGAGGATTTGGTTGACCAGGCTGTTGGCTACAGAGACTGGACCTGGTGGAAAAGAGGGTGGTGCTAAAACGACTGGAACCATTATGTTCAGCAATCCATTGGACCACCTATTTACACTGGCCCGACTTGGACAGTGTTGTCCTATGCAGCCCAGCTTACTTGGACATGAAGCTTGTTTTTTGACATGAAATTTTTTTTTCTGGTGAACTGGCAGCAGGCACAGTTTCTTTGCGCCCAGGACCATGGCCTCTACGTGCACCAT
>CM070033.1:76707449-76737245 GCA_036250615.1 Ptychadena robeensis | reverse complement strand
CCCCCCCCCCCCCGCTTTAAGCGCATTCCTTCACGGGGAGGTCATATATATTCCTTCACAGGGAGGAGCACATATATATTACCTGTCTGCTGCACTGACTGTTTACAGGGCACGGAGCTAAACCGCCGGCTGGAGGCTGACGCAGTGCCCTGCGTTAACCTCTCCATTGGCTAATTGTCTTAAATCCATATAAACAATCAATGCGGTACACAGGTAATATATATGGGCTCCGTTGACCTCTCCATGAAGGAATTCGCTTGGAGCCCATATGGAGCCCATAATGCTGTGGAAACCTAACCTTAATGACAACTCACACATTTTTTGACACTGAAGCCAATTCACCTCCAATTTTGTGGTTTTCCATTTCCAACATGAGTATTTCTATGAATACTCATGCTCCTTTGTTCCAGCTATCTTCTGTCACTGCTAGATCCTGACCATGTCTGTTTGCTGCGTGGCCTGACTATTTGGCTATACATAAATTAAGGGGTTCCTGTGCCTGCGGATTCTGCATTTTATTGTGCAGTTGCCTGTATTGGTTTGCCTGGGGCATTTAACTTGTCAACGATGTTTGAGTGAACACTGCCGTCCAGGGTCAGAGCAGCAGTGTGCCCAAAGGGAGAGAGAGGTGGTGGTGTGGGCAGGGGCACAAAACATTTCTGAGTATGGGGCCCGAGGATTTCTGACGGCGGCTCTGCTTATCTGTACCTTTACGCAACAAAGCAGATTTCCACAGCACACTTGTGACAGGTCATCACAGTTCAGCTTCCAACAGACTCCTCCTAGTCCAGGCAAATAACACCCACTGCCTGGAAAGCCCCTGTCTCTCTCCAGAAGGTTGTATCACTGGGCAAAATATCTCAAAATAACTTTACATCGAAAGTCTGCTCAGATATGTCTGTTGTCAAGGACCCTACTGACAAGGAATACCACATTTACTCATTCTTCTTATTTTTTGCAAGCTTTTACACTGATTTCTCACTACCGGTACAACCCTGCTTGTGCATTAAGACCCCTTTTATGGATTTCCAGTCTTTCAAGTGTATATAGTGCATTAGAAAAATCACCAATAAAACTTAAAGTGTAAAAAGAAAAGTGTCAATCCCCCCTAGTGTATCCACATTGTACAGAAAAAAGGTTATGTATTTAGATTTCTAAATGCAGACGTACTAGTCCCTGCCTTCTTGGGTATACAAATCAGGTTTTGGTTCGTTAAACTTGTATAAAATGTATGTTTTTTTCAGTAGCCTACCTGCCACACATAACAAAGTAAATGCTGAGAGTACATGCTGTCAAAAATGTCATGATCATTTAATCAACTGTAAAATAAAAGCATTTTCAGCATAATTACTTCATAAAAGCCTGGTCTGTGTTAACATTAATACAACTCCAATATACCATTTGGGACTGGAATTACATTTGTAATTTCCAGCAGGGAACCCCCAAATGCAGATTAACCTATGCCCAATTAGTTTAACTATTATGATTAGGCTTTCTTCAGGTGTAAATAGTTGATGCAGGTGTTGAGTTGAATCATAATGATTTTACATGTCTAAGGATGGATATTTAATATTCATTCCCAGAAGCAGATGTCTATCCATATTCATGGTTGTGCATCATAGTTCTGGCATTATTCAGAATACACAGTCATCTAATTAGTTTTATCTTTTTTCTTCTTTGCTGTAATGCAACAGTTTAACACTCCTATAAGAAAAAGTATATTGTAGCACTTATACTAATTTTATTCTTAAAGTACCATATATACTCGAGTATAAGCCGACCCAAGTATAAGCCGAGGTACCTAATTTTATCTACAAAAAGTGGAAAAACGTATTGGCTCAAGTATAAGCCGACAGTGGGAAATGCAAAGTCAGAAAGTGGAGTTTTCTAAATGAGAAAAATATAGAGAAAGCACCATTGCCCCTAGCAATTAGTCAAACAGGATCCATCTTAGTGCCACAACCTCAATAAATGTAAGAGAACACAGGATTATTATTAATATTTGAATCGAATTATATTTGAATTAGTAACCGGCCACCAGGTGGCAGTGTGGAGTTTGTTTATGTCGATCACCTGAACGGCGGCTTTTACGGAGAGCTGAGCAAACATATGCAGTGAAGAGGGAAGCTGCCTGCCTGAAATTCAGCACGGTAATGGACAGTCGGCTGACTCGAGTATAAGCCGAGGAAGCATTTTCTGCCCATTTTTTTGGGCTGAAAAACTCTGCTTATACATGAGTATATACGGTACTTTATCTACTAGAATATAAGCCAAATTTTTCAGCTCCTGAAATGTATTCAAAAATTTTAATTTGGCTTATACTTGAGTCAAGAAATTTATATCGTGGAATTTCATAGATGGAATTTGTAAGCGAATTGCAAAGCCCCTGAACATGCTATCTTCACCAACTTTGTGGGAGATGTAGAGAAGGGTTGTGGAAACAAATGAAGAAAAACTAATCATGACTCTAGCACATGCAGTTTTTGCATAAATTAGGTTTAAACTCGAGTAAAAGTTATGTAAGTTGACATAATTTTGAACTTAACTTGTGCAAAAACTATATAAACTAGAGCAACCCTTTTTTTCTTTACAATGTTGCCACAACCCTTCTCTACATCTCCAGCAATTTTGGTGATGATACCATTACCACTTGAAGATAACACAGTTTGCAATCTTTTATTATAAACTTATCATACAGAATATGAATATTAGAAAATGTAAAGCATCTGCAAATCCACAAACTAACTATGTTACAAAACCGGGCACAATGTAGTATATTTGTCTATTCTAATATAGACAAATATACATATTATATATATATATATATATATATATATATATATATATAGAATATTAGCATTATACAATATAAATTACAGTACATTGCAAAGTACAAGCCCACATTAAAATCTGAACTTTATGTCACACTTTAGACCACATTATGCTTCCCAACTCTCCATTACAAACTGTACCATACATCATATAGCCTGTTTAAACCATGTACCCCCTCCTACTATGAAATGAACTGCACACCTTGTAAAGAGCATACCACATCATAGTCAATCTAACTTTAGGTGAAAAAATTCATTTTGTACCATGTCATTTTTAACAATAATGGAGCCAAAATAGGGAAGACGTGCGTAAAAAAATATTAGTTTGTTCATTACTATTAATTTCCTGCCACAGCACTTCAATCAAATTAGGATCTGGACTATGACAAGACAATTGCAACAATTGTTTTCTTCTTTAAGCCATTGTATTAGTGTTTGTTATTTTGATGTAGTTGAATGATCAACTCAATGACAACAGCTGCAAGCTAAAATCACTCTGCTTTACCATATCCAAATTAATGAGCAATAAGAATCTATAACATAATTGCAAGAAATAAATATTTGACTATAACTTCCCCAAAATGTTTTTAGAACTTGAGTATGGCCTGAAATTAGTTAGACAACCATTTTCATTTTGATATTTATGAATGGATTCTTTAAGTGCTAAGATGTAGCTGTACCTATGTCTCTCACTTGTGACTCTTTGGACTCAATCTGTGTTTCTGTTTCTCACAGAATTCGTATAGTGACAATGAGTGGAGGCTGCCACATTGTGAGGGCCCATTCACATTATATGCATTGGGTTTAAAAAACATGCGCATTTTTACATAGACATCCAATGTTGCCATTCACACTGCATGCGTTCCACTTTTAAAAGCTTCCTGCTGTATGCATTTATGATTATTGATTTGTTCAAAAATGCAAACGCAGATGTAATGTGTATTTGCAGAAAGGCACTGTAATAAAGTATTACATGCATCATACACTAACACAGACAGTTCATTTAAAATGGAATACACACAAACTTGTGCTCATTTGTCTTAAGGTAGCCATACACGGGCAGATTCCTGGCAGATTGACCGGTCGCTTGGCCGCAAATTGGATGCACCCACCTGGTCAGATGGATCAGAATCCTTCCTCATGTTGAATCACACAGTGATCCAACATTGGTAAATTCCCAGCTGATACAATTACTTTGGATGGGGACCACTTCTTTCCTCTATCCGGTCCCTCATCTATCAAGGGAGAATCTAGAATTAGGGTGTGTATGGGCACCTTGTAGTAAATCTAGGTGTGTTAATATGTGTGTATGGGCACCTAAAGTAAAATTTTTAACAATCTGGACCTGTCTCTGAAGAATAGCTTTCTTATTTGTTTAAAAAAAGCAAAAAAAAATGGTTCACCCATTACCTGAGCCTGCTGAGGCAGTCCCATGGCTAGTGCTTATAAGACAGCATATCATTGGTAGGAGTGTTTCTGCATTATTTTCTCATCAGCATTGATCAATCACAGGACAGTTGGTGTAGTAAAAGGTTCGTAGGTGATGGATACATCTACAGTGCCACACACAAGATTCCTCCATACAGTGGCCATGTTTGTTTTCATGAAAGCATGCTCATACAGCCAACTTAGCCTTGCCCTGTAAACATTTCATTGCAGGCATGTAAAAAACAAATGTCATTTAAAGTCTCTTTAAGCTCTATGAAAGTCAGCTAGTCCAGCTGATTACACAGTGCATAGGAAAGATCCGCCTGCTAGTGGATCCTTCCTACGGCTCTGTGCTCCCAGGCAGCTTGAGCCCAACTCACATACAGTGGCAGAAGAATACAATAACTAATTTAAGGCACTATTCAGCTTCATCATTCATCTATATGTAGCTAGGGTCTTAGGAACATTATTAGGATATACACAACTTCTTTTTCTGGGCAGAAAAATAAAGAAAAAGCAAGAGAGACAAAGGCTGGTGCATAATACAAGAAGTCAAATCCTAATGAAGTAATATACTTCAATTTAAATTTCTTTGGTTCAAATGAATGCAGCAGGGTTTTCTGGGTTTTTGAGTATTGATGTTATAAAACATACTGACTTGCCACTAGGATAGCTTGGTTAAATAAAACACTTTGTCATGCCAGGTGACACCAGAGTGACGGTGACACTGGTGATTCATGGGTGTGGACCCACTGGACCAACTTGCACAGTTGGCAGGGGTGAAATCCAGGGTGCAGAATCTCCCTGCAAAGGGAGTTGGATTTTTCTGCAGACAACCAATGCATAGTACCATGTGTTAAGAGTACAGAAAATCCAATGAACAAACTGAGAGTCAGAAGCCGGAAGATCAGGAGAGGTACCGAGATGAAGTGCCGAGGATCGGGAAGCGAGAAGAATCCGTTGAACAGGAACCGGTAAGTCAAGCAGTCAACAAGTGAGGCTGGTAGCAAACACATGAAAGACCCAAAGATCAGGCGACTTCTTGTCACCTTAGGCCTCCTTATAAAGGGCAGGAGGAAGGAGCAGCAGAACCATAGCATCCTGAGGAGGGAGCTCCAGGGATGGAAACGTAACCCCTGGTGTCAAAGACGGTTCTTAGAGCTGGAAGCAGCTACAGCAGGCACAGATCCTCTAGTCCTGCTGGGATCTGTGACACACTTCATTTATTGTTAGTTTGGAGATGCTCTATGAGATACAGATTATTACCATTAATATCCAAATTACATACAGATTGAAAGTGAACCAATCACATTGCAGCTATTGTGCTTGATTGGCACATTTAACTTCAGTTTGCATGTATTTTGCATATTTATTTAGAATTTTGGCATCACATTAGTCATCTCTATTAGTTTATTCTTTATAGAATGTTATTAAAGAATTTATTCTTTATTCTAGCCTGACAAAGATCTTTCATTTAAATTGCTAAGGGACCACCACAGTTCATATGTGCAGTGAATTATCATAAGTGATAGCCAGCATGCATTTATGAGCTTCAGATGGCAGACAAATCCAATTTCCCTTATTGAAGTTAGCTTGTACTGAGGGCAGGCTATGGCTGAGGAAAACACTTAGGACCTGTCATTCACACTTCAAGTTGCAAAGAAAGTATGCACATGTTGTGCAATTCCATGTGGTGAAGAAACACTTGTGCAACAGATCACATAGAGTGAACAAGCCTTAACTGAGTTTATTAGTAGGAACTTAATATGTGCTTAAAAAGTTTTGGATGGCAGCAGATATTATTTGAGTATGTCTTCTGATCTAAAAGTGTAACATGCAATAATATGTAGGGTTTATGTTTGTTATTAAAATGCAAAGATAATCAATTGAATGTCAAATTGTGAGATTGGAAAAAATAATAGAAAAGGATCCCATAATGCACATCCAGCTCAACTTAAGGACAATGGCTTACAAAAGAAGACCATCTTGGATAACAGTCCTTTTGGGTAATATTGTGGCTGATTAGGAGGTCAGTAGTTCGTTTTAGTTGCTCCCCATATAATTTCTTTTAAATTTTTCACACTTTAAAATATTGTGTTGTGTGAGAGGAGGTAAATTGAATCATGTTTAATTATTCCATGTTGGGAAGCACTTAATTTTGGGTAAAACAAAGCTAAAAAGTTTTTTTTTTTTTAGAAGTTGTATTTTGGTTATTTTTTACATATGATTTGTCAATGGGTGGGCAGTGAATGAGCAAGTCTTCTATGGGCCTAGTGAGGACAGAAGGGATTCTGTCCTCACTAGGCCCATAGAAGACCGGCCTGATAGGGAATGTGGGGTATGGCCTGGCTTAAGCCTACTGCAAAATCAATGTAAACTGCAAGCATTTTCTGGAAGCATCTTGGTTGTTTTTTACTTATACAGTAGTGCATTTTGTGTGTATACCCACAGAGGGGTCTAACAGATAAGTTTCCCAACCAGAGACCCCCACAACCCAGCATCATAGGTTTTGAGGAAAAGGCCTTTAACCTCTTATAACCCCCTCACAGTAGCTTAACTAGGCTGTATGCCATATCTCAATATGGAGGAACCCCCTCTCTCAATCTTTGACTGCATTTAGAGGGCTGTTCCAAGAACCGATGCAAAGCAATAAACAACGCACAATGCAGAAAAACACAAATGCATACCTACATATAAAGATGGACCAATAACATTACTGGTTTTCTTCACTTTCTAAAAATTTTGAACTTTAGATTTAGACTTTAATTTAGACTTTAATTTAGACTTTAATTTTGTTTTAAATCTTATCAGGTTTCAAAGTAGCTTTGCCTTTCTGATATGGAGTGTAATCTTTGCTATGTGCCTCCTTTGTCTAGGCAAGGTCTTGTTTTGCATTTAAATGTATGTTTATTTGTGCAAAATAGCTACAAATAGCGCTTTTGCTTCTGTTTTGAGCAGGTTAACAACAAACAATTTTTAGTGATTGGTGGTTTACATTGTTTATTGCTTTATTAAATAAGCACATCAGATATATTCAGTATGATAGCTTACTCCAGAAATGTATTTGTTTTGCCTTGATGTTTTATAACTATAAAATGATTTAGGTTTTAGTTTTATTTTTTCATCTATAACTGCACTGGACCCCTTCTCCCGCCTTGTAAACTATAGCCAATGCTATTTATTATTTTGCTAGCTACAATAGTACCATCATCAGTCTTGCAACTAAGACTCAATACTGAATTTTAATCTTTCCGAATGTTCACATTACTGCTTTGCCAGAATATTTTGTACAAGCATTAGTCTCAGTACAGCAACAAACAGCATGTAAATCCAGCCTAAATCTATATTCTGCAATGTAAGAATAAACAATTTGTATCTAATTTATGGGCAGGGTCTGTGCCAAATCATTTTAAGTTTTGCTTCAGTCCTGCAGAAGAGTATACACCTTCAGATATTCTCCTTTAGGAACAACGCATCTATATATTATTATTCCTGGAGCACCTTGAAGAATATTACATTAGATGAGAAACTCAAAACTTTGAACAAATTCTTTTTTGTCCCTTTTTTTTTGCATTTTCAGTGCAGTAAAATCTTTTTATGTCTGTTTCTCTGAATAAACAAATACTTACTAAAGTAAACTTTTTATTATACTGTGAGAGCCATAAGAGCACATTTTCATGCAGCATGTTACTGAAGTGCATGGCAAGAAACAGTATGTGTTGGTGATTATAGATCTATAGTCTAAATGCCATCCCAACACACTGCGGATGCCATTGTCCATACGCAACATGAGGATGTGTCCTTCAACAATGAATGGGGGCATGCCAAAGACTCAACTATCATGGTGTTTTAGCAGAAACATAGTGGAGTCTAAAGCTAGGAACACACGGCTCAATTTAAGCATACAATCGATGTAACATTAGATGAAGAACCTCGATTTTGGTATTTTATCGATTGTACCGTGTGCGATATAGTGTCATACAATCGTAGTACAATATCGATGTAGAGAACATCGATTATTGACTAAAATCGTCGATGCTATTGATGCCCTACAAACAGTAAACTATCACTTCATCGAATACAATTGTACGATGAAAATGAAAAAGTAGTACGATCATGGTACAATTCGACGATAATTTTCCAACAAGTCCGATCACTTTTCAATCGATTTAAAGCTCTTCATCGAACTAAAATCGTCGATTGTACCATGTGTCCGCGCTACGATTTTGGTACAACCGATGTAAATTTTCATTGATTTACATCGATTGTACGCTTAAATCGAGCCATGTGTTCCTAGCTTAAGCCTACAGGTGCAGTACCACAGATGGAGCAGGTCTGATATTTGTGAAGTCCACTTGAATAAATAGGCTACCCTATGGTGACGCACAGTAACTTGTGAATTCTTAAATATATTTGTTTTGTCCATAAATGTTAAAATAAACATTTACTTAGAAACAGTAAGTTAGTGTCTAGTTGCAGAATATGGGCTAGTTTCTAGTACGTCTTTTTGCCCACTTGCAGAGCTTGCCGACCACTGGTTGGATTGCATGGATACACCACACTGACACATTCATGCTGCTATGTGGAATCAAGCTCTAAATGTATCATTTGCATGACAACAATATTATTGATTTTAGGAGATCATGGGGCAATATTAAAAATTAGAAACCTCTTCAGGCCTCCTAGAGAGAGAGGCGGAATCCCATCCTGGAATTCGAGGAATAAAATATTTACTTTGGGCATAGTATCATGTTATCTAATAGGTATAACACTCATATAAAAACCTGTTCCATGTAAACATTTTTCAATTCTTTAAATGGAAAGCCCATAATAGTGGTGAAATAGGAATGTGTGGTAAGATGCAAGCTCACTCTTAGAAGAAGTATTGGAGGTTTGGATGCAAATGCAAACCACCTCTATACCTGCATGAAGGTATATTGCTTTAAAAGAAAATTAGTCATTAGACAAGTTTGTTTCTTTAAAAGGTTTTAAAAAAATATTTTTTTAATGTTTTATATTTATGTTTTTATGCCATCTTTTCCATTCAAAACATTTTAGTACATGACAATATTTGCATTCAATATCTCTCATCATTGTTGCTTTTCCGTGGTATACCTCTTGCCTATTCTAAGCATTTCTCATTGCCGGTATTGTCCCAAAGTATAAGCATACCAAAACATTCTATTTGTATTCCTGACATTTCATTTACTCATATCATCATATTCTTGTCATAATATTCCCTAACATATTATTAACTAACTTCAACATATATTTGAGAAAACACTGGTATTTGATACGTTAGTATAAGTGTTTCTCCTGTGGTCAGTTCTAAATGGTCTTTTTTTATTTATCTTTTTGAGGTCTGTTGTGTATTAGGTGTGCTATTAGGTGTGGATCTACCTACTGTGGGTACTTGGGTACTTTAAGGTGTTGGGTTTCAGTTTGGCTTGGTAAGTTAAGTATTTCTTTCCTCATTATTTCTTGTTACATAGATATCACTTGTTTTATAGAGGGTGTTTCGATGATTGCCTAATGACTGACCGGGTGGGAAATACGGAAAATTTAATTTCATACTTACCGTAATTTTCCTTTCCTGATACTGCTCCATGTCAGTGACGTATGGGTTAGGCTCCGCCCTACTACCCTCTGATAGGAACCCTTAACTATAAAAGCTTTACCCCTCCCAGTGGTCAATGTTAAGTACTGTATTTTTCGGACTATAAGACGCACCGGACCATAAGACGCACCCAGTTTTTAGGGCAGAAAATCCAGAAAAAAAAAGATTTAATACGTTTTCACATCAATTAGGATAATGCAATGAATTTAATGGATGCAATGTTCAATTCAGCCAAAAATGTCACTAGCAGCAGTACACTCTCTGCACAACACGTCACACTACACTGATTTCTGCATCCCCTGCACCCCGGCCGAGCCATCCATAGCCGAACTGAACACAGCGCACAGCTCTGCTCTCTGTTCTCGTTGGTGGGGATGCAGGGGATGCGGCATTTAGAGCCGAAGAGCCGAACATCGGAAATGACAGCTCTCCTCCTCAGCTCTCCTCCCGGTGCGACCACTGGCGGCCGCCGGTGGTCGCACATTCAGACCATAGGACGCGGGCACTTTACCCCCCAAATTTTGGGGGTGAAAAAGTGCGTATTATGGTCCGAAAAATACGGTAACTCCCAGCAAAAACTCACTGGGTGGGAACCCGTCACTGACATGGAGCAGTATCAGGAAAGGAAAATTACGGTAAGTATGAAATTCAATTTTCCGTATTCCTGATTGCTCCATGTCAGTGACGTATGGGAATTAACTAGCCAAACAAGGGTGGGATAACTGCAGTACAAAACTTCATTCACAATATCAACAAGAAGAGAGAACCGCACGACCAAAAGAAACCGTTGTCAGTGCGGCCGGGTCAATCCGGTAGTGAACCAGAAAGATATGAGGAGATGCCCAAGAGGCAGCTTTGCAAATAACCTCCAGGGAGACCCCGGAAGCTGCTGCCCATGAGGCTGACATACTTCGAGTGGAGTGCACTTTAATCCCCCCAGGATTTGAGATGCCCCTAACCCTGTAGGCCATGGCGATAAGACGAACAATCCATGAGGCAACCACACGAGATGATACCGGCGCTACGTTCCGTAAGGACGAACAAAGAGCGACTCCGATGTTCTGAAACCCTCAGTGATCTGTAGATACTCCTTGATGAGGCTGATGATCCGTTGAGGCGCGAAGGTGTCCTGATTGTTGTGAAAGGTTGAAGTTAGGGAGGAATCCCACACGAGGAATCGGCACCACTCTGTCTGGATAGAAGGTCAGGTAAGGACTAGATGCCCTCAGAGCCACAATTTCTGACGCCCTCCGGGCCGAAGTGATGGCCACCAGAAAGACACATTTGAAGGTGCAGCGCCACAATGGATTGGGGCAGGCGGTGACACAATCTTCCGCAGCCAGAAAGTCCAGAACGAGAGGAAGGTCCCACTGAGGGAAGCGAGGAAGGCGTGGCGGCCTAATGCGGAGCACGGCTTGCAGGAACTGGGCGACCAGGGCGTGTTGTGCCCACCGAACCTTTGTAATGGCCGAGATGGCCGAGATCTGAACTTTCAGGGAACTCCTGCCGAGACCCAAGTTGAGGCCTGATTGTAGAAATCCCAGAATATCTTTCACTGATGGGGTCGCCGGATCCAGGTATAATGCTGACATGAAGGCTGAGAACCTCGCCCAGATTCTATCATAAGTAGAGTTGGTTGAAGATTTCCTGGCCCTTTGAGGGTCTGAATCACCTGCGATGAAAGGCCTAATGCCTGCAGTGACCGCCTCTCAGCACCCATGCCGATAGTCAAAGCCGCTGTGGGTTCGGATGAGGTGTGGATCCCTGGACCAGTAGGTGTCGAGACAGGGAAAGCCTCCGGGGATGCTGGGTGCTCAGCTGGCAAAGGAGCGTGAACCATGGGCGTCGCGGCCAGACTGGCAGAATCGCCAAGATCAAGCAGGATTCCGTTCTCTGGAACTGGAGTATGAGTGGAGTCGGGGGGTAGGCATATCCCCACTGGGCTATCAGCGCATCTGTTGCCACTGCCTGCTAAGATGGCCACCTGGTGAAGAACAACGGGACCTTGTGGTTGAGCGGGGAGGCAAAGAGGTCCACCTCTGGCATGAAGGCCCATCTGGTGAGGGATAGGAAGACATCCGTGTTGAGCTCCCACTCGTTGTTGTCGAGCATTCTGCGGGATAGGTAATCCGCCCTCAAGTTCTCCCTGCCCGGGAGATAGGTCGCCGACAGGGGGGATAGGTTGGCCATCACCCATTCCATCAAAGGATCGAGGTCCCGTAGGAGTGTCAAGCTACGGGTGCCCCCTTGGCATCTGATGTAGGCCACTGTGATAGTGTTGTCGGAGAGGACCATGACCGCTTGACCTTGGAGGTGGAGAGAAAAAGCCTGAAGTGCCTGGTAGGCGGCCCACAATTCTAGGCGGTTGGACACTGTGCCTGGCGTCGGGAACGACCAATGTCCCTGAGCGACGTGACCCCGGAAAGTGGCTCCCTAACCAAATAAGGTGGCATCAGAGGAGACTTGGAGCCAGCAAACCGGGAGGATCGAGTGACAGTTGAGCAGGTAGTGAATGTCTGTCTACCAGACCAGGCCGTCTTTCATCGCAGAAGTGATGGCAATTCTTTGGTCCAAATATCTGGACGTCAACTGTCGGAGGAAGCCTATCTGAAAGGGACGAATCCTCCACATCGCCCATTTCACCATCGGAGCTGTGGCCGCTAATCTTGAGACACTGCCAAGCGGAGAGGCTGGAGCTGACAACCGTTGAAGAATCACGTAAATCTTGTCCACAGAAAGAGACACGTCCCCCGAACCTGTGTCGATGTGGGCACCTAAATACACTAAAGTCAGTGAAGGAACTAGATGGCTTTTGTCTGTGTTCACTAGCCAGCCGAACTCTGCGAGGGTGCCAAGCACACGGTCCAGATGTTAAAGCAGATCAGAGTGATCATGGTGCAGTAAGAGGATATCGTCCAGATAGTGATATATCTGAATCCCTGTCGTCCTCAGAAATGCCACTAAGGCTTGTAGAGTCTTCGAGAAGACCCTGGGTGACATTGTCAGATCAAATGGGTGGCATACGAATTGGATGTGCGAATTACCTACTGAAAACCTCAGAAAACGCTGAAAGTTTTGACGAATGGGTATATGTAGGTAGCCGTCCTGTAAGTCGATGGACACCATCCAATTTCCTGGATTGATGACCCGGAGGATGGTATGGAGGGACTCCATCTTGAAACTCTCTGACAAAATCTGCCTGTTGAGGCGTGACAGGTCGATAACCGGGCGCCAGCCCTCCGATTTTTTTGGTACAAGAAAAATCGGTGAATAGACTCCCTGGAAGTGCTCGTCTGGGGGAACCGGTATTACCGCTTGCTGCAGTACTAGAGTCTGGATATACTGCAGAAGAGTCTGTGGTTTCTGAGTGGAGGAAGATCCGTCACCACAAGTGTCCTCAGGCGTGGAGGTGAACGTCCAGGCGTGACCCCGCAAATGGTGTCTAAGACCCAAGCATCCTTTATGTGACTGGCTGGGGTGGGTGACCGTCAAAAGGACCTCTTAGTGTCTGGTCCCGCAGACACGGGGCCCTTGCCCCTACGGGAAAAGTTAGAATAGTTGGACAGCCTGTAAGTGCGCTGCTCCTTCTGCCTTCCCTGTTCAGAGCGAAAATTCTGTGACTTGCGGAGCCGTAGGAGACGTCTATTTTAAGGGAGCAGCCCTGACTTACCCCCGTTGGCTCTGGTTATAGCCGCGTCCAGTCTATTGCCGAACAGAGATAGGCATTTAAAAAGGATTTTACACCAGCTTTGCTTAGATGTAGGATCCGCCACCCAGGGTTTTAACCATAACGCCCTCTTGGCCGTGACCGAAGCCAGCATGGACCTAGCCGAGGCCCTAATGATATCTATAGATGCTTCCGCCAAGAAGGCCGCTGTTAGCCTAATGCCCTGCAAATGTGATGTTGGAGAACCGCTCAATGTCTTCCACCCAACTTTCCAGTGCTTTAGCAATGGAGGTTAGTGCTATAGCTGGTTTAGAAGCTGCACCTGAAGACAGGAAGACCTTGCTTAGGTCTTGATCAATTCGCCTGTCCAACACATCCTTGAAGGACGTTATGTAGTCTGCAGGCAACATAACGTGTCTGGCGACTACAGGGGTCTGATCGAGGTGCTTTGTTTCCTCCGGCTTGAGAGGATATAATTTTGAAAACCTGTTCTGGAGGGACGATTTACTCTCCACCACAGCCCATTCTTCCAAAAATAACATCCTTGATCTCATCTATAAAGGGGAAGGTAAGTTCCTGTTTCTTTAGATGCTTGAATAAATGCTTCTTTCTAGGTCCTTCCGCCTGATCATCCACCCAGCAGAGGGTATCCATGATAGAGTTGACATAGGCTTGGACCAGAGAGAAGTCAAAACTACTGAGTGTCTCTTGTTGGGCTACTGGAGCCGAAACATCTGAGTCCGAATCCCCCGCTGGCTGCTCTACATTGGAGAGAGATGCCAGGGCAGCAGGGCCGGGCAGGGACTGTGATGATTGAGATAATGATCTGAGGGACTGTTGTACCGATTGCGACACTAACAGTGCCAATCGCTGGTCTTCTGCCTCCCTGTTCCTGGTGACCTCTAGAAAACAGGACTGACAGACCGATTTCCCAGGTTAAGGCCCCCATACACGTGTCGGATTCGCACCGGATTCCGGCACAATCGATTCCGGGCGCGTGCACGCGAAACGATCGTGCCGGAATCGCATGCAGCCCACCTTGTCCGATCGATCAGGTCCAATCGTTCAGGGGCTCAGAATCGGATCCCACGGAGAACCAACATGTTGGTCTTTCTCATCCGATTCTGCCCGGATCAGGGGGAGTTGCCATTTGTGAGGTGGAATCGGAGGTGGAATCGCACACGGAATCGTGCCGGAATCCGCTCGGACAAGGTGGTATGCTGCGATGGATACTCTTAATTGGCCAATTGATCACACCTGCGATTCCCGGCAGAATCGCCGGAATCGATCGGATGATGAATCGATAGGACATGGAATCCGACACGTGTATGACTAGCTTAAGGCCCGGGCAGGGCAGGCCCAGCACTGGCTGACCGAAGGTCGTGCTAAGGAGATCACACTTCAAGGGCTCCTGTCCAGAGATTCATAATATAAGGGAGAGCTGTGGTAGTGCCTAGAGCCATAGCGTTCTCTAGAGCGGCGTCTAGATCTGGACACAGAGCGAGAATGATGAGGGGCAGGATCCACAGAACGACCTACAGGGCTGAAACAATAATAAGGAAACATTAGTCTTACCTTAAGGATGCAGAGGAAACACACAATGGCAGTTGGGGAGAGCACCCACCTTCTTGAATGAAGCTGGTCTTCCTTGGGGGGGAACTGCATCATGTCCAACCACAGGCGGCAGCTATAACACTAACAATAAAACACAAGTTGGCACACAGCAGATGAAGCCAGTCAGGCAGTCCATAAGACACAAGGTGCTTACCAGGTAACAAAACACACAACCCAGAACGCCAGGAACAAGCTGCCAGCCAATCAGTGCATACACCACATTAATGCTAGCCACTTCCTGGTCGCCCCGGAAGTGCACCATCACCCTCCGCCGGAAGCATGTTGCGGAATTGCATGCGCATGTGCACGTGCGCCATTTTGCTGACGCATGTGCACAACTCGGAACTACTCGCACCCGCGCATACATGTGGGTGCTCGGACGCCGAAGCTGCCACCATGGGAAGAAACACAGCAGCTGCCCCCCGATATGCCTGAAGCCGACAATCAGCACGGCGCCCCAGAGACCAGCAGAGGGGAACTCGGCGAAGGCACCTTTAGAGCCATACAGCCGGGACTACACCAGGTGGGTGGTCAAGCTGAGCCCCACCAGGTAGGAACCCTCCCACAGAGTGATAGCGAGGAATAAAAATTTACATTGACCACTGGGAGGGGTAAAGTCTTTATAGTTAAGGGTTCCTATCAGAGGGTAGTAGGGCGGAGCCTAACCCATACGTCACTGACATTGAGCAATCAGGAAAATACGTAATTGGTTGTACATCTGACCATGCCTCCTAAGTATGGGAGGCAGATCCCACATGGGAAGCATTCACCCTGGTCGGTGGACCAACCTCTGGGTAAATTGTTTGGCCATCTCTATATGTAAGAAGATGCATAAAATAGATAGAAATAACTTTAAAGCGAAGCCATTGAGAGCACAGTCGCTGCAAGAAAGCTAAAAGATTTTAGAATAAGTAAAATAAGCTTGCTTGTGCCATGAGACAATGGACTACTGGAGACAGAAAGAGATAAATACACATCCCATGTCCATTTTAGAAAAACCTTTTCTTTACAGCACATACACAATGGGTTTCCCCCCTATATATTATTTATATATTTGTATATATTATTTTCTTATAAAAATGTTCTCAAAATTTGGTATGATAAAAAAAACATGAAGTTAGTGTGGGTAACTGTATTTTATTATTTAAGATCCACGATTGACTTAAAATGAGGGAAATGTTTCAGTGACAGGAAAGAAGAAGCTAAATTATAGCACTTCACTTCAATAATAGATCAAACTCAAGGACACTGCGAAGCAGAGGAATTGCTGAGGGTGATGATCAATGATGCGCTTTCTGCGGGAATTAGACATCCAAGATTTGCTTGACATCCGCTCCCAATTTATTATTATCAAGTCTTTTTAAAGTTCCAAGA
The DNA here is from genome assembly GCA_036250615.1 of Ptychadena robeensis. Lineage (NCBI taxonomy): Eukaryota > Metazoa > Chordata > Amphibia > Anura > Ptychadenidae > Ptychadena > Ptychadena robeensis. The sequence goes on along the minus strand of CM070033.1, from coordinate 76,720,714 downwards.
ATTATCACAAGTAATTTTAAAATAACACCATCAGTGAACATACTTTATGCTACACTTGTCCCTATATATTGGCAACTAAATAAAAAACACACATGGCCTAGATAGCCACATTAATCTCTTCTTTTGTAATATATAATGGGCAGAGAGACATAAATGATGGAGCTTAATGGAATTCTAATCTTTAAAACAGTGCAATTGCAAATTGATTGTCTGAACGCATTGCAAATCGTCTTTGACAGGGACAGTGGTAAAACTGCAACAAGCTTTCTGAGGTCCACAATTGAAGGTACTCCTACGTAATAGCTTCTGAATGCTCCATTAGGAAGAATGAACCTAGATAGCATTAATCTTTTGCCGCTGCAGCATTCAGCACAAACACAATCAGAAAAAAAGGCAGTAAATAGAATTGTGATCATTTGAGACATTACAATAGCAAATTGATTTTCTGGTTGTTTCAGAACACTCTGCAAATTGTTTTTCATTTTTCTCCTATTATTCTTTTTTTTTTTTTTTTGGTTTTGATTACCTATTTTTGTCACGCAAGGACCATTTCTTCCTTTCTTTTGCTTGTATAATTAGGGATTGAGAGCTCAGAATCCTCACAGCTTCCTTTCGGCTCAGCACGGAGCCATGCTTGGTAGGATTCTGATGACTTGGAGGACTAAAGTAAAAGAACATTAGGCCAAATTAGGCCGCTCTGTTTAGAGAAAGCTAATTCTGCCTCGCTTCGCCAGTGATGAATGTGTTGTAGCTGCTGAATGAATTAAACAACACTATTAAAGCAGAATAATTGTGATTCTGTCAGCAAGACAGCACTGCTCTTTTCTTTTTGGCTTCATGTCTTTTTCTCAGTCTGATTCCATATGTAAAACCCCTGAGAACCATTATTGACTTTCTCACAGTATAATGCAAAGAAGAAAAATGTTTTATATTTATTTTTGCAATGCAATAGTCCACAAGTTAGATTGAGAAAAGGCATATTAACCACCGGACTCCTCATGCTGTTAGGGTTTGCTTTAACACAATTGGTTAATGTAAATTAAGAGATGCCAGAAAAACTGGGAAAAACTGTGGACTACATGGAGTTTGTCAACCTACTTTCAAAAAGGGGACCCAGCCACTGAAATGCAAACAAGTACAGCTAAGTTGGGAGAAATGTATTTATGTAGCTTTAGAGACAACACTGAAAAAACAAGAACTTGGTGGATGGCTAAAAGCTGTAACTGTTGTTCACCATATTCATAGATGATAGACAACTTGAGCTAATTCATGTCAGTTATTGTTCAACCTAGACAAGGCTTAACTTGGTTAGTGTAGTTAGTGTGGTATGTGGAATTTGTTGACATAGCCTGGGTCTCTAAATATCTGTAAAATGACAACTATTCTTCCCAATTTACAATTTTTTGCATTTCAAATATGTTGGTTAATGGTGACAAGTTATTTTAGAGAAAGTTTTCCTGTAAGACAACTCATGAGAGATTTTTTAAAATACAAATTTTAATAAAAAATTTACCATTTCGAGTTTATTGCAAAGCCCCTGAGCATGGTATCATCACCAAACTTTCTGGAGATGAAGAGAAGGGTTTGGGGTATACAACAAAAAAAGTTAATCAAAATTTTGATTTTGAACTTAATTTATGCAACAACTACATGTGCTAGAGGAAAAAAAGTTTTTTCTACATCTGCAGGAATTTGGTTGATGATATCATTATCAGAGGCTTTGCAATCAGCTCACGAAGTCAGCTAGTCAAAAAATTCGACCATCTCCAGTCATGATAAATCACATGAACTATTTGATCAGCTGGTTAGATTAGGTTAAGTTTCTGGTCAGGATCATTTGATTATGCCTCATGTCTGATTTCTGTGTAGGCTATACCAGGATTAGTGCAGTACTAATTATTCAGTTGATCAAATCAATGTTCTTCTCTATGACTTCTCCTAATTCATTATTGTCTTATTGCTCTTGATCTTGTCATTTTTCTGATAGTTATATCATTTTGCTGCCTTTCTATGTTTCAGAAATTTAAGTTTCAGATTGAAAAACAACCTACTCCTGGAAACCTGAATGCACAGTTGATCCAGGGTTAAATTTTTCACATCTACAATAAACAATTTCCTAATATTTATCAAGGTATTGAGATTTTCTCTAGACCAACAATCTATACTGCCATTTCTTATATTATTAGCCAATAAGATCATATAAAATTTTAACACATCAATCCGCTCTTTAGGTCAATTAGCTTAAACAAGTACATTTTCGCAATTTTTAATATAAAGAACCCTTTATATATGTTTTCACCATGTTTCCTCTAGGTATAAAGAGTGTTCCTTTTATTAAGGTCCATTACTCTCTTATAGAAAGAATTCTCAAGACCTCATAAAATAGAACTACCAGGTTACCATTGTAATGAGGTTCTGGCTACGTTCAATATATTGATTTTGCCTGGAGTTCAGCTTTAACTTAGTTTGTTGTGAACCCTTCCTAAAGAATCTAACCACCCATATTACACAGTTACATCATGTAATAAGGCAAAAAAGAAAGAGAATAGTTTTGAGATCTCACGATTAGTTAACACATACAATACAGTTGAACATTTCTGAAGAGCTTGAATCTTACCAATATCAGTGATTGCAATTTGACTGCAAGTTTTCCTACATTTGGGCAAAGTGAGAGCCCCAGGTATTAATAAAGGCAGAAAAGAAGTTTTTGGAAAACAATCTGATGACAAAGGCATCAAAATATTACCTTACCGGGAGAGGGATGTGATGAGTTTAACTTTCCATGTACTTTTTCACTGCACTACTAGTTAGAATGAATATGTAGAGTAAGAAAGTTTCAGTTAGAATATTTCGGTTTCGGGTTAAAAATAACCTCTATGGGGGTAGAGGGCTCAATGACGCTGTGTGTTTTGCCATCCACTTACAACAACTTATTGAAAACTTATTGTGTACTATTCACAGTAATTAGTTATATTTTGATCTCTTCTCAAATTGCACTTACTTCAGTGAGTTATACATTTCCATTGTATAGGCAATGCAAATGCATAACAAAATGCATAGCCACAAAAGGGCCATCAAACTATAGCACACTGTGTTTTTGCTTTTCAAAAGAGCCAAAATGAAAATATTGTTTGTGATGTATAGTGACTCCTTCATGATCTAATTATCATTAAGACTAATGGTAGCCATAGACGCATTTTGCGATTCGATCATCAATTTGATCAAATTTGATCAAATTGCACAATAAAACAGATCCCCAGTCGAACATTGATCCCTAGTACTACTACACAGTGTGTGGAATGATTCCTTTATTTAAAGCCTAATTACTGCTTTCTGCCACAATAGGGTGTCTAGAAACCAAAAGAAATGGATATGTGAAATAGCTAATAAAAGTTACAGACATGTCCAAGTACTTCTCAATTGATTTTCTGGTCAATTGAACCAGGTGGGCAGGAATTGATTTCTGTTCAATCGACTTCATAATATCGATTTTGTGGCCGATCCAACGGAAATATACAGGGTGGGCCATTTATATGGATACACCTTAATAAAATGGGAAAGGTTGGTGATATTAACTTCCTGTTTGTGGCACATTAGTATATGTGAGGGGGGAAACTTTTCAAGATGGGTGGTGACCATGGCGGCCATTTTTAAGTTTTGGGGAATTTCACAAGAAAAACAATGGTGTGCTTGGTTTTAACGTAACTTTATTCTTTCATGAGTTACTTACAAGTTTCTGTCCACTTATAAAATGTGTTCAATGTGCTGCCCATTGTGTTGGATTGTCAATGCAACCCTCTTCTCCCACTCTTCACACACTGATAGCAACACCACAAGAGAAATGCTAGCGCAGGCTTCCAGTATCCGTAGTTTCAGGTGCTGCACATCTCGTATCTTCACAGCATAGACAGTTGCCTTTAGATGACCCCAAAATGGCTGACTTCAAAATGGCTGCCATGGTCACACCCATCTTGAAAAGTTTCCCACCTCGCATATACTAATGTGCCACAAACAGGAAGTTAATATCACCAACCATTCCCATTTTATTAAGGTGTATCCAAATAAATGGCCCACCCTGTAGATATGGCTACCCTAAGTCACTAAGTTAATTTGGAGTGACAAAGTCATAATACTACTTTGGAATCCTGGAATTTAGTATGTCCACCACTGTTGCTTCCATGAAATACAATGCACCTTTAATGACTGGAACTGGATATAAACTATAACCGTAAAGACATGCATTTTACAAGTAAATTAAATCCATGGGAAAGGACACAGGAAATTTACCTTAGCAGAGAAAAATGTATTCTGTATAAATCTAATACAGGTTTCAAATCTGTGTTGATACAATGAGAATATTAGCTGTCATATGTGGTGCTTTCATATTCCTATTCCTTGGTATTAGTGATTCAGAGGAGACTACACTTCATCTTTTGTTTCCCTGTATATCTTTGATGTTATCTCTTTTTTTCCCATCTGACTTTTATCTCCCTGGTCCTTGATAAATAAAATAAAATGAGTTCTCTCCACTCATCTCTGGTCATTACATATCCCATCCTCCTCACATTAAACTACCAGACAGGCATTTTGAAATGCTGACAGTATGTATGCATTTGTTTTCTATATATGTTGAAGACTTTTAACATTTTGGTCAGGAAAATTATTTACTGTTGCCAACTGAACATCCCACTATGCATCTTAAACAGGCTGCTTGTCTTCTTTGCGTTAAAATAAATGAAACATTAATTGGTTTGTTTGCATATGGCAATTACATATACAACAACATTCATAAAGGTGTCAAATGCAAATGTCAGCTAGATGGATGTGCTATTAAACGAAGGAGACAATTTTATGCTGAGTGCTGACTTACCTTTTAGAGATCAGTGATGCACAAAGGCCATAAATCGTTTGAAAATGTTAATTAAGAGAAGGATGCTAAACAAGGTTTGGATGTTGGCAGCTTCAAATAATAAAGAGGATAAAGAGATGTGATGTACTGAATTCTGTTAAGAAATGCTACATCTACTGCAAGATCATATACATGTATGTCAGACAAGGGTGACAGAATTTAGAACAGGGTTCACTAAGGTAAAATTCATCAATCCTGTTTTATTTGAATAAACTCTTCTAACTTAATGAAGCTCACAGTACAAGATCCAATAGCCAAATGCCAACAATGTTGTATTTCTCAGGTTACTGTGACATTTACATTCACAAGGTGGCTCCTACAGAGGGTCAAGCAAAACATCTCTAGACAGCACCATCACAATTCATCATTCTTCCATTAGCTTCTGGTTAAAAGTTAATGCTAAGGTGAATGCTTCAATTTATGTTAGTAGAAAGAGCACAACAATATTTTCTTACTAACAAGGTTAACAATGGAGGTAGGGATACAAAATATTTGACACCTTGCATGGAGTTCATAAAAAAAAACCAATTTAAATTTTCTAAAAATAAAACAAGTTGTAGAACACTGTCTTTAGAAAATAGTGTTTTTTTGCTGGTTCCTGGGGGAGTACAGACATATTGTCCTACAAGATTATCTGCAAAGTGATATGGACATTCATTTTCTCACGTGAAAGCAGTAACTCCTCAGAGTACATGACAAACTCAAGGCCAGCACGTGAAAGATGAGTGTATGCTAGGACCTAGGTTATGGATTGACAAGTGAGGAGTAATCAGTGAGGAGTGATCACATTGTAGGGAATACTTGAACTCTCATATTTTCTCTTGGCTTTAACCAAATCTATACTAAAATAAAAAATAAAATGGTCTACTACAAGGACAACATTGAACCTGTGGGTGGAGTGGGGTTAAACGCTTACTACAGTCTAGGTTCACTCTGCAGGATTCATTAAGGTCAGAGTTTTCTACAGAAAGTACTAACTGTTCTTTTGTCAATCATAATGGCTTGTAGCAAGGTGGTACTGTAGGGCAAGGATGATTACCCTGTAATAAAGGATATGTTCTGTTAGGTTGCATTATGTTTCATAAAGAAATATGTACAGAGGTTATACTAATATGTAAATTTATGGCTATACTGTGCACATAATTGTGGCCGTGTTTATGTAAGGGACAGGCAAGGATTTCCAATGTGTCTTTTTCATGCAGAGAGAGCTGTAAAGCAGACTTTAACCAGGATTATCTAGTGGGACCAGACAGGCTTTCAGGTAGGACTGCAGACATCCACTCTGATGTAAGTAGGGGAGGGTCTGCCCTTTCCAGTGAGGGATTATTGTAGCGTCTGAGGACTTACCACTTTATTTGAAGGGCTAGGGAAAGGACTCTGTGGGAAGCTGCATTCCCGAAGGGCTGGCACAGAAGAATGTGTACTTTTGCAACTTTACTCCCAAATGATGTTACCATGCAGCCTGGGCTCAGAGGCAATCCCAACTCTTTTCTGTTTTGCAGGTTACTGCTGGTTTGGACATTGGCTTAACTTTACCCAAAGGGAACTTTGTACAACCTGCATGGAGGAACAACTGCAACTTCAATGCTGGGGAAAGGTTTGTGGCAGATAACTGATGAAGATAGACCTGGCTTGAGTTAGGGTTCTGGTACTATAATTCTTTAGAGAGGTAGGAAGGAACGGCACAAGGTGAGCTGAGCTAGAATGAGAGAGCAGAGGCTAGGATAGTCAATGAGACACAGAAGGGGGTAAACGGGTCACTAGATGTTTGGGGAAGTGTCCAGAAGTTTCTAGAGGAGAGTGACCCCCACTCTTGAAAAGATCAGGCCGTCATGTACACTTTGTTCTTACAATTACAGGTCATTACAGGCTCTGGAAAGGCCCAGGCAAAATATTATGCATTCTTTTATTGCAACCAAAGCACATCCTTAGCATACTTACACGTGTCACTAATTCCCCATGCCTCCTCTTTCATGGTATTGGCACCTTAGCTCACATGTCATACTCAGCAGCTCAGGCATTTAAATAGAACAGAAGAAAATAAACGATTTATATAGCTTGTACCCTCAGTGACAAGAGACATTTTTACTGAATGTGGAGATGAGCTGTAGGAGAAGTTGTCAGTTAAAATCTGAGGCAAAGGCTAGCAATGTCCACCACCTATTTTCTTGAAACAGGTTTCCTTTAAATGTCAAAACAGGGGGCGGAATGGAGTGAACTGTACATACACAATTCTGGGATCTGTTTGCTATACCTAAAAGAAACTGAATCTAAACATTAATAAAAAAAGGATGCAAACTATTTACTGATTGCTTTGCATTCTTGATGTTTGTATTGCTAGCAAAGAGACACTCTGAAGCATTAATCAATTTAAAAGAGTAATATAATTTTACTAGTTCAGATAAAACAGCTGTAAACTGCATTGCATAGTGCCATAAAGACAAAACAGATTTCTTCAAATACCTGTTATATGGCTGATATTACAGCCCAGGAGCTTTAATGTGTTTGTAAACCCTTAAAGATCCCCTTATCTTAAGAGGTCCCTAGTAGTCTGTTAACCATAACATTTAAAATCTTTTATCTGATGAGTTGAAAAACGTGTTGGTTTGGGACAAATCTTGTAATCTGTTACCTTTCTCTATTCTTTTCTGCAACATATTCTTTCTTATCTGTTACGTTATACGTCACAGAGGGGGCATTCACAGGGGAGTGTTGAAACACAGCGCCCAGAAGCCCGAAGAGCGATGAAGCTGAGAAGACATGTTATGAGACGTTCCCTGGTCACTTTGTGGGTGTTTGCCATACATGGATAGAATGGGGGCACATGCAAATGCCCAATGAGAGCCTGCACAAAGAAAGGGGGGTGGGGCTGCAGGGTAGGTGCTTTGTGGGCTGCTGCTGTAAATGGAGCTATGCAGTCTAACATAGTTCTTCAGATATGTGCAAGGATTACAGAATCCCTTGGGTAGTGTGGATTATTTAGTCCTAAAGAATAAAATGGTTTATGGGCTTTTATGTGCAGTGTCCAACTCCACTCCAAAACTTCATGTGTTGTGGTTTGAGGTGTGTTTGCTATGTATTTTGCCTGCGCTTGCATTTCCTTGGCAGTTCATCAGAAGTGCAAATGGTAGTATCACCAAAAGGCATATAATTTTGGTTCTGCACATTACCACACTGCATTTTAAATGAAACAACTCAGATGTTTTTATAATGCAGAATTTCAGCTTAAAATCAGTAGTTTTAAATATCTAGTGGACTGAACCACATTGTTTCATTGCACTATTGGTTCAGTTATGAGCCTCATATGTCCATCATGGGTATCTAGCTGCAATTCTCTCTGTTTTAAAACCTGTTTCTCATGTACGACATTACAATGTGTTGCAATTTTTGCTACAGTGGACCTTCTGTATGCAGGGGCGTCCCTTGGGCAATCAACCCCTCTTATTCCCCCTTGGTGTGGGACAGGGGGTTGATAGCAGTATCTGACCATGGGGGTGGAAGCAGGGGAGGGGAAAGCAGTGTCAGAAGGGGTTCAAGCAAGGTGAGGAAGCTGGTTAGGCTGCAACGGGCAATTATTCCGCCGGGCAGTGCCCAAAGGCACGACACTGTCACTCTTCAGTTACCACCACTAAACTAAGCTCCTCTTACCCGCTGGATGATGTCAGGGGGGGCGAAAAATATATATTTTTTGTTATGCCCATAATGCTGCCCCCCACCATGAGCATCCCTGGACAACCAACCCATGATCCCTATGCCTAAAACCACCACTGTCTGTATGATTGGACCGAATGGGCTATTCCTTTCCTGAAGATTTAAATGAATGCCTCCTGCTCACTGTGTTTCCTGTTACTATTTCAAAATGAACTTTTCATCAATATTTTTTCTTATCTCGTCAGTGAATGACATGAACATACGAAGTTTAAAATACTATAACAAGCAATCTGAAAAATTGAACCAAATAATTATGCATCATAATAATAATGAATATGTATCACTGTTACCAAATTTAATGTGTTCACAATTGAGAAAGTGAAGATATAATTTCTTTTCACATTCTTTCTTACTAACTCAAAGATATGTGGCTATATGTACATATACTGACAGTATTTCCGTAACTGCGCAGAGACTGTGCATTGTAAGGAAATCTACAAAGGAAACACAGTTTTAGGAGTTAGTTGGTTAAATTATGTTTGACAAATACATGGCTATTGATGCATAATTTTACTTCAAATATTGTAAAAGAACTTATATAACAAATTTTTCTTTTATATTTTTTTATTTCTCTGTTTTTAATATGCCTGATTGTTGCTTCTTTTAAATATCTACTTTCTTTTCAAGTCTAAGGCTAGGTTACCACGGCATCAATCCCCCCTGTGTTAATTGCATACCTTGAGGGTGATGTCGACGCACCCAATCCATATACATGCCTACCGCACCGTGTGTTTCCACGTTGTTGATTGCACTACGTCAACATGTAGGCTTGTATATGGATGGGTTACGTCATCATCCTCATCAAGGAATGTGATTAACGCAGGGGGTATTGACGGAGCCCATAATGCTGTGGAAACCTAGTCTTATGGTAATTTATGTCTCATCATTGGAGTGGGCAAATCAGAATTCGAATTTTATGCATTTATCTTTTCAGCTTTCACTTACAGCAATGGGTCAGAAGTATAGATGATCGAATTTTTTGACTAGCTGGCTTTATGAGTTGATTGCAAAGACCCTGAACATGGTATCACCAAAATTGCTGGAGATGTAGAGAAATTGTTGTGGGAATATTTGAAAAAAAACCTTTTGCTCTAGCACATGTAGTTTTGCATCAATTAAGTTAAAAAATTCCGATTGTCGAAATTTAGACTTGACTTTGAGCTTATTTTGTGCAAAAATTGTTTGTGTTAGAGCCATACTTTTTTGTGTAGTATACCCCCCACCCTTCTCTACATTTCCAGCAAGTTTGTTGATGATACCAGGGGCTTTGCAATTAACTTGAAATCTGCGAAATTGACACATTTTGAAAAAAAATCGACCACCATCTCTAGTCAGAAGTACAGAAGTGCTAATTTCTTCCACATGTTTTAGCTTTTTTATTCTTCTAGCTTTTTAGGAAATTCCCAAATCTAAAAAGGTAACTAAAAAGTGTTTTCCACATCCAGTAACAACCAGTAAAACCTCAGTTTTTAAGAGGTGTACTTCATAAGGAAATTATAACTGTAGATGCTGTCCATGGTTCTTGGCCCAAACAACTCGATGAACACCAACATACCATCAGCATATGTTAAAAAATTCTTCTTAGTGCACTTGTTTGGAAGAAGTTATATGTGCAATTGTAGACTTCTTTTTTAACTGGAACTATGTGAAATCTTGTTAAAATGTAATATTTGCACAGTAAATGCTGGATAGTGGATGTTTAATTTACATTTCCTGGGATGCGACATCAACCATATCTTACAACAACAATCATACCACTTTATTTAGATATTAAATCTATCCATTTTTTTGTGGGGGCAAATAGCTGGTGAATTTCTGCATGCTAGAGCTAGAGCAGGAGGATTTGTTAGATTCTTACTATATTTGGCAATAACAGTTTAGGCTGCATCCATTGTATATTCAAACAGTTTGCTGTAAATGTTATTTGTGGGACGTAGAGAAATAATTGCATGGTTTCACATATTGTTTTTGTAGAGTTGTGATTGATAGATAGATAGATAGATAGATAGATAGATAGATAGATAGATAGTGTATATGTGTATAAAAAGTTTTTTTTGCTAGATTTTATTAACACCAGCCTCTATTCCGTCTAAACACATAATGTTCGGTCACCTGCAACTACAGTGGTGCCCACCTAAGGGTCTGGACCCAAAAAGCCGGCAGGACAGATCACACAGCCATCGGTCCTGCTGGTTCTTTTTGTGGCCGATCCTGTTGTAGGCAGTTAACTTGGAGGGAGAGTCTTTTCCCCCTCCAAGTTAATTGGCTACAATCTGACGAGAATCCCCTGTGTTAGTGGAGCACACAGGATTCCTGTCAGTTCTGTAGCCGACTCCTTGCAGCGTGGTGACGTCACAACGCTGTGAGGAGTCTGCTACAAGCCGGCCATGGATCCAGGTGTCTATGGCCGGCTTTAGATTGTGATTTGTGATACAGTCCACTGTGATTTGTGACCTTACTGTACAGTCGGTGTGCTAACTACACAGGTCTGCAACCAAAACACTGCGAAAAGGATTTTTTAAACATTTATTATAGAGTTTTCTAATATTTCATATTTCTAAGAGTGAGAATTCCAACAGGTTTATTTTGTTCAAATTGAAAGTTAAGGAATCTCACTGGCTGGTATAAACATGTTTTGACATGTTTTCTGTGGTATTAGGAATGATGCTTGTAGGACAGTTGACCCAGAGACCTCCACTGGACATAAAATAAGTGACTAGTAACATAAGTGACTAATAAGATAAGTGACTAATAATATAATTATATTACTCTTTTAAATAAGCCACTTCGAGGTGCCTTAACCCCCAGCAAATAAATACAACCTTGGTTATCACCTCATATAAAATTAGGGCTTATAAAGCAGTTTATTGAATCACTGCCTCAAGATAGGGAATGCTACAGATATCAGAGTTATCCAGTGTTCCCAAAATGCCAAGTTGAAGGAATTTTTACTAACATATGAAAACTGTTATCCGATCCCATCTTTTTAGAAACATTGGGGGAAAAAGGTTTTGCACAGGTTTTGGGAGCATACTAAAGACCAATACTACAAAACCATTCTACAACGCATGTTGGCTGTGTATTGAAGCTCAGGGATGCAAGATAAGCTTAAAAGTCCATTTCCTGCTCTCCCATATTGACTGTTTTTCCCCAAACTTTAGAGCCTCTAGTGAAGAGCAGGGTGCAAGATTTAATGTTCGTGATAATGAGAGGCGATACCAAGGAAGATGAGATGTCAACAGGCTAGCTGATTACTGTTGGATGCTGAGGCGGGAAACAGAAGATGGAAAGTGAAAGCATGTTCGGAGAAGCATCAACGATAATAAAATGTAGTGTTAAATGTATGATGAAGGATATAATTATATAAACATAGTCTTTAATTCCCCTTTTTTCAGTTATAAGAAAAAATATGCATAGGTAATAAACTTATTTTTTCATTGCTGTTGTGCTTTTTTAATGTAAACTTCTTATGTTTTGCAAAATAAACTGTACTTGATAGATGGAAATGAAGGTTATTTTTCAGCCCCCTAAAAAGCAAAGATTTACCAAAAATATCACATGAACTTGAAAAACATGTTTTTTGACCTGTGTTATGATTAAATGAACTGCAATACAATGAACATAGAGAAACACATGCGTCTAACCATTAATTTTCACAGTGCATGAATGTGAATAGATTTACCTGCTTAAACATGTAATGAAGACTTAATTTCTTATTTCACTTAATGTTTTTTTTTTCCAGATTTCTACATTGAGGTTAAATAGTGTAAGACATATTAAATGTAACATTTGACACAGGAAATTCATTTCTGATGACCAGCGAATTGCATATATAACTCATTGTTCAATGTCATTGATGTTGATTGGTTTTAATTTTTAGGTTGCATTAAGAAAGAACTTATGGAAAGTGACCTTCTGATCATGAACATTATTAAGAGCTACATAGAACAGATTTGCATAGAGTTTAGCATTTTTATAATGTCAAATCCTATGCATTACAGTTGCTTTGTTTTTAGTGATTAATTTTGATCTAGGTTAGTAAGAACAGGAAGAAATAGTGTTTCTATAAAAATTGCAGATGTCTGTGAAATTATACATCAAAGCACAGATCAGAGCATTGTGAAGAAAGAGGGACACAGGCTTTGGACTTTTTTCAAGCCTAGTTAAAAAAATATCTATTGGAAGCATGACAAACTTACACTCCAAATAAATTATACTACTATATATATATATACTACTGTATATACTATGGCTTTGTATATTTTAGAGCATATGTTAAGTAAAATTACATTTCATAAAACAAAAAGCCCTTGCACTGTAATATAGCTTGATTCTTTGTTCCTCACCATGATTGCAATCATCCACTTCCTAAAGCCCCCCATACAGGTTTAGATTGTGACCCCATGTTTCGGCCGATTGACCACGCCTGATGATGTCAGCTGGCAGCTTAGCATGAAGGGAGAGGAAGGAGCTGCTAGCACCTCCCCCCTTCCCCTTCACAGGGAGAAAGCAGGCAGACAGGACACTTGTCTTAAGTATTAGACCGATCTAAGATTAGATCAATTTGGTGGCCGATTTTGGTCCTTTAAGGCCCCCATACACGTGCAGGATTCCCACCGGATTCCGGGACGATCGATTCCGGGCG
>CM070033.1:76685876-76707349 GCA_036250615.1 Ptychadena robeensis | reverse complement strand
ATCGGATGATGAATCGATCGGACATGGAATCCGACACGTGTATGGCTAGCTTTAAGCTTTAGATCGGAACACAATTTCTTGGCCGACCAATCGCTGTGAGCGTGCATGGTGGTCGATCGGCTGAAAAATCGGGTGGATATCTAAGCGTGTATGAGGGGCTTTAGAGTTTGCCAAAAATGCATGGTATTAGAAAACTTAAACCTTATCCCTATTCTGTCAAATGAAAGGCACTTTTTGGGTTTCATAGTAGGAAACACTTTTTATCTAGTTTAAGAGATCAAGAGATCAAGAATGGCACACACACCTTATGAACAGTCCTGAAACGATAATAGTATTCTCCTTTAAAACATTGTCCATATACAGTACATTTAACATATTATTTTCATGTTAATCAAACAAGGAGCCAAATTAATGTTAAGTTTTATACATTGGTTATTAAAAATTCTTTGAATCCAATTTTACTTTTTGAGGATTACTTGAATGATTATCTGTGAGTGCACAGATGTATCCATGAAGGAGACCAAGAGGGTAGAACCATAGTTTTTTGGTTTATTGACCCTGTTAATGGAGGATTAAACTAAAGCTCAATATTGAATAACTCTATGCAAGCCTGTCTATTTTATTCCATGTGTCCACTATTTATTTGCTACACTATAGAAACTGTTATTTATAAACATGGTACATTAAACTCCTTAGCATTTGCTCTGAGTGTAGCTACACTCTGGGATACTCACCTATCCATGCCAATTGTATCGGCGGACCTGCCAATCTTTTCTGGGTCCGCCTCTACTGTGTATGCCTCTTCTGTGTCCTCCATTTAAAGGAGATGTTTAGTTTTTTTTAAACATCCCCCCATGTGTGAAGGGGGGAGGAGGGAATTAACCCATGTTTCAAAAGATGTACAACATAATACATTACAGTAGACAGACAGTCATGTCTTGGAATGGAAAACAGTATCAGAGACCATTTACAAATGGATGGTTGTACTTATGGAAGGTCCTCCTCTCACCACAGAGGACCTCTAGAGCTCTGACAGAGTGACCATCTGGTTCTTGGCTACCTCCCTGACTAAGGTCATTCTTCCCTGATCGCTTAGTTTAGATGGCCAGCCAACTTTTGGAAGAGTCCTGGTAATTGTAAACTTCTTGCAACTAAGGATGATGGAGGCCACTCATTTAGCCCTTCAAAGCAGCAGAAAGGTTTTTGCTAATTTTTCCAGATTGGTGCCTTGAGACAATCCTGTCTTAGAGGTCTACAGTCAATTCCTTCATGTTTGGTTTGTGCTCTGACATAAACTGTCAACTGTGGGACCTTATATAGACAATTAAGATGAAGAACCATCTCAAGGATGATCAGGGGAAACGGTATGCATCTGAATTTAGCTTTGAGTTTCATTGCAAAGAGAAATGTGCTTTCTCAGTTTTTTTTTTTGGAATAAGGCTGTCATCTAACAAAATGTGGATTTGTGGAAATGTGGAGTGATGTGCTGTCAATACTTTGCGAAAACACTGTATAAAACATAATATATTGTCACGGACCAGCGGGTGCGGATCCACGGTGCCAGGAGTCCGACCTCCTCTAAGGGCGATGTCTAAGTGAACCCACTCGTTCTTCACAATTCCACTGATGGTGGGGTTAGACTTTCTAGAGGGGAACACCAGGTAACTACCTCTTCAGGGATGGTAGGCACACAAGGGAGCTGGTCCAGAGGACAGCAGGGAAGGCACCAAAGACACAGGCGTCGTCAGCCAAACTGTGGAATAGGGCAGGCGGCACAGGTACAGATAAGGTAGCAGGAAAGTCTGGCAGGCTGGTAAGGGTTGCCGGGTAACAAAGTCTCAGATTACAGGCAGGAATGGAATAATACAGGAATTAGCATAATACAGGGAACAGAAAGGGTAGGGTCCTTTATATGAGTGCAGGAGGAGCACTATTGGTCAGCCAGGACACATGACCAATCCCTTAAGACCCAGAAAGTGACACACACTGATCCTTTAGGAAGTGCTGCAGAACCAACATAAATAACCAACATAAATAACCAACATAAATAACCAACATAAATAACCAACATAAATAACCAACATAAATAACCAACATAAATATTTGATGTATATATATTTTGTGTATATATGTTGTTAAGGGACTTCTGACATACTACAGGAACCTATTAGGAACTAAAGACATACTAAAATATAATCTCCTGTAGTATGTGTACTGTCACATATTGCAATACAGAAATCCTTTCCCCTAAACCAAAGATCAGCGCCATCTGCTAGTTGTAGTAATAAGAACCCATGTTAGCGCTTCCATTGCTGGTTATTTCTGGTATGTTTGCTTTATTATATGCACTCATCCTTCTAGAACTCCTGGGAAAATCCATTGGATGTCCTACTCAATCAGATCACATGATCCTATATTTACCATACAATTTTCCATATTTACCATACAAATATACACACCATATACACATCAATATTTGCTTGACTGACTTTTTAATTAGATTGACTTGTGCAATTTAAATATTGACTGTCACACTGTAGGATCGATTGAAAACCAATTGATTTTTTTTGCTTGTGCACATGCTTCATAATACGATTGGATACCAATTGATAGAAATAAAAATACCTTGCGAACATGTCAGGTATTGGTTAAAGTGATTATAATTTTCTAACATGATCGATCACTACCCTTCTGATTTATGTTTATGTATTTCAATCACTATTGGTTAATTGGTTTAGGCAAAAATAATTAATTTTTAAACAATTAACTTAAAGGATCAATTTGTAAGCTTGAATATATAACAATGTACCGTATATGCCGGCGTATAAGACGACTGGGCGTATAAGACGACCCCCCAACTTTTACAGTTAAAATATAGAGTTTGTTATATACTTGCCGTATAAGACTACCCGGGGTGTAAGTAGTAGTAGGTGAGAATTACTGACCCTGAAAGTTTCATCATTATACTACAAATGGTTTTTCTGCTATGAATGTAAAAAGGTTAAAACAGCTACAGCCTGTGTTCTCCGTAATCATTGCATAGCATCATGTATCCATGGCAACACTGCCCTGTTCTTCCCTTGCTCTGCTCTGATACAATGTATCATTAGTCAGCGTGGCAGATTCAGGCAGCACGGAATCGTACAGACAGTAACGGCTTCCAGAGATGGTCCCCTGCACCCCCCAGCCTGCAGCACCCGGCGTATAAGACGACTCCCGACTTTGGGGAGGATTTTAAAGTACTGAAAAGTCGTCTTATACGCCGGCATATACGGTATACCCAGCATTACTAATTCTGACCCTTGGACTGTCCTGACAGCTGTTTGCTGTATGACCTGACATTTTGTCTGTCTTTTGTCAATGTCTATGTCTGCTGATTTTTTTTACTGCATTTCGGATCCTTCTGCTGTGAGCAGTTGCTGGTTAGTGTAGTTGAGGTCCGTTACCTGGGTTTCTGCTCTCTGCTATAAGAATATGAAGAGACACCTTAGACACTGTGCCTTGGTCCGCATCTAGTGTTTAGTCATAATAAATCAGTTTCAAGGCAATATATTCTTAACAAGAGCCAATATGTGGTTGCCAATATACAAATGATTATACAAATATATAAATAGCTCAAATAATTTCAACATTAATGTCTACAGCGTGATTTTTTCATTTACAGAAATATAATGATTGTGCAGTTTGTAGTATATTATTTTTAATATTGTTATTACCTCTCCAGTAGATCTGTGTGCTAACACCCCAATTTAGGTTGATGGCTTCAAGTACATGACACCCAATGTGTGTGCCCAGTTATTTCCCTTTTATAAATTTATCGGGGGGGGGGGGGCGGTAAATATTGCAATGGTCTCTCATGACTTTTCTCTGGGAATGCTCAATGAACATGTGACTTCCTTATCTGAATGTCTTGTCTTTTTTATTTCAGAATTTGTGAGTTAATTGCAAAGCCCCTGAACATGGTATCATCGTCAAATTTGTTGGAGATGTACATATGAGTTGTGACAACAAGAAAGTTTAGTGTTAACACATATATAAATTAAGTTCAAAATCAATTCAAAATAGTTTGAGTCACAATTTCCACTTACCTTGGAGCTTAATTTATGCAATAGCTATATATGCTGATGTCATGATAATGTGTTCAGGGGCTTTGCAATTAAGTACCAAATAAACTATGAATGCTGATGAAACAAAGGTGTGAGAAAACGTTCAGCACTAAACTAAAGATTTTGTATACATTTCTACCAATTGTGATAATAGACTAAGTGTTTAGTTTTTATTTATTATGCTCATAGATAAGAGTATAAAATAACCAATTTTATTACCAGAAAAAAAACGCGAGCATGTCCCCAATTCACAAAGGGGGATATTGAAAGCTACTGCTCACAAACCCCATAAATTACATACATACATACATACAGTAACATAGGTAGAAAAAAAAGTCACAAAATATCTTAATCAGGCAGATACATCAAACTAATATCAAGTAAGTGGGTCCATTCCCCCGACGCATTCCCCCCCCCCCCCCTATGATCAATCCATTTGATTTGAACTGGTACCTATTTGGACCAGTAGGGCGTGATCCCCCCTGAGGAGGCTAAGACAACAGGAGGCCGTAATGTGTTGGGGGAATGGACCCACTTACTTGATATTAGTTTGATGTATCTGCCTGATTTATACATTTTGTGACTATGTTTATTTTCTACCTATGTTACTGTATGTATTGTATGGGGGTCGTGAGCAGTAGCTTTCAATATCTCCCTTTGTGAATTAAAAGTGTTTTCCTCACGGGCACCAGTAGAAATTCTTGCTACTCTCAATTCCAGTAAAAATTAGTCTTGCCCTCATCACAGTAGATACTTTTTAATTCTTCTTCTTATTAGATTTAACAAAAAACAAGAAAAGAGAGGGGGTTGCCTTCCCTCAACCACTCCACTCCAGAACTAGTGTTTAGCTTTAGTTTAGAATTTTCGAATTGCAAATATATTCAACAAATATAGTCTATTGGTTAGTTGGGGACATGCTCGCTCTGTTTTTATGCTCTTAATAAAATTGGTCATTTTATACTCTTATCTATGAGCAAAATAGTCCTTTATATTTGCCACTAAGATCCTCGGAGACTAGCCACACTGATTTGTGTCTATTTCAGAATTTAGCAGGATTGTGGTATGTTTTACTTCCAATCGACCCCTGTGTATATCCCATTCATTTGCCTTTCAATTTCCCTTTATTTTTTGTTGTTAATGACAAACTTAATTATCTGTACCTTAAAAGTCCTCAAGTCCCAGCCTTGGTGTAAGGACCTTGGCTGTCCCATGTACCACCTGCTGGTGGCGCACTTCTAGCACTTCCCATGGCTAGGTTCCCTAGTCACCAGCAGGTGGCTCCCTGCATGTGTGAGCTGGGTTTGCACGCCTGCCTAGTTAGCCTAAGCAATATATAGGTGTGCTTCACCCACACTGAGCTGGCTGAGCATTGTAACTTTCCCTGCAACCTGAATCTGCTCCTGACCTGCATATCTTAGCATCTAGACATCTGAACTATGGACTTTTTTTGCACCTGTATGCTCCTGTTATAGTAAGTGCACAATAAACCCTTTTTTGTTTACCATATTGCTGTCTGGTTGTCGGTGTGTGCAGCCTGTCTAGTTTGCCCCCTTGTCTGAATCCTGACACTCGGTTTAATATTGGGAGGCTTGGTATAGTCCGGATCTTTCTCTCCCTTATTTCTTTTTATAGTTAAAGTAGTAGTAATAGAGTAACCTATTTAACTGTATAAATCTAATTATTCTGAAACATGAATCCTTGAAGATTTCATAGTTGTCCTATGCCCTTGACCCTGTCATCTTTGACTCTTTGCAAGATTAAAAGGACCAATACAATAACAAGTACAGAACTTAAATATAGCAGTGTGCTTTTAAATATTATTTGAAAAAAATGATTTAAAAACATATTCCAACCATTGAATAAAGATGTGGTGTTCCAATTGGCAAAATTACTGATTTTAGGAGTGTTCAAAGGCAAAATCCAAGCAACATAGATAAGCATTTATTGGGCATGCATACTTCCTGAGGCAAATGAGACACTAACATCTCATCAGGATGTATGCTACTTTAGTATAGATATATTAGTCCAGAATGTTTTCCAGAGAAGCCATGTCAAACTACTTGTCCCTTCTCATCAGTGAAGCTCCTTGCCCCTGGCCATTTCCTGAGGAACTGTCAAGAATCATGCTGTCAGTGGCATGTAGAGAGTTGTAACTTTGTTACACTTGCATTGTGCATTACAAATAAGGAATCATGCTATTAACTTTTACTACCTTGTGAAAACTGTCAATGTGAATTAGAAATAATTAATTTTTTGCTGGTCACATAGTGTTTTACCTTACAATTGTATTGTAAAAGCTGCATACAGAAAAAAACCTTTAGACTTTTTTTACATTTATTATACCTGTACTACATTTTTATAGCAAATAATTCATATTCTAAATATTTATCATTTTAATGGGAGCCTTACAAATTGTAAAAAGGTAAGCTTTAACTGTTTTGCTGAATATGTTAAATGTGTCTTCTTTACGAGGTACAGTAGGAATCCTTGCTGCTCTTAACCTTGCTAGTGCTTCTGACGGCTCCATCTCGTCCCTGCACTTTCAAGTCAGTGTTGCAGCTGACGAGATTGAGCCGTCCAGCTAAGCTCACATCCCCCGGCAGCAGCACATACTCACTGTTCTGTGCTATCCCGGGGGACATGCTCTAAGCTGGCTTCGCCAATGTCACCCCTCTCCCAGCCCAATTTGCATATGAATGTCCCGCAGCGGGGGTCCATGGGACATTCATATGCAAATTGGGCTATCTTCAAAGACCACATCTGGAAAGTCACCCCCAGTGTCATCTCCACATGTGCTCTTTGAAGTTAACCCCTTCAGAGAGTGCCAAATGCCATTGTATTGGATACAGTGATAACTGTATTCAATACAATTCGAAGTAAAACAAAAAAAACACATCTCCAATTGTAATAATGTAATGTTTTTATAAACAAACATAAATACTGTTTTGAAATTTTTCATACCAAATTATTCAAGAGATTTTATCATTCAAATGGTTGATTTTATAATTTTTTTAAATGTACTTTTTGGACTTTTTTTTTAGTGGACCTTGCAAGAGCGCTAGGGAGGTTAATTCCAGTAAAAATTAGTCTTGCGCTCATCACAGTAGATACTTTTACATTCCTTAATTCTTCATATTAGATTTAACAAAAAACAAATGTCATCTTTTCGAGAGTTCGCAAATTTCGCAAATATGGCGGCGGATATTCGCAATTTCTAATATTTGTGATATTATGCATTGGGAAGCCATGTTTTGCGATTCCCAATGTGAAAATAAATACCATTAATTTTGAAGGTAATCACAGGTCATGATTATAATTGCGGATATTGAATATTAGTAGAATTATTCGCAAAATATCACAAATTCAAATATTGCCTATGCCAGTCATCACTATACAGTACTTTTAAAGCACATTAACCTCCCTAGCGATATGCCCGAACCCAGTTCGGGCACAGGCACACTGCAATAATCGATACGCCCGAACTGGGTTCGGGCACATCGTGGGAGCTCACCTGCTCCGCCGCCATCGCCGCCATCGCCATCTTCGCCGTCCGTCGGCGGCTACTTCCGGGTCCCGGAGTGACGTGTGACGTCACGGAGGCGGGACCCGGTCTTAGAGAAAAAAAATTTTTTTTTTCTTTTTTTAAATCTTTTTTTTTTTACTTTTGAACTGGATTAGAGAAATGTCTTAGAGATTAGAGAAATGTCGTCATCGGCCGGGAGATTTAAAGGTACAGAATTTTTTTTTTTTTCTTAGATTTTTTTTGCCCATTTTTCCATTTGTTTTTATTTTGAGTGGATTGGATAAATGTTTTACTAAATGTTTTTTATCCAATCCAAATCAAAATTAAGAAGAAAATAAGTGTAAACTTATAAAAAAAGAAAAAAAAAATTGGCAAAAAAAAATTTTTTTTTTCTGTACCTCTAAAGCCGCCATAGCGCTTCCACCTCTGGCCAATTGCGAATGATCACAATGCGCATTCGGGGTGATTCGCTTGGTGATCAATCGCAAAATGAACGCGCCCCCACCCCCCCCTGGAGCAACACCGGGTGTTCGTATCGCACAAAACTTTGATCAGCCAGAGAACAACTCTGGTCGATCGCCCAGTACTTTGAATGGGGACAAGCGGTCCCCAATTTCCAAAGTATGGTTGTCAAAATCGTTTAAATGGGTATTTCGAACGATTGACCATGGCAATGATGATGTCATAATTGCTGCGGGCTGATTGTTCGAGAAACGCCCGCCAAGCATCGCGTCATGGCTGGTTAACCTCCATAGTGTTACGCCCGAAGCAAGTACTGGCGCAGTCTGATCGTGAATCAATCAAACTGCCCCGTGCCGGAATCAGGCGCAAACCGCTGGCCTCTCTGTGTGCCTGCCAGATTCATACACACCCAGCTGCAGGCACACAGAAGCTTTCCGCCCATCGGACGTCATCGGTGACGCCGATGGGTTGGAGGGCGGAAAACACTGTATCACTTTTGGTACAGAAATCTGCACCTCAGTGAACCGCCAGGGAGGTAAATATATCATTGTTTTCATAAAATATTTCAAAGTTTTTATTTAAAAGAATGACAATACATTATTACTTTAGATATCAAAACCATCATTACATGTTTGCAACAATTTTTTTGGGTTCAAAATACATTTTACATTTAGTTTCATGTCACATTCCGAAATAATATTTATTTTACACAAACACATGCTCGATGTTGTTGATAGACAGTTGTCAATCGACTAATAAGGACATTCTTCTCGTTAGATTATATTTTTATAGCAAATATACATTTTCAACTTGTATAAACAAACAGTAGTTACCAATACTTACAATGCATACAGTGTTGTGTGTTCTTCTCTGTTATACCTACTTCCACAATATAGATAATAAAAGGATATGAAATCTATCAATACTTCAATTAATATGAATGTTAGGACTACTCTAGATTAGTGAGTATAAACTTGTGAATATGATTAAGGACTCATTAAAGGCCCCCATACACCTTACAATCTTGCCATACAATTTCTGTACAATCAAATTTTGTTCTACCAAAACCATGTAATATAAGGAGCTTTCTAAATCTTCCAATCACTATGTATTCTACCAGGGAGGCCACTATACACAGTTGTTGGTAGATCTAATGGAGATTGTATGGATCGATTTTAAGGTGTATGGGGGGCTTTACACGGGAACCTTTTAACTGACTGATAAACAAGTGTGAATTTTTAAGTTGAAAATCTAATTGAAATTGAAATTTTGACTTAAAAGAAACTTTGATTTTGGTTTGCTTTGCCGCTGTTTTGCATGTGAATATTGCCATTTGAAATTTTGTTTGAAATATTCGCACACAGAAATTATTAGAAAATTTGCATTGGAAAATTATTTGAAAAAATATGCATGCTGCCAGCTTACTTTGTCAGCTTATTGCCCCTGAACATGGAATTCTCACAAACATTGCTGTAGATGTAGGGAAGGGTGGTGGGAACATTTGGGGGAAAAAAAAGGTTTGCTCTGACATGTCAAGTTTGTGTATAAATTAGGTTCAAAGTGAACCTCGAAATTTTGACTTTTGAATATTTGACTTGACTTTGAACTTAATTTATGCAAAAACTATTTGAGTTAGAGCAACACTTTCTTTTTTGTAGTATATCCTGAACCCTTCTCCACATCTCCAGCAAGTTTGTTAAAGATATCATGCTCAGGGGCTTTGCAATCAACTCAAAAAAGTGAACTGGTCAAATTTTCAAAAACAAATACACCATCTCTGCTCATCACTTAGGGTAGGGTTTGGCAAAGTGGGGCTCCCAAGCCATATGTGGTACTCTTGCCCCTCCTGTCTGGCTCTTTAGGCTAGCTAGGTTTTGAAACCCATTTTTTACATCCCCCCGCAACAAAGCCAGTGAAGTGGACTATTTTGTCCTTCTGTCTCTGTGGCTCTTCTGCCTTCAAACAGTAAGTGACAACATACTGTCTGACAGTGAGTGACAACATTGCCATTCTTGCTAACAGTGAGTGACAACATTGCCATTCCTTCTAACAGTGAGTGACAACATTGCCATTCCTTCTGACAGTGAGTGACAACATTGCCATTCCTTCTAACAGTGAGTGACACTGTTACCATTACTTCTGACAGTGAGTGACAACATTGCTATTCCTTGTTACAGTGAGTGACAACATTGCCATACCTTCTAACAGTGAGTGAATAATTAATTATTATATTATTGTTTTTAAGTTTTAACACATTTCTATGTACTACCTACTTCGTTATTAGTCAATTGTGACAGCAAAGCCCCACCCCGGCTCTCAACTTATATTTCAAGCGTTGCACTGTAGAAATTTGGCTTTTTGGTCGAATAAGTTTGCCAACCCCTGACTTAGGGAAAGGGTAAGAGAATTTTTTTATGGTTTATTAAAAATTAAGCTTGCCATACATGGGTCGATTTTTCGCTCGATTCTCGAATGATCGATCACTGTTTGCTATTGAGGCAATCTGCTTCACAACTGCTTCTTATATCATATATGATTATATAAATAAATATTTTATATATATATATATATATATATATATATATATATATATATATATATATATATATATACATATAATTATATATATATAAATCTCTTTTTATATACAACTGTATATTCTCGTGTAAAGTGCTTCAGCATCACCGCTCCATGTGTAATATGGTTTCTGGGGATTATTTATGATGACATCACTGTTTGCAGTTTCAGCACTGATTGTAAGGCACTCTGCTACTATTTACACTGATGTTTTCTATTATAGCTGAAGCTCATACTGAACATCGAAATTTTGACTCTTTTTTATCAACCGAATTTTCTACCTTATGCAAATGTTTGACATTATGCAAATAACCCACCTTATGCAACTTTTCCACTTTATGGGAAATTTCACAGTCGAATTGAATTTTCTTAATTACGACCATCTCTAGCTATTACTGCAACCGAATGCCACATTAGGTCAGTTTTCTGTACTCGCAGACAGCACCAACAGTATGCAGACTGGCAACTGACAGCAGCCCAGTAAATTGAGTATTATATTAAGTAGGTAACGATAGATTGTATAGAACAGGGGTGATCAAATGGTAGATCATGGCTTTGTTGTTTTTTCCAATCTTTATTACACACTGTAAGGTAATTGCAAAAAATTTTTTTGAATTGAATCGTTTCATACATGTTTATGCTGTTATGCAAGGTTAACAATATATATTTTGAATATAAAGTATACTAATCATATACATAAATTAATATATGTTTTGTTTGTAGATTATTGTTACCTGGTCATTTTAAAAGTAGCTCACAAGCCAAAAAAGTTTGTGAACCACTGGTGTAGAACATGCATGTGTGCAGCTGAGGTGAGATTCTAAGACTGAGGTTGATTTGTGGTGGAGCTCTCTATATGTATTACTACTAATTAATTCATACTATTATTAACCAAACCTCTATGACTTGAGGCAGAAGATAATAAATTTGGTCAGGTTATCATATTCCTATAGGGGCAAACATTCAGTTCAGTGCAAATATCTGAACGGGAATCACACTGGAATGCCAGGGGACAGTCTAACTAAAAATATACATCAACCTCATATAGCTCATGTGTCATGGGAGAATGATTCACTTGATATTATATGAGCTGATGTCAAATTTTCCATCTCAGCATATCGAAATTACTGCAATTTAGAGTTGAGAACATCACAGCTTTTAAACATGACTGTATAACATTGTCCTAAAGGAAGGAAAATTGCCAGTTCTTGGTATAATTGGCCAAATTGAGCGGCCCAAAGTTGAATTCCCAAAGCAAAAGATTACCTTCAATAGAACACAAAATGTAGAGAACACTTAAAGTTTCCAGTATAAAGAAAAATTGCTCCAGAACCTACCTTTTCTTTTGTTGTACAATAACTGATTATTGGAAGTGCATGGCTAGATGTGGACAGAAGAGATTGAAGCTATGATGCTTAAGTGGATTACAACACACACTTAATAAAGGCTGCCATATACAAATTCCCAGACAAATAACAATTTTCATACCATACATGGGTCAAGTGATGAACCCTCAAGCACGACATCACCACGCTGTGTTTGAGCTTCATTGATTGTACAATAGATCCTGCTTGATACTTTGGATGGGGACCCCCGGTCCTGTCCAATAAATCATCTAAATTTCCAGTATAGAATAAAATTTGATCACTTTTATGAAGCTACAAAATAATATTTTAGACTTATAGACTGACCACATAATGTTTTTTTGTGTCTATTAACATGACAGTACATAGACCTTGCAGAGATCACAACTGTTAAATTGCTGGACTCAATAAATAACATGTAATGCTGCTTGCCTTACTTATTTTTCCTTCTCTTTCCTAACATCTAACATCAACACACATTAGCCATCTGCCTTACTTCTACTCAATTACTTAATTTGTAAACTGTATTGAACAGGGTCCTTTGATACTCCATATGTCATAGTTTGCGTTATCTGTAAGCTAGTTTTTCGTTCAACCTGTACTTAACCTTTTTACTGATGACCCCGAGTTACTAATATCAGTAACCCAGAGCTACACTCGGTACAGCTTACCTGCTCCAGGCAAGCCTGCACCATGCACCAAAACCACATCCTCATCCCTTCTTCCTGGTTCCACCTCCCCAATGTCAGTGATGACAGGAGGGAGTTGGAGGCCTGCCCTTGCCATATGCCTATGTTTTTATACAGGCTGAGGAATTGCTAAAATCTTCGATGTCATCTATGATGCCAGGAATCTGTAGGGGCCGAGCATAAAAATGAACAGATTACATTTTATCTATTTATATTTCCCATACCAGATTTGAAACTTGAAAATAGGGAATATCTGTACTGCCAGGGAATTTAATGTACAGCGCTGTACAGAATGTTGATGCTTTTATAATGAAACAGAATATTGGATACTTTTGTGGAGGCATTATGTGGCTTAGCACTCTGAGTGACCCCACTACGTGGCTTAACATGGCCTGCCAGTTCCTAGTTGCGTTTATAACATTTGTAATAATACCACTAGAGGGTGGCCGAAATCACGACAACATTTTACAATCTGACTTATTGCAAAGATGGCATCTTATGACAGTATCACTGAGCAGAATGACCTGTTCTTAAACAAATTTGTGTATATGCAGGCAGCATGGTGTGAGAGACTAGTTATCTGCACTGTGTAAATTGAACATATCCAGGAGTAAAATCTGAAAGGAGTCCAGGATAGTGTTGTACAGCAACAGTAGGTTGTTTTCAGTTTTTGATATGCTTTTGGTTACAGGGACCTGGACTCTGGAATGGGTGGGAAGAAACTGGGTGGGCCTTCCTATTTCCCCAAAGTACACCAGCTGAACCTTTAGGAGGTAGCTGGGTGTATCGCCACAAAATGAGCTGAGATCATTGTGTCAGGGCTCCTTGATGAGGTGGGAGACACTTCCTGAGCAGCGGATACCAAGGAACACACAAGGAGTGTGAGGGGCCCAGGCCTGTGACTACTTAGAGTCAGGCCATTCAAACAGACTTCTCAGACACCTGGGTGGTTACATTTTTTATACCACTTTGGCACATAAAATTAGACTGAATCAGACCTCTTTTTGAGAAGCATGCAAACCAGTTAATGCATTATATTTATTTTTAATTATTATTATTATTATTTTTATAAGCACAGTTGACTCATTCTGTGTGCCTTGGCTGCCGTGGTTAAAGCTGTACCCACTTTCTGTGTTGCCTTAAATTTACCAGGAAATTTGAGGTATTAGCCTATATTTTGTTGTTTATTGATAGACACTTGTGTTTCTTACCTGTGTGATGACTTCATCAGGACTAGTCGACTTGACTATGACTTTATTGACTGGTGACTTGACTTCATAAAATCTTAAAGCTGTATGCCCTAATATTTATATATATATATATATACACTGAACAAAATATAAACACTTTTGGTTTTGCTCCCATTTTGCATGAGCTGCACTCAAAGATCTGAACAATTTAATACATACTCAAAAGACTCATTACTGTCAAATATTGTTCATGCATTTGTCTAGATCTGTGTTAATGAGCCCTTTTCTGTTGCAGAGATAATATATCTGTTAGCCTTTCCCTGGGGTTATGGATAGACTGAACCGACCAATGAGGGAGGAGTCTAATCCGTGGAGCCTGGTCTTCTACCCAGAGCCCCCCTAATGGGAGATGGGCCGATGTCCCAGGAGGGGGCACCGGTGGTGTTTCTGCGGCAGGCAGGACAGGTCTCCCAAACTGGTCGGCCACCCTGTGGGAGGAGGCGGTATGGATAAACTGCCCCAATGCAGAGGTTCTAACACTCGAGCAAGCGTAGTCAAAAACCGAAGCCAATGTCACAAGGGTAGGAGGAGTCAGGATCGTCAGGGCAGGCAGCAATCAAGAGAGTAACCGTAAAACGAGCTAGAGTCGGGGTTCCGGAGGTCGGGTAAACGGGTAGACCAAGCCAAGGGTCGGTACACGGGAGGTCGATCAGTAGTAGGGAAGGGAAAACACATCTAACTCACGGTCACTGATAAACTGCAATTCAACAGCACCTACTTGGTGCTGTGCTGAAGCTTTTATGGACAATCACTGATTGAGTACCCCTCCCCTCTGCAGGAAGTGCCTGTAGAAAGGAGGGGTATGTGTCTTTAATTGCGTGCACTCTCGTGCACGCGCCCGCCTAGCAGCTCTGGTCCCCGCATGGGCAGAAGCGAAACACAGCGGGCGCCATTGCTCTGCACGCAGGCAGCGTGCAGAGCCCCTAGGAGATCCGGGGTACCCCATGGCAGGGGTATCCCCTACAACCCCAGGTTAGTCCCCTCCTGGGGGAGACACTGTGACGCCCGGGGACCCCACTAGCCATACTGGGGACCCCGATGGCGCCGCATGTCCCCCAGGGGATACGGAGGGCTGACAATATCCTACCTCATAGGTGTGGCATATTAAGGCGCTGATTAGACAGCATGAATATTTCACAGGTGTGCATCAGACTGCCCACAATAGAAGGCCACTATGAAATGTGCAGTTTGATCACACAGCACAATGGCACCGATTTTGCATGCCAAAGGTTGTGAAATCTGTGCTGTGTCAAGCAAATGTCAACTTTGTATATTACAACTGTCAACGAGTGCTTTTCTCTTGTCAGATGTTACCCTTACACATGTCTACTCTGACTTCGAACCCCTCCCCCCCCCTTCCGATCTCCAACACCCTTAGAGGTCCAATTAAATTTTTTTGTTAAGTAATTTACCACTAAAATGACTTACCTTCTCAATTTCACACCCCTATTTGCAACCTTTCATAGTTTTATTAATGTTTGCCTGCGGTTATTCAATTGACATAAATTGTAAACATTTAAGAATAAAAACTGAAAGAATTCTGGTAATCTAAAAAAATTACTTTTACATGAGTGTTTACATGATACAGTGAAATTGTATGTACAGCTATTTAATGTGTTTGAGCTTTAATCTTAATTAGGGGAAAAAAATCTCCCTGCAATACGATCTTCAGCCACAAGAAGTGAATGCTTGCCATCAATGTTCAGGTCACTTTACCGGATTCTTTCTAAAGCAGTGGGGAAAGGAGGGAGACTCTGAGCGCTGCAGATCTCTCCCCTCTCTGGGTGACAGCAATTCTCACTCCATGACTCCTCGGCTGCCCTGATAGCTGCGTCACAGTATACCTCTTAGTTGTAAATATGCAAAGGTGGTTAGTGACACTACTGCAGCCACCCATAACTAGTTTTTATGTGCAGCCCTGTATATATATATATATATATATAAAACAAATATCACAACCGATTTCTAATCAAAAACCTGTTTTTCAAGATTTAATCTGCATTGCTTTTTTATTCCATCACATATGGTGACAACTATACCTCTTACCACAGATGGAGAGGAGTGAATTCCTGAAAACCTGATTAAGTAGCGTATTTCACAAATCTCATCGTATTATTGGGTTATCTGCTTGTTTGTACACAATCTGCTTTGACAAGCTGGTGTTTGGAAATCATTTTACGGCATTTATCGATTTTTATGTCTGAAAATATGAATAACAGAAAGGCAGAAATTACTAGCAAACACTTTTTATGTGCTCAGTGTTAGTCACATGAATATTGCTTTCAGTATGAACATCTTTAAAGAGAGCGGTTTCTGAAAAAGATCAAATGCTAAGCTTTTTACAAGAAAACATTTATCCAGGCGACTAGACACATGGATTATTGAATAGTTTGTAGACAATAGAGATGTAAATGAACAGTTTTATGTAAAAGGGAGATGGCTTAGAGTCCACATATGACTGTAAGAATATAGCACAAAATGTGAAAAGAATTATTTCTACATATAAACAGTGGATATAAAAAGTCTAAACACCCCTGTGCAGTTTTGTTTTTGCACCAAACATATCTTTTGGAATTATGGCCAAAAAGTCATCAGACCATAACACCTTTTCCCACATGCTTTTGGGAGACTTCAGATGTGTTTTTTCAAAATGTAGCCTGGCTTGGATGCTTTTCTTCGTTAGTAAAGCCTTTGTCTTGCCACTATACTATACAATACTGCACATCACCAAAAGAACACCATACCCGCAGTGAAGCATAGTTGTGGCAACATCATGCTTTGGGGCTGTTTTTCTTCAGCTGGAACTGGGGCCTTAGTTAAGATAGAGGGAATTATGAACAGTTCCAAACACCAGTCAATGTTGGCATAAAACCTTCAGTATTCTGCTAGGAAGCTAAACATTAAGAGGAACTTCATCTTTCAACATGGCAACTACCCAAAGCATACATCCAAATCAACAAAGGAATGATTTCACCAGAAGAACTTTTTTGGAGTGGCCCAGCCAGAGCCCAGACCTGAATCTGAAAATCTGTGGGGTGATCTGAAGGGAGCTGTGCACAGGAGATGTCCTCATAATCTGACAGATTTGAAGTGTTTCTGCAAAGAAGAATCAAAAAAGTCAAAATGTGTCATGCTGATAGACCCATACCCAAAAAGACTGAGTGCTGTAATACCATTAAAAGGTGCTTCAACAAAGTATTAGTTTAAGGGTGTGCACTCTTACGCAACAACATTATTTTTATTTTTATATTTTTTCTTCCCTCCACCTAAAAGATTTCAGTTTGTTTTTCAATTGAGTGGTACAGTTTATAGGTCACATTAAAGGTGGAAAAAATTCAGAAATGATTTATCTTGGTCTCATTTCTGTACAGCACAGGAACCTGACATTTCACCAGGGGTGTGTAGACTTTTATATCCACTGTACATATAGGTGAGAAATTTCTTGCAGTAGCGTGTGATTCCAGATGGTCACTAAGAATACCATATTTCCTTATTGGGTCTAAATTCCAGCCTGTCCTTTAGCTACTGGAGTAGTGACAAATGCAACAGCAAGCATGTACTGACAAGTCTAGAGGAAAAAAAAATCTATCTTCCCAATCTAATTACACAATTAATTATTACATCAATTAAATTTATCATCAATAAATATGCAATATATTACCATAATAGCCTAATTTATTCATCTGTGAATACAATCATGAATAATTGCTTACTAATGAATGTGATATAATCAGCCTTCAAGCTAATGTATTAAAAGCTAAATGCAGTATATAGTCAATTACCTATGTAAGCTAAAGTATAACTGAAAGTGGACATACAATTTTAAAAAAATATATAAAATATATATACATAAAAGGAAACATTGACTTACCTCTGAGCCGTCAACATGGTTTCATAGCGCTCCACAATCCTGAAAAATTATACCAACCTGCTGTTACCTAAAATCATATAGATTCATAGAGATAGTTGTCGTGCCTATCTGCCAGGCTTCTGAGGGTTATATATTTAGGGTGCAATATAACATGTGGCTACTGTGGGCATTTAGAATTGTTTTCACCCCTAAATATCAACACATTTTGATATTTATGTAAAATCTATCTACATCAGTTACTATATCAGTGCCCCTAATACAATAACCATAAAACATGTCTAGGCTGTGGTAGAGTGTCCATGAATATAAATCCACAATGTTTGTGAATCTACTTCATGTAAATGACCTAATCCAGTCCCAAAATTCACTAAATCCACGGCTAAATTTATTGTATAAACTGTTGTCAAATAGTGTTGGTCGCCAATATTCAAATCAAATTGCAAATATCATCACTTCGAGAACTTGTGAAGATCTAGAATAGTGCGACATATTTGTAATCTCGAATATTCAAGATTCTGAGGAAAGTACCATGCATTGCATTCACAATATGCGCATGTACAAGTGCCGATTTTCAAATACTTTGTTGAGTCTTGTCTCATGTGGTGATTACACTTTAGCCGCTATTTCACGTTCTGCCATTAGATGTCACTTTGACAACACATATTGCGTCGCAATTTGCATGTCTACAAGTGCTGATTTTCACAATCTATGTCTACAAGTGCTGATCAAAGGTAATGACTGAAGATCACGAATAGTCAAATTTACTGTGAATATTAGGCAAAATTTTTTTGTGAATATGAAAATTGCCTTTGCTTCTCATCACTATTGTGAAATAAGATGGGTGTCAGGATTCCTACCTAGGGATGCCTCAGTGTCTGGTTGCAGCTCTGTCTGCTAAACCATCTGAGTATGCTTCCTGTTGAATCCATTGGACTAAGAAAATTTGATACCTTATTGTTGTTGAACCCTTGGCCCCTCCCATGGACTTCCTATAAAAGCCACATTCTTTCACTTCCTCATTGACAGATTATTGTGCTTCTGCCAATATCTTGCGCCTTTCTCCTTGCTGCTGCTTCTTCTTGTGCTCTCATTATCATTATCCATATATTGACCCTTGGCTTCATATTACCTGACTACTCTTCAGCTTACTCCATTGATTACCTGACTCCATCAGCTACTGACTGTGACTTGTTTCTTAGGCTATGTTCCCACATAAACGATAAATCGCCTATGTGGGAACATAGCCTTACTACTCTGCTTGCTACTAAGTCCACTGTTTGTGCTCTCATCCTGTCTGCACCTGTGTTGCGGTTTCTGTTGCGGTTTCAGCTACTGGACTTGATTATTACACTGGGTGAAGATTTTAATACAGCATCAATAGTGAAAAAAGACCCAATTGGCCATAATGTATACAAAACTGGAATATTAGTAGCAGGTTGGGTTTCCATCTAACTGGTAAAATATGGATTTGCTTTCAAAGCTAGTATTTTTGTCAACCTTGGTTGTAGTTTAACAGACCCTTTACATTTAAATTAAATGATAGAGTAATAATATTTTTTTTTGCCAAAATCCAAATTAATCAGTAAGCTACACAAGCTATAAAGGAAACTCTGGGTCTGATTATTTTAATGAAAAATAAAAAAGAAGAATGGTGTTTCATCTATAGCTGCAATTTAGATATTTTTTGTTTCCCTACCTGAAACAGAAAATTGCATTTGTAAAATGATTTATTCCTATGGCTTTAATCATTTGGCCCTTGGGGCTTGTTTCCATTGTACGCCGGGACCCCTACGCTAAGCGTATACGCTTAGCAGGGGTCCCGACGTATCCCATAGACTCAGCCTGCCGGCGGATGGTCTGTTCACACATCCGCCGGTGTAAAGGCTGAACGTACTCGATTACGTTCAGCCTGACACCGGCGGATCGGCTCAGCGCAATGAAGACAGACCCGTCCGCCGAGCAGGTAAGTCTATCTGTTACGTTGGGACCCCCCGCTAAGCATGTACGCTTAGCGGAGGGGTCCCAACGCAATGGAAACAAAGCCTTAGATGCTGAATGTTATACATGTTTTTAAAAAACCTTGTTTTTATTTTTTATATATTATGGTCTATTTACATTTGGTCCCATAGACTGCAAAAAGTGGAAAAAGTGTGAGCAGTATTCATAAACTGTGACAGGAAAGTGTATTTAAGCCAGTGATGCTGACAAATTTTCAATGTATGACCCTTCTAGCCTTAGAAAAAATATAAAGCTTTCCAAGCTGTGGGTAGCTATAACAGAACAGCCAGTGTGCAGGATTAGATAAATCCCACATTTCATCAATTTGAAAGTCACAGGTAAAGTCATCCCATTTCTCTGCTGAACTCTGTTAGAAGGATGATATGAATGCATTTTTTGTCCAGATCGTGTAGAATCAGAATGTCTCATGAAAAGCATGAACATGAAAAGCGTAACACATGGAAATAACAAAAAAAAATCTCCTTTTTGTGGGATTCTATAAAATAAAAGAATATAGAGTGAAATGAAATTTTCCAAGCTTTCTCCCACTGTGCTTTGACGCTTGTGATCTGTTTTCTTTATGTTTTTTTGTCAATAATAGAAGAGGTGCTTTACAGAGAGCTGGAGTTTTTCTTCCACACAATTAGCATTCACCAAAGCAGGTATGAAATGTAGGTCCCATGCTAAGCCTTCTTCAAGAGATTTTATTATAGAAACATTGTTTAAAATAAGCCAAGCACAAGAACCAGAACAAAGACAAATCTTTGAAATCCCCATTGTTACTTTCTATGTACATCCAGGTCTGCTTCTGCAAAGTTTATTATATTGATGTTACTAGTTTATCATTAATGTAACAGAATAGAACTCATATTTCTGTTTTTGTCATTCTTTGTAGGGTATATTCTCTTTATACGGTATCTGTGATTCAATTGCACTGGTTTGATAAAGGGGTATTTTGGGTATTCTATACTTTCTTTTATAAGTAAGTCTCATAGAAAAAGCTCATTTACAAGTGAACAGAAATACACAACTACAATACCGATATGGGAACTGTTTTACAGGATGGAAGTTTCTGGAAATGATATCCTAATAGTGATGGCGCGAACCCGGATTTTGCCGTTCGCGAACGGCGAACGCGAACATTCGCAAAAGTTCGCGAACGTGCGAACGCGCCATTGACTTCGATGGGCAGGCGAGCTTTAAAAAACAAAGGGACCCTTTCTGGCCACAATAGTGTTGGGAAAGTTGTTTCAAGGGGTCTAACACCTGGACAATGATATGACAGAGGGGAATCCATGGCAAAACTCCCAAGAAATTTTTTTTTCACACAATAAATCCGCACTAAGGATTTCTACAATGATGGGAAAATAAAGTGCAATGAGTAATTACCCTTAGACCGTGTTTGATTGGACTGATCTCCTTTGTATGACCCCTGCCACAAACCTGGACTTTGCATCTGTCACTGTTTCTGAACTCATTCCCTAGAGGGGGGTCTTAGAGGATTTCCCCGGTCTCAGTTCTCAGGTGAGGTACCTTGTGCATTAATTCCTGGGGGCAACCGAAGTCGGGTAGACATATCGTGTCTCCCGTTCAGGCGGGGGCTTGTTTATAGGTGAAGACCGCAGCAGAGATT
>CM070033.1:76661884-76685776 GCA_036250615.1 Ptychadena robeensis | reverse complement strand
TCGATTTTCCTTTTGATGTGCTATCTGCCACTGTTACAATAAACCTACCATTGAAATGCTGGTTTTGAAGACTTTTCATTTCTTTGTCATTGGACAAACTTACAAAATCAGTGAGGGGTCAAATAATTATTTCCTCCACTGTATATACATCTCCTGTTGTATCTCCACTCTAATGTATCATACAGCGCTGAATAATATGTTGGCACTATATAAAAAAAATGCTAATAATAATAATAATCTATTAAAATATTATAAAATGTATCCACAGAATAATAAATGCATGCTGTTTAGCAAAAAAAAAAAAATACCATCTACTGTATAAGAAATCTATAAATACACTGCCCCATGCTCCCTGAACCACTGGCATTGTCATCTTTCCCCAAAAAAATTTGCCACCCAAAAAAAGTTCACACTCTAATATTTAGTTGGACCGCCTTTCACTTTGACTATGGCACACATTTGCTCTAGTATTGTTACAATTAGTGATGGCGCGAACCCGGAATTTGATGTTCGGGAACGGCAAACGCGAACTTCCGCAAAAGTTCGTGAACCCGGCGAACTGGCGAACCTGCCATTGACTTCGATGGGCAGGCGAGCTTTAAAAAACAAAGGGACCCTTTCTGGCCACAATAGTGTTGGGAAAGTTGTTTCAATGGGTCTAACACCTGGTCAATGACATGACAGAGGGGAATCCATGGCAAAACTCCCAAGAATTTTTTTTTCACGCAATAAATCCGCACAAAGGATTTCTATAATGATAGTCAATGGGATTTGAGCTGGAACGCATACTGGAACACATAGTTCCTGGTTCCGGGAGCCGGATGTGACGTCAATGACGCCACTTCCTGCTCCGACCCGGTTTTTTCACTAGGAGACCGGCTTTATGCCCGGTCTTCTAGTGAAAAGATTCTTCCTCCGGCATGATCACACAGGTTGTGATCCTGCCGGAGGAAGAATAGAGATCATCTTCTCGCTGGCGAATGGAGCGGGTCGAACACCCGCACTGCTCGCCGGCGAGAAGATGGGCGAATATCTGCCTTGCGGACAGTTCGGCCATCACTAGTGAATGACTTACATCAGCTGTGGCTGTTCGCGAACAGGCGTATTGAACTTCTGCAAATACCCACCATTTGTGCCAAACCTCTATTGACCTTAATGAAGGGTGAACTTCTCAAACCTTCAGGTCATATTTGTAGCCAAATATCAAAAAAAAGTTCAAAGGGTGAAACCACCCAGACAGTGTCATGCTAAATTGGGATAAATGGCTAAACTTAAAATGCTGTTTTCTTCAGGTCTAATGGCCAGAAATCACATCCAGATTAAAGATTTTGCCATATGTTACCTTACAGTGCCTTCTGCAGTGCATCACATTTAGTCAGACCTCTCTGCAATTCATAATACAGCATACCCCACCCCCAGAGAAGGACTTTTGTGGCACAGTAATGATATCTGCTATACTATCCCACCTGACTATAGGGTGAGGGGTCACACTTTGTCTCCATGTTAAGGTATAGGGGGCATGCCAAACACCTAAAATGTTCGCTGGCATCGCGAATTGCGAACATGCTATGTTCGCCGCAAACTGTCCTCCTGGCAAACTTTTCTTCCATCACTAGCAAACATCATTGGACTCTAGAACATCTGCAGTATTTATGTTTGCGCCTCCTTAAATAATATTATGACTTATACATACAACACCACCTTGGGCGCTCTAACCAACCAATTCTTATCAAAATGTACTCTGTATTTCCTTCTGAAATACAACCAAACTGGGAGACTTTTACATTACATATTTGATATGAAAAATTTAATAAAAAGCCAACAAATGGCATTTGTATGCATAGACATCAACCATTATTAATTATTAATAATTATAAATATACAAATATAAATATTAATATAATAATAATAATTTCAATTTCCTATTTGGGTCCCTTCAATTATAGACACACTGTAGTGGTAAATGTTAAGATCAGAATTTCATGGCTATTATAAGATTTTAATTAAACATCAGCTGCCAATTTTTTTTTATGATTGTTTGGGTATGTGGGTTGAATTGGAGAGAAATTCTAATTAAGCATTCTTTCATTTTTTAAAGTTGTCCAAGCATGTAACATTTTTCATTAACTAAACCCTTGAAAATGCTCAAAAACCACCTCTCTCTTCTTTTGCCCATTAAGAACAATGCATAATATAACTATTTGCTTGCCCCATTTTCACCAAATTAAAAATTCAATACCAAGTGTTATGCCATTTTTATTTTTTTCTATGAATTTATGTTATCAGTGATTCAATGACAGACAAATCAGTAATGGGTAAGCCTGTAATAAAACAAACATGGTGCATATTATACCTGTGTACACATAAAGAAAAGTGTCTAAGATACATGAAATGTTACTATACTGTTGATTTATAGTGCTACATTTTGTTACATTCACTATGATAAATATACATATTCCTACAATAACTGAGCAAACTAAGGAGAAAACAGACATTTGACTCTTGCTGGTATTTGTTCAAATGCCGTTCTGCAAGACCTTTTTCTCATTTTTGCCTCCTGAACCATGAACAAATTCCATGACTGCTAAAAAAGGCAGCTTATGCATCTTTACTGTGCCAGCAGCTGCGAAGACAATTTTATGCTGCCATTTCCAATAAGTATAAAAAAAATTCTCAGTGCGCAAATAAAAACTTGTGACAGTGAGAAAACATACTGCTAGCCACAGGGGATGAGACAACCAAAGAAGTCCGTGCTATTATAGATCAGCTTTGCTGAACATCAAATGTCACAGAGAACATCGCAAAAGGAATCACAGTTGGTGATTTTATAAAAAAAAATAAAAAAAAACTCTGATAAATGTAACATTTTATTATCGAAAGAATTTTCATGTATCACTATCATTTAAAATACATAATATGTTCAACATGGGGACACATTAAGCAGTAACTGTTCTTATATAATAAGCACTTACCTGTCCCAGCTGCCAACGCTGCCTTAGTCCCTATTCCCCACTCAACTAGATCAACTAGCCACAAGTGTGACAGCCTTTCCTTTGATTGCTATGGATATTAACCTCATCTCTGTCTGCTGTCTGCCCTAACATTTATATGGCTCTTTACCTTGCCTTTGATTGCCACCTGCCCTGACCTTGCTGTGGACTATAACCTTATCTTTACTAAGGTCTGTTTGCGAACAGGTCTTTTAAAAAAGCCCAACATCAGCCTGTTCGCGGGGAGATTAAAATTTACAATTTGAATTGGAAAAACCGTAAGTGACATCAGTGACCTCGCTTCCCGTACCTGGAATGCATAGTTCCTGGTTCCGATTACCGGACGTGACGTCACTGATGTCACTTCTGGTTTTCTGAGCCGATTTTTCACTAGAGACCGGGTAGAGCCTAGGCTCTCTATCCGGTCTCTAGTGAACAGGTCTCTTCGCCTGATCCAGCCAGCGGATGAATAAGCGAACAGTTGGCCATCACTGCCTATCTCCATATCTTGCTTCTTTCCTGACTATGGGTAATGCAGTTATCCTTAGGATTGCAACCTGGTATCAGCTCAATAGCATGTTATAGGAATACTAAGACTGGGCATAAATATGATTTGATATTCAATTGATCGACTTAAAATACAATCGTAGCAGTTAGTAGTTTGAAAATACATACAGTACTAGTTGTGGTATAAAGGTATACTATTAATTTGCTGATAGAGCTGCTGCATTGTGATCATGCCATAAGACATACCCTGATCTATCTTTTTTTTTTTTATAATAAAAATCAGCTATTGACTATGGGCACTCACAACACATTTAATGCTTTCTAAAACAGAAGTTATATTTTGTTTTGTTGCTGAGGCTAAAATGCAGTTGGCCTCTACTGCTACCAGATGAACCTTGAACAGCTGTATCCTTAATCTGCAATTATACGCCTAATCATTATCGCTTCAGTCTAGTTCTGCCCAAAGGTATCAGAAAATACAAAGAGTTAATGTTAACTTAGTTAAATTAGCAGAGCTATCACTTATTTAAAGTTCTATTCAAGTAAGTTTTATTAAAAATATTTTTAGAATATCATCACATGTTGCCAAAAAATATTTAGCCATGGGTGCAGGTTCCTGTTTGATTGTTGTGATCCAAGTGATTTCTATATAAGTGATGAGCTGCATAGGTAATATTCGTATTCGCAAAATATTGGAATATGTAATATTGGAAAGTAAATATGTATATTCACATATTCATGATCTCCAGTCATTATTACCGTTATTGTGCAAATTGGCACTTGTGCAATATGCATATTGCGAATGCAATGCATCGTAGTTCCTGGTACTGATGAAAAAAATTCATAATATTCGCGATTCCGTAGATATTCCAGATTTTTATGAATTCTCAAAGTGCTGACATTAGAATATTTGCAATCAACACTATTTAATATTAGGTAAAGGAAATGATAATCATATCTTCTGATTTAGGGTAAATTTACACTGTCGTTATTTGAACGACACATTTAAAAGCTTTCCAGACGCCCTCCAGTGGCAAAAAGTGTTAATGATGCTTTTTGGACACTGGCGATGTATGAGGAGAAAAGCAATGCCCCCTCCATTAACATGGAGGTCTATGGCACTGGACCCACCCCCCTGCCCCCTTCGGCGTCACCGATAAAGCTGAAGACACGGGGCCGGAAAGGCTCTGTGTGCCTACAGCTATGTATGCAGGCACTCGGAGGCCCGGCAATTGTGCCCTATCGAACTGCGCCCATACTAGCTTCGGGCATAACGGAGGTTAAACAACCTAATAGACTAATTTTAAACTTAAAGCAAGGTCGTTTTCTGGGCACTTAAAAGACCAGAAAACGACCTTGCCAACAACAGTGTAAATTTACCCGAACATTCTTGTATTCTGTTTGTATCATAATTATTATATAAATTATTATATAATATTATAATATATTATTATATAAATGTTAAAGGTCATTACAATTTTTAGTCTTCAGATCATAAAATAGTGTTATCTAAGTCTAGAAAAGGCCACATTCCCAGAATTAGTTCCAAAGCTAATCCTTTACCAGCATATAATTTTTTTATTAAAAAAAACAACTTTTTTAATCAATCAAATGACTTCAATAGGTACATATAAAAAATAATAAGAACATTAATCTTTTTGATTTGGTCATCTGGAAGAATCTGTACCTTGTGAAAGGTGTCACTTCAACATAATAAACATTATCTTCTGACATGCTGAAATTGTATCACTGGGATGGCTGTTTGGAAGAAATGATAAACTAGGAAGCTCATCTCTGATGTCCAATCAATCATCAAAATAACCCAGATTTCAATTTACCAAGACAGAATATAAATGTAAAAGTAGAGTAACATCTCAGAGAGCATTTTTAATAAAGCTGACTAATTGTAGTTCATAAAACTCTCAAAAACACTCATCTCGGTTCCCCAGGGGCACAGTGAATATCTTACAATTAATTCTAGGAATAAATTGCTGGAATCTTTTAGCACTCTGCATTATTGACTGCTAAATGGAGAAATACGAAATTGTGCTACTTTTAATTGTGTTGGCTGTATAATTAAATACTTTATGTTTGGTGTAAAATAGATTTGAAACATATCATTACTTTTTTATTTTTAGCGATTTCACCGCAATTGAATTTTATATCGAAAAAGTTAATATAATAGTAAAATCAATCATTGGAAAACAGTTGTTCAGGTATTTAAGACACTATGCCACAATTTCTGTACAATCAACTGTTGTTATACCAAAACCATGTTATATAAGGAACTTTCTAAAATTTCCAATCACTATGTATTCTATCAGGGAGGGCCCGGCACTACATAGTTGTTGGTAGATCTAATGGAAATTTGTTTGGAGTGATCTAAAGGTGTATGGAGCGCTTCAGGCATAAGTGCTCTTTTGCAAAACAACCTTCTGCATACATTTTGAGTTGTTTGTGGACCTTTTTCAGTGAATTGAAAAAGACACACAAATGTAAGAACAGCCAAACTATATAGTAAATACAAGCCCTGAAACATATGTCTGTGATATGGTGCAACATGTTAATCTGGGTAAACATCATTGTCTGTGTACTGCAATTACATTCATTTTGAATGGCATCCCAATCCACTTAGGCAAAGCCTTTTCAATGCATATGAGTTGCAGCACATTACATATGGTAATACATTTTAAAAATGTAAAAATAATTTAATGTAAAAATGCAATAAAAGTTTAACATGGCACACAAAATGCACAGAAATAGAGAAGTGTACTTGATCCACAATACACAGTGTTTATAGTCCTCCTCTAATAGACTGTACCCAACAGTATGACTTAGCTGTTTTTTAAACAGTCCCTCCAGGATGTAACCATCAGCATAAAAAAATGTCAGATTATAATTAGTGTTAAAAGGCCCAAAGACCTATGTTTTAGAAGACCCAAAGAAAATGAGAAGCACCCTCTGTGTTTGATGTGGGCAGACAATTATGCATAACTCTACCTTTTCTTGGAATTAAAAACATCTGCTGTGAAATATAGAAAAAATTATATTTAATCAATGTATTACCGTTATTTGCCTATTGAAATTGGATTTTATTATGCATGGAATTTCATTTTACTATAAAAATTCCACCAACCTAACCATTGTTGATTCCCTGATTTTTTCTGCACTTTGATGAAACGTGAGTGCATAGGTCTCATTTACTTAAAAAACACTCAGGGAGCCAATAAGGCTCTCTGCATTACATATAACAGAATTAGGATTCTAGTCCCCTGGCTGGGATTCAAATTAGTGTCTCACCATGATACAGAATGAAATACAGACAATGGGGATTTTTTTACCTTTCAAGTACATGCCTTTTGTTTGGAAATTAATTTACTTGTTATGGTTTTACATGATACATACATCTTTTGTTTTCTTTTTGTCAAGCTCTGAATCATTAAATCCGCATCCCTGGAAACATACATACTGAGATGCAAATGAGCTCTTTTGTGCAATTTTATTTCAATGTGAATTAAAGAGAACAGAAAAGGAAATCATTATACAATTTCTCATTAAACTATTCCTGGGTAACATTGTGCAGAGAATATTGCACAGTAGTACCTACATAATAACCACCAAAGTAAGATTATTTTTCAAGGATGCGAGACGCATTTATTTTAGTTGTATTTATTTATAAGTATTGTTTTTGGGCCCTTACATTCAGATTAAACAATCTCAGTGCATACCTGTAATTGTGGTTATTGTATGATACAGTGATCTGCATTAATAAACATCTTTACGAGCTCACCAGTTTAGTTTACACCTGTATGGTAAGTGTGAAGATCTGAAGAACTTCAAAAAAGGACAAACTGTGATGGCCATGTGACATAACATGTATTGTCAGATGTTCCTACTATACAGAGATAAACACCACTAGAAACTTGTCCAAGGATAGACTACTAATGAACTAACTGGTGACATTGTCATGGGATCCCGTTGCTCATTGATGTGTCTGGGGGATAAACGCTTTGTGCCAATCCTAATAAAAGTACTATAGCAAATATTGCTGACATTTTGCTAATCCTCTGAACTAACATTCTCAGTTCAGTATGAGTTGAACTAAAAAAGCCAGTTGGATTGACTTTAGGATCTTTTTAGCAAGTCCAGTTGCTTTGACTAATGCACATATACTTCATACACACTTGAGTTATTATGGAACTACTTCAAAATCTTATACTATCATATAAATTATCTATATCTATGAGCACCAATAAAAATCGAATCTGGTGGTCTTAATATATGATGTGGGTTTCTTAAATAAGCGTTGTTTCTTTTAGCATTTCATCATTCATATGGTTATACAATTTTAAGCTCCTTTCTCTAAATGTTTATTTATACATTTTATTATACATTTCAGTCATATCTTAATGGTGTTTAATACACAGGTAAAAGATACACATTAGGGCTCCAAGTGGCTAGCCCCAGCTTATTTTTTTTAAGGTACAAGAAAATGTTAACTGCCACTTTCTTACACCTTAAAAAAAAAGTCCTTGGGAGAGCCAGCCCCAAATCCCAATGTGGTTGGAATCTCTTCCTGTTTGAAAATGTAAAGGATGTTGGCATGTAACACCTACAGGGCTCCAGAATGGGAGTTGCACGTATTCCCTCTCCCTTCTCAGACAAAGTCAATCTGGAGTTGGTTCTTCTGCCTGACAGACAAGACAGTATATCTCCCCACAGGAAAGGATCCTCTCTTCCTGGGTCTCGCCCACCGAGAAACTGACTGGAATTCAATACACGTCCCCCTTGGCTGGGACACAGCAAACACAGTTGACTCTTTAAGAGGCAGATCAAGTTACAGTATACTTAAGGTACAATTTATAGTTTTTAAACTATAGTAACAATATCCTTATCTTATTTAAGGTACAATTCTCTACTCCATTTAGGCATGACTATACTTACATGGTTTAACCAAACATTGTCAACTGTTCCACTGCACTGCAATAACTTATATACCTCCCATACATTTCTGTTATTATTATTTACATGTTGTAGATTGAAGGGATCAGTGGTCGGCAAGCTGTGGCTCTTCAGCCTCCTTGCTGTGCCTCCTATCGCAAGCCTCCTCCCTCCCACCAGTGTATATATGCTATATGGAAGAGAGAAGCCATAATCTTCGAGTTCAAGGAGCCACAGTGCAGATTTTAACTGTTTCCCTCTCTTCCAGCATGTAGGCAACAAAAAGCTTCAGCGGAGATCAGGGGTGGGGGAGATGAGAGCATGAAGCTGCAGGGAAGAGCTTAGCTACTCCCTTTTCCTTACAACTTGTGGTCTAAGGGAGGGGGGTGGAAAAGTGGAGAGCAGCCAAGATCTCCCCTGTGGCTCCTTAATCTCGCCCCCCTCTCCAGCTGGAAAAGGTTGCTGACTGTTGGAATAGATATTGGACAATTATATATAGATATATACACTTGCCGTATTTTTCGGACTATAAGACGTACCGGACCATAAGACGCACCCAGTTTTTAGGGCAGAAAATCCAGAAAAAAAAGATTTAATATGTTTTCACATCAATTGGGATAATGCAGCTCAACACATCACACTACACTGATCTTTTCAGTGTTCTGAGGATTTCGGCATCCCCTGCACAACGGCCGAGCCATCTATAGCCGACCTGAACACAGTCTACGTCTCTCCTCTGTGTTCTCGTATGTGGGGATGCAGGGGAAGTGGCATTTAGATCTTTCTTCTGAAATGACAGGATTTCGGCATCCCCTGCACCAAGCCGAGCCATCCATAGCCGAACTGAACACAGCCAGCAGCTCTCCTCTGTGTTCTCTGTATGTGGGGATGCAGGGGAAGCGAAATTTAGATTTTTCTTCTGAAATGACGGCAGCCAGCTCTTCTCTGTCGGCAGAGCTGGCGGGAAGCCAATGTGCGACCACCCGGCGGCCGATCGGCCGGCGGGTGGTCGCACATTCAGACCATAAGACGCAGGCACTTTCCCCCCCAATTTTGGGGGTGAAAAAGTGCGTCTTATGG
This sequence comes from Ptychadena robeensis, assembly GCA_036250615.1. Classification (NCBI taxonomy): domain Eukaryota; kingdom Metazoa; phylum Chordata; class Amphibia; order Anura; family Ptychadenidae; genus Ptychadena; species Ptychadena robeensis. The sequence continues at coordinate 76,676,258 of CM070033.1, read as the reverse complement.
TCCGAAAAATACGGTATTTTCATTATTGCACTAAGCTCAATGATCTCCATGTAAACTTATGCCTCTCCTTAAATCCCAAAGGAAACGTAGTACATAAAACAATTGTTACCCTTCAGCTGTCAAAAAGTTTACTACTCCTAACCATTTTTTTACTTACCGGTAATTATTTCCCCCACTGTGCTTATGTGTATCAAATACCTTGATCATAATTTTTTTTTGAGGTAAGATTAAAATAATGTAACTTTGTAGAACCCTTCCAGAACTGTGGAGTTGCCAACCTCATGTCAATATCCAGACACATTGCCACTAAAGCCACCAGCATGCTACCAGTAACAGAAGTTTTCCTTACAATGTAAGGAACCTTCTTCAAACCAAGCCTAATTATTTGTACCAGTAACAGAAGTTTTCCTTACAATATAAGGAACCTTCTTTAAACCGAGCCTAATTATTTTAACCAGGGTTCCCCAATATAAAAAAAACACATTAAATGTCCCTTTGAGGTAACAATTGTGAGATTAAATGCTTTAGAGTTAGAGATGGTCGAATTTTTCGACTTGCTAACTTTGTGAGCTGATTGCAAAGCCTCTGAAAATGGTATCATCACCAATATTGCTGGAGATGTAGAGAATGGTTGTGGGAACATTTGAAAAAAAAGTTTTGCTCTAGCACATGTAGTTTTTGCATAAATTAAGTTCAAAATTTAAGTCGAAATGATGATTTTCAAAATTTCAACTTGATTTAAACTTAATTTGTGCAAAAACTATTTGTGTTAGAGACATTCTTTCGGGGGCTTTGCAATTTACTCGAAATCATAGAAATCGTCGAATTTTTGAAAAAAACATTCGACCATCTCTATTTAAAGTATATATGCCTGGTATACTTCATCATTAAATTCCATCAAGCACAGCTGAAATGAGGCATGTAAATAGGCCAAGGGACTAACCTTTTTTTCTGTGATGCGCTATGAATACAAAAGAACCATCTTTTGTAACAAGCATCATTTAGAGCAGCATAAGCATTTTATTGTGCTCATTAAACTTCAGTGATTTTATTATTCTGTAATTGCCTGAAGATTCAGAGGAGGGCTGGTAAAAAAAACACATTTTAGTAATTCTACTCACAATATAATAATACATTTGAAAAAGCAAAAACCTAATCCAGTTTTCAGATAAAACAAAATAATTGCACTTTATAGAAGTTTGCTCATAAATCAAACATTTTAATTAAAAATATAAACAAACATATTTTTATTTTATAGATTTTTCCCCTGTGTTGTAAGCCATGAAACATGTTAAGAATGCAAATGTGACACAGCAAATTTCATGCTCTTAGCAATACTATTTTTTTGTTCCTTATTATATTTAACTCTTTTTCTTTTCCTGTGTTCACAGATTCTGAGTGTTATAATTCACTAGTGCACATGTTGGTCATTTGTTAAAGCTGAACTTCAGACCACTGACACATATGGAAGCTGTAATACCTGCCAAACAAATTATATCTTATTGTATGTATATATATATATATATATATATATATATATATATATATATATCTATTCCGGCACACTTTACATCTGCTTTTAGATGATTTGACACAGCCTCTGAAGATGTACATTCCATTCCATCCACAAAAAATCCATCACCAACTTTTGGGTCACTTTTGTCAAATAAAAATTTGTTTATTAAATTAGATAAGTTTTCATCCTGGAAAACCACACTACGAACCTAAAAAGAACATACTCACATTCTGTTTAGTCACATGCTTGTCGCCGTCATCTTGGATCCAGACACCTGAATCCTTTCCTTTTTCATCTGGCAGCAAGACATTCTGTGTGCTTGCATTAAGATTTCCTTCTGCCTCAAAATCTTGTGATACTTGAGAAATGAACATCACTTGAAATGGCCCCAAGGCAGTGACGTCTCCTTGCAACCGACATATTGGGGATGCTGAAGCAAGGCAACATCACCAAAGCCTGAAACCCTATAGGACCTTTTTTACATTTTCTTTTACATATTTGACAGATTATGGGGTGGAGGTACCATCATTTTATTATTATTATTATTATTTTTATCATCATCATTTATTTATATAGTGCCAAGTGGAGATACAACACAATAAAATACAGACAGGTACAGGTTATGACACAGGAGGAGTAGAGGACCCTGGCCGATCAGGCTTACAATCTAATAGGTTGGGGAACTGAGTATACAATAGGTGGTGGGGTGGGACTTGGGTTGGGGGTATGGTTGCGATGTTAGGAGTAAGAAGATGGGTAGAAGAGACTGAAGAGGTGGGTTTTTAGGGCTTTTTTAAAAGTGCCAAAGATATGAGCAAGTCTAAGGCGTGGGAGAGAGTTCCAGAGAGTAAGAGTGGCCCTAGGGAAGTCTTGAAGCCGCACATGTGATGATGTTATGAGTGGGGTTGACTGGAGGAGCGGAGGGGGCGGTTAGGGGTGTATTAGTTAATGAGTCTATCAGCTTCGAAGTTGCGAATATCCGGCACCATATTCACGAAATATATTTGCCGAATATATTCGCAATTCAAATATTCATGCTCAACACTAATCTTATTATACCCTACTACAAAGGAATATACTTGGGGGTTGTGGAGTTTACAAATGAACTTTGTCTGGGTTTCTAACTAACGTGAAATATAGAAATACATAAACCTCTTTTGTAATGGATGTATAGTTTTCTAATTGTCATGTAAAATTTGTCACAGAAAAACACATTTTTCTGTGGCTTTATAAGGCATTAAGGCTTTGTAAAATAGACAGACTCTCCTGTATCACCAATGGTTAATATCTTAACTTTGCAGCATGTGACTTGTATGTTTGTTCACAAGCCACTTTCCCTGTGAAAAATTAGTAATCAATATACAGACTGAAAGCATACATTATCTAACATCCTCAGAAACTTGTGTAGAAATAGAAGGGCAAAAAACAGACTAAAACCCCTAAAAGTTCAGGTTACAGAGTCATTAGACCCTGAGTCTCTCACTGATATTACTGCTGTCTTATAGTTATTTTTTAATTAAGACAAATGGAGCTGTTAGGGTACCATCAAGCAGAAAGGGCAAGGTGGAGGGGCAGATATCATGATATCATTTCACCCTAGGTATTGACTTACATTAATGGAATGCTTAGCTTGCTTTTAAACACTCATAGTTTCAATCCTCTAGCTGTCTAGACTGTTACTATTCAGCACATTAATGATCCTTTATTACCATAGTTTCATGAGAATAGATTTCATATGATGTATATTAAAGCACCATTGCATTTTATCTATTGTCCAACAGTGATGTAAATAGAAAAGTGTTTTTTATTGGGATGTTTCTTCTGCCTTTGTCCTCCACCAATCCATCTTCCTTTCCTAGGCTATTGCTATTTTTCCTGGAAATAGTGATTATCCAGGACAGTCATGGACACATAAAAAAAACATTTTGTTACAGTCAAATCAAGTTATATTTTCTTCTCTCTCACACATCAAGCTTAAGTCACCCTGGTTTGTAAGTAAGGCGTTGTCATCTGTGTATACATAAACCTAATGATATAAAGTGGATGTGGTATCATCAGCTGGTGAGTTCTGACTAGGGTTGAGCTTGAATATTCGAATGTCGAATATTTTTCACGAATATCGGAAATTCGACAATTTGTGAATATCTTGAATATGTCGGCTAATATTTGCGATTTTGAATATTCGTGGTATGGCCATGTATTGCAAAAATCATATTCGCATTGCGAAAATAAACATAGCATGTGACCATTCATTTCAAAGATTTTCACAATGGGAATTTCGCAAAGCATGGTCATACTGCGAATATTCGAATTCATGAATATCGATTTGAATATTAGTAGAATTATTCACATAATATTGCAAATTTGAATATTGCCTATGCTGCTCATCAATAGTTCTGACATAAGTTTAGTTCTGAAGTGAAGTGTGGCTCAGGTTGGTGAGTTCTGAAGTTCTGATGCTGGTGCATTTTGAATGGATGCTGGCTGTGGATTTCTTTTTCCTGGGGATAGCTTGGCAAACTGTTTTCTCAAGAGTGAAAACAAAATTTTTTAATACCACTACCAGCACCCAATTCCTGACGGAACTAAATTTGCCATCCTATTCCTGCATGTGGTGATATAACTAGAGGTGAAGGTGTGGTGAAGGTGTGTCCCTATTCAATGCAGAGATTCTATAGCTGGTACACGTTTAGATTTTGACGCGATTTTTCAGCCGATCAGCAGAAAAATTGGGTGAAAATTGGCTGGGCACTCTATGTGGGTACTCTTACACTTATGTTATGTCTCCCCGGCATTCTTGGCTCTGTCGGGTCCCCCTGCGCAAAGCGCATTCCTTTTGCAGGGACCCGATCCACATTACCTGTCACAGGGCCAGAGCAGCTAGGGGGACCTGGCGGACAGCTTCAACGGCGCTTCAGTTGGCCGACAGATGGTCTTAAGTTTTCCTGCAAAATGTCTTGATAAACTCTGAAATTCATTTTTCCATCAATGACAACAATCCGTCCAGGCCCTGAGGCAGCAAAGTAGCCCAAATCATAATGCTCCATCCAGCATGTTTTAAAGTGGTGAGGTTTTTATGTTGGTGTGCTGTGCCTTTTTTTCTATCCACACATGGTGTTGTGTCTTTTTTCCAAACAACTCAATTTTGTTTTAATATGTCCACAGAATATTTTGCCAGTAGTGCTGTAAAACATCCAGGTGCTCTTTTGCAAACTTCAAACAGCAATGGCTACCTCAGTGGTGTCATCCTATGTACTCCATTCTTGTATAATGTTTTCCTTTTGCAGATTCGTCAACAAATATTTTGAGTGTGCCAGAGATTTCTGTAAGTCTTTAGCTGATACTCTAGGATTCTTCTTTACCTCATTAAGTGAGGTTGTACTCTTGCAGTCATCTTTACAGACGACCATGCCTAGGGAGAGTAGCAAAAGTGGTAAGCTTTCTGCATTTGTAGACACTCTGTCTTATCATGGACACATGAACATCAAGGCTTTTGGATAACCTTTTGTACCACTTTCCAGCTTCATGCAAGTCAAGTGTTTATAAAGGGCAGAACAGCTTTCAGAAACACATCCAATATCATCACACTGATTTTACTCAAGGTTGGCTCTCTCCTGGCTCCAATTAGCTCTTGGAGAAGTAATTAGGCTAGGGGTTCACATACTTTTTTCACCCTGCACTGTGAATGTTTACATGTTATGTTCAATAATAACATATAATCTTTGTGTAGTATTACTTTAAGCAGATGTGTTTTTATTGGTTTGACTTGATGAAGATCAAAGCACATTTTATGACCAATTCATGCAAAACTCCACGTAATCCCAAAGGGTTCACATACTTTTTTTTTTTTAATTGTCCCTGCTGCTACTGATGAGCACTAACTACAAAATGCTAATGTGTGCCTTATCTGATATTATTTTCTGGTAACAGTGCAAGTATGGACACCTGTTAATGTTCCTGATAACTAAGAACTAATTCACTTATAAAGAGAAACAAAACTCTAAAAGAGGTTCACAAAATAGAGCAACTTAAGGGAATCAAACACATCACCTGTACTATATGTGGTCTCCCTGCATCTAAGTTGGTCCCAGTGAGTACTGGCTTACCATGCCTCTGTTCTGCCTCTGTGTGCAGTTGGCCATCCTGCCAGTAGAGATAGTTGTGAAATTCAGCATTATTTCAACTTGCTGACTTTGGGGGTAATTGAAAAGACCCTGGTCATTGTGTCACCACCAAAATTGTTCAAGACATAGAAAACGTTTGTAGGAAATGTACTATTTTAATTTATGCAATAAGTAAATTCTATAACCCTTCCCTACAACTCCAAAAATTGTGATGATACCATGTTCCTGAGCGTTGCAATAACTTCACATAGTCAGCTAGTCAAAATCTCACAAAATTGGTACAACCATTTGTAAAGGGACCGCTTTTGGTTTTGGTTTCAGATCAGAAAATTTGTAAGGTTGTGACTTTACCTGATTACATTTTCAATCTCTCTCTCTCTCTCTCTCTCTCTATATATATATATATATATATATATTAGAATATACATTTTTCAGAGCTGGACCCATACTTTAGATACTATGTTTTACCTCATTCACACACAATGAAATACATTGGGAGACACAATGCCTGGGTAGGGTTGGCAAAGCAAGCACAAAAGTATTCTACCTGAGAGCATAGACTGATGAAACACCCCAGGGACCCATTGGGAGCAAATCCAAAACCAAATGAAAGTCATGCACAAGAGATCACTCCAATGAAAAGTAGTTCATAAGCAGTGGTCATATACAAGCAATCAGTTCCATAGAGTAGTCAAAGGGTTTATCAGAAAAGGAGTTCAGATGCACAACAGAACTAGGGACTGCTCCTCCAAAGGTCACCAGTGGGTGGCAACAACGTGGCCCTGACCTTCCACAGGGTAGGGAAGGGAAATTTGAGAGAGCATAGCATCTGTCACACATATAACATACGGTATATGTAATCACATTTCTACCTTATTTAGTATCTAATAGCCAAGCCTAATTTAGAAATATTAGCATTTTCAGGCTTTATGAAAGCACATGTTTTTGGTCAGTCAACACACTTCTCTCCAGTCTGGCAGCGCTGTTATATAAGCCTTTCCTTCCTATTGTTGTAGAAATGTTAACAGTATAAAAGCAGGTATCAGAATGAAATAGGGAACATTATTTAAATGTCTCATTGCCATTCCTACAAAATAAAGTTAATGTTACATTTTTGCCCCCCCCCCCTCCGTATACACCAAAGAACAACTAGAATTGAGAATGTAAAATGATACATTTAAAAGGTCTGAAAGTAATGGCATCCTGACTCAGAATGGGTATGCATTTAATTTGTAGGGAATTTTGCAAGATTATCTTCTAAGGCATCACTGTATATTGCAAAATGATTGACATTTATATTGATTGTTTTTATTAAGGAAACAAAGACATCTTTACTCAAGAGTGCACTAATCTATGTAAGAATATTGTGTTTCTAAATACAGAAGCTTTTACCCCGACCAGTTTTATTACAAACTGAATCTTTGGCTCAGGTTTACAAGACTTTTATTGAATGCCATTGCTAGTGTTTATTTTTCATCACTATAATGCTGGCATATTACATTTCACAAATTCAATGTGGTTTGACTAGACAGAACATCATGTAAAAGATACAAGTCAATTAAGAGACAATTTTTATCTGTACCACATACAATTCCTGGCAAAATGAATCAGTAAAGTGCTTATGCTATCCATTAAACATGTCAACAATGGTAAAATAACAAAAATCCTCAAAGCTTATTGTACTTTCAATTGTATGTATTCTACTGCTGCTAGAGACTCACTCCCTTCACTCCCTTCAAGCTCACATGATTGTTTCCTGAAACATGAAACATAAAACTGTAATCTACCATTTGGAAATCTATGATCTTTAATCTAGAAATCTGAAGAGATATCTTTAAAAGACAATAGCTTAATAGAGCTCTTACTTTACTAAAACAAGAATGCACGAAAACAGGAGCTATCAAACACGCCCTTTCCTTCACTTATAATCTTATCCTAAAAGATGCCTCTTCCTCCCTCCTCCTATTTATTCAGAAATGGTAAAAAAAAGACCTTGATCTTCACCTCACCAAAATATGCTCCCTCTCTATGAAATCTACAATTTGCAATAAATACCAGGAATATGGATATAAATCTCTCACGCGATGGTACCGTACACCTTCACTTCTACACACTATTTTTCCTTCTAGTCCCAGTGCCTGTTGGAGATGCGCTCAACCCAATGGTAAAATAATGCAAATTTTTTGGTCATGCTCACATCTGCGAGATTTCTGGAAACAGGTTCATGCTATATGCTGAAGCTTGTCTGAGCTGCCTGTTCCTAACATTAGACCACTCCGCTCACTCCTTCATCTAGTCAATGCAGCACGAGCATGTATACATGCTCTCTGGAGATCATAGTCCCCTCCCCTGATGACCCATTGGATCCATAAGGTTGCTGACATTTAAAGAATGGAGAACCTAACCAGTTCCCTTCAAGGGACAGGTGAACTTTTCCACGCTACATGGCAACACTGGTCGCAATTTGTGGCTTTTGCAGAGTTCCATACTTTACTGCAGAACCCCGCATCTACATTTTAAAATATAGAAGCTCACCTCCCCCCACCTTATACCTTTATCGTTTCTAATCCCTCTACCTACCCACTCACCTTTTGATGGCACTACTTCTTCTTTTTTTATATGTCCCTCTCTGCCATATGACCACATTGGAAAGAATACTTCTTTACCTAGTTGCATCAGACTGGGAAGGCCAAAGGGCCAATGTTATTTCGGTCTTTTTGTTCAACTAGGGCCTTTTTATAATTTACAGCCTATCCAAGCATGGTCTCCATCCACCCATGGAAACTTAGTCTCAAAGTAAGCTAATTGAGCTAATGTATATATTCTCATTTACTTATGTGAACATCTCCTTCAGGCGGAATCTGTAAGGTGCTGTTAGACAGATCCGTATGTGATTAAGTGGTTAGGACAAACTTATTCTGACCCCTCCCCCCCTCCTGTCTGTCGCTACCATAAATTAATTCCTTTTTAATGTCCTGTTTTTAAATTTGTATTATTTTCTTTTTATGTTGTATGTTTTGTAAAATCTTGAAATTCTTCATCACTGGAAATATCACTCATACTAATTTCCTTTGTCTCAAATTGGTGTGGTTAATATTTTCTGCATACAGTATACTGCTCAGATTTGAGATCTTAGTTAGTTGAGGCCCATAATAGGTTTGCATATATATGTAATGTATATGACCATTCAATTTTTATTTTCGTATATACTCAAGTATAAACCAATCCGAATATAAGCAGAGGTACTTAATTATAGAAAAAAATCTTGAAAAAAACGGAATGACTTAAGTATAAGTGCTATTCTTTCAGACTCCAGGCATTTCCAGGCATGCGCTTCCCTTCCATCCAAGGAGCAGCCAGGCCAAGCAGTCTCTTGCCTTAACAGTGGCAGGGTGGGCTTTCTTTGGCAGGTCCTTACACACGTCCCACAATAAGGGTCCAGTACACGTTGGCTTGGTGTGAATACGGTGCCCTTTATTGTTGTCACAGTGCCAGGTACCTTCCACTCCTCTCCATGGGAGGTATGCCGGTATCAATGTCAGACCTAGCCATCTCTCCCCATGTGACACATCTGGCTAGGGATGCCCTTGCCCCCAGCTGGGGGACAAAGGTGAAGTCTTTAACTAAGGTTCAGCACTCTCCAGGTCTCCGGATCTGCAGGCCAGCATGGCCTACTCCCCATCCGATCCTCCAGAGTTCTCTCACAGCTCTCTCCTGCTACTGAAGGCCCTGGCTCCTTCCACTGTTAAGCCTTAAATAATCTTCTACTCCCTCGGCTGACCACTCCCATATGGCTCACCATAATTTTATCAGAACATGTTCCAGAACATTCACCACCCACTTTAATTACCACCCACATTCACCACCCACCGCCCAACAAAAGCCCAAATGCATTTTCTGCCAGACCCGGTGAAACCCCTTCATTACCATGGTAACAATATATACATTTCCCAGACCTTCTTCCCACACTACCTGTGGCATACAATAATAGGGTTCATACTCCAAGCCAGGGTTTCGTTTTGAACGTTAAGTGTTCTAAGGTTTTTCTTAATCACTTATATTTTACGTTTTCATTTAACAGGTGTGAAAGCAATTACCTTTTGTTTTGCTACAACATGTTTCTGTAAATGAACTGCTGTGTAGCAGGTTAATATTCCTAGGAGATGCCTGATTAAGCTCCAGCACTTAGTACTGGATTCTTATTATATCAGTGATAGATAGTGGTTCCAGCAAAGACGCTGACCAGGACCAAGCAATGCTAACTTTCTATATTTACCAGAATAGAACAACATGAGTAAATTGGCTTCTGGTTACTTAAACATATGAGTATTTTTGGATGTTAGTAGTATTATCAAATAAAGCATTAACATTGAAAAGCAGGTCTAAGGCTTTGTTTCCGTGGTGTTTCAGGATGCGCTAATACCACCTGCATTAATCGCATGCCTTGACGGGGATGTCGGCGCATCCCATACATATGCATGGCTTTCTGCCCCTCTTGTTCACCCTGTGTTCAGTGGGTCCAGAATAGTTCTATCCTATCTATTAATGTAGAAATAAAAGCATATGAATCCAAGGAAGGATGTTCATACAAAAAAGTCGATCAACCAACTGATCTTAAAATTGAGTAATGATCGATCAACTTGTAAAATTTCAGTCAAAAATCATTTACACAAAAGTTGATCCATGTATGGCTACCATTATGTAACAAAGAGAACTGTTTAGGCTTGGAGAAATTAATAATGTTAGAATTAAAATACAGATAAAACTGTGTTCCCTTTAAAAATAACATCTAGCAATCCAGCAAAAAAAATGTCATCAGAACATCTATGTAGTCATTATAAAGTTACAATCTGTCCCTAAGTTACTGCAAGCTGTTGGGTGAATGTTGTGAATACACTGTAGTCCTGTTGAGACAACAAGTGAATAATTAATTTTTTTTCATTAAAATGGATTTACAGCATGATTCAGTTTACAGTAACAAACCTGGTAGTAGTAAAAGGAGACCTTTCACAAAATTTAGTTTTCACAGAATCATGGCAGAAATCCAATTATATTAACCCTAATGAGGTACTACATGTGGCACAGTGGGTGTAAGCCAAGCATCTTTTTAAAACATTTCACCCTGCATGTTTGTATTTCTTAATACTAAGACTCCTTTATGTTTTGCTGAAATGCAGCCAAATCATAGTTGTCGCAAACTTGGTACGTACTCCATTCATTTAAATGGGTGTGTACCCACAATGGGTCATGTGCAGATCTCGAGTATGCGTCCAGTGAGAGTGGATGAGTAGCGTACCAAAGACGCAGTCACTATTTGTCGCATTTTGGCATAATGTAGCGGAGTGGTCACCTTAGCTGTTCAGAAATCCATTCCAATTCTTAGTAGACACCAAACCCATTTCTTTTAAAAAAAATTTTAAATAAACTTTTTATTGAGTTTTTTCATTAAAGCAGTACAAAACAAACACAAATGCATTCAGACACAACATTGTTTTGGCACCAGCTTGGAGACATATACTGTAAATGTCCATATATATGTTCATAGAGCAGGAATATGTAGTACTATCTTTTACGGATATAACAAATATCAATGGAGTAAGTCCAAAGAAGATTCCACTGATCTGCAGAGGATCTAAAACAATATGATAGGTGCAACACTATGTACAATACTCATACACACTCATTCACTCTGGAAACTGGGCACCCCAATTTTTTTCCATGAAAAAAACATGCAGTTTGAAGTATGGCATAGCGTTATTACTGTGTAGGAGACATATATACACCTGAAGTCATTGACAGCTGAAGAATGTATGAGACATAACTTTTTCATTTTCAATGTAGGCATTTTCAAGTAGGCAGGCATAGTATCCATTTTTTAAAACACCATCCCCAAACACAAAAAAAAATTGGAGATTGGAACTCAATTACAAGCATTGTGTTTTAAGGTATACATACCACAAATTTATAAAATCAGCAATACTTAATTTATTAACAAAAAAGACAATAAAATATTTCCAACATATATAAAAAGATACATCAGAATTAAAAAGCACATAACAGGACCCCACTATTGTCCTATAAGAATCAAACCAAGCCAGTACTACACAGTATCTTCACTGGTCCTGGGTCGCCAGCTGTTGTATACTCATCTCCTTCCCCACACAGGCTCTACATCACCAGGGAAAACACATCAACATCCTACTCAGCAAGACCCAAGAGGCAGAAACAAGGCTTCCCCACAGAATACGATCAATTTTCCAACATATCACTGAGCCCATATTTGGACACCTTAACCTTTGAGCCAATTGTCAATTACAAACTCTAGACAGTCTTGATCTTAATTTATGCAGTCAATTGGGATTGTTGTATAGTATTGTGGCTGTGTGCAAATGCCAGAAGAGTGTGGCTTCTGCCTACTTTAGACACAGCAATTCCCAGCCATAGTTTCGGGAGAAGGTGTGCACGCTTCCGTGGAACGCTTGGTGGTCGATAGCCCACAACAACACAGGTGCCCACCTTAATACCCTGAAACCACACCGTGAACCATCTGGCTGTATTTTTCTGGCCGATCCTGATACTTTGGATGGGGATCAGAGTCTCCATCAAAAGTATCTGACTGCAATCTGATGGGAATCCCTGCATTAGTGGTGTAATGAGTCGCCTGCAAGACAGCCGGGAATTGGGGTGTCTATGGCCAGCTTTAGAGGTAAGTTACACATTCCTGTCTTAATTTTAAGATGGTATTTTTATGTTTAGAGATGTGTCTGGTTTTATCCCATAAGAAAAATATATTAAGTAGTGTTCTGATTTATTACTTAATGTTTGAAATGTCCACTTAAACCGATTAACCACATCACTACATCACTCCCTACTTTGCAACATTGGCGATCAGGGTGCATTAAACAAAGACAATTTTGTATGGGCATCACCACTATCGAATCACAATCTTCATTGTTAACAAGTTAATATGTCATAGAGGTAGACAATTCTTATTTTTTAAAGATGCTTTTAAAAACTCAAATGCAAATGTATGCAGAGCGACAAACAAATACATGAATTACCCTTGCATATGATTCAATGACTAAAGTAAACTCATTGTCACATTATCCACTTAACTAGTTGAACATTCTCTACTACTAGTAAATCAATTTAATTGTGTAATTATAATGAAATGTAAATAACCTCATGTAATGTAAATACTAACATAATTATGCATTGGACTTTGTGACCTGTTCTTCAAATCATAAATACATAAGTTAAATTTAAATAAATTAATGGGGGAAAAAAAACAACCAGTAATTTTATAAATAGTTTCAAGTAAATGTTTACACTGATTAATAAGTGGAGAATTTAGAAAAGGTTTCAATTTATCAATAAAATCAATTCTGGAAGATGAAGATATGTTTCTTAATTAAACTGCTTCCATTCTTAGCAATTTGGATAAACCATCTTTAATAACCAAATTAAATGCTAATGATTTTTTTTAAATTCAGTTTCACAATGTAATAATGTTGTTACATCCAGCATCAAACCAGCAGATGGCACTATTAGGCTAAGATCCCATATGTGCGGCCGCCCGCCACATGATTGTAATTGCGCCCATGTATTTGAATGGGACTCTTTCCCGGGGTGCGATCGGGAGGGGTCGCGGCACGACCCAAAATCTCATCTCACCACATTTTTGATTGTGGGCCGGGGCCGCCGATGGCCGATTCCCCTGACTGCGGCTATAGACGTGAATGGCCGCCGTTAGAAACCGTATCTCAAAAATTGAGACACAGTCCTCATCTGCCCCCATTGAATCATGCGGCCGCACATATGGGAACGTAGCCTTAGTTTCTTTGCCCAGTATAGTGGCAGTATAGTGCGGGAACAACTACGTCAGTTGGTTTATTTGTGTTCTTTAAACTAATTTATAACAGTACATTTGGTTTTAAAGATACCATGCCCTTGTGTTGCACTGTTATCACATTTACTTGCCTTTCAACTTGTAAATGACATACATTTGCATCTTGTTCTGCCTTTGGTTTTGTTTTAAAATGAACCCCTAATTTTCCACTTTATAATTAGAGTTTGAACACTGCTGATTGGCATTCTCGATTTATTTGACATTTTCTTATATCCATTTCCTGTTGTGCACTAAAACCCCTAAATTTGATTGTGGAATAGTCTATCCATTTTCTTTCTGCCTAAATGTCTTAGTTGTAAACTGAGGGTGTGGCACTTACTATTTGAATGGGTACCCTTTTGATTTCAGTTTAATTACCTTTGCCCCCAGATCCTTTGCTTTCCTCATGATTTAGAATCCACGAATACATCAGTGCAGCACTGGATGAAAGATGCAAGGGTCTGTTAGGAGTCCAGAAAATCATTGCTCTTTTATACACATCCATATATTGCATGCAAACAGATCCCAGGTGAAGTTGGTTACATTTAATAGCCATGTGCATGTTATAAGGCCAAATCACCAAGGTATGTAAACTTTTGATCAGGGTAATTTATGTAGTTTGTAGTATGTTGTGATTATGATTGTTGTTTGACAATGAATGGCTTCAGCCAACCACAAACCATGAGTGAAAGAAAGGTTTTTATGTTAGCATTTATATTCTCAGAAAAATTGTTAATTTAACTTAAAAACACAACTGTAAGAGCATCACCATTTGCTTTACAGCTCCCTGAGTCACTTCTATTTAAAGTCTGAAGCCAGTAAAAATGACTGTTGTACAGAATTCTG
>CM070033.1:76643950-76660353 GCA_036250615.1 Ptychadena robeensis | reverse complement strand
TCTAACCACTCTGTGGGAGCCAGAACTCTTAATGGTTGGTAGGGGTTCAAATACTTAATTTACTCATGAAATGCAAATCAGTTGCTATCTTTTATTTAAAGTTATTTTTTCGATTTTCCTTTTGATGTGCTATCTGCCACTGTTACAATAAACCTACCATTGAAATGATACTGTTCTGAGACTTTTCATTTCTTTGTCATTGGACAAACTTACAAAATCAGTGAGAGGTCAAATAATTATTCCCTCCACTGTACCTTCCCACACTGACTACCACCATGTTAAATCAAATCAAACCAATAGAGAAAGTCAGACAACACCCAAGTCCAAAAAGGAAAACACACAACACCCAGCAAAGGAAAGGTTTCTCCTTTGCTGGGTGTTGTTTGTTTTCCTTTTTGGGGCTTGAGTGTTGTCTGACTTGCTCTATTGGATTTGATTTAACATGGTGGTAGTCAGTGTGGGGAGGTATATGATCCCCGCACCTATTTCTTTCTTACTTCAGTCCTTGGGGGGACACAGACGAACAACCACTATACTGGGATTGTGCTGGAGACTGAACCACTTATGGACATGCCAAGACATCGTTGGGGTAGGTCCCTGTTTATTGTGTACCACCTTTGGATATTTAGACAAGATCTACAAGATATCACTTCATATTTAAGGGGGGTATGCCCACCATAGAAATGGGTAGTGGTCTTTTCCACAAGGTTATTGAGTGGGGCAACAACTGAAAACTGGTTTAATGTTTATTGAATGTTATTTTGTGTATAATTATGGATTGTTTTGTTAGGATTTATTTATAGAACATTGGTCCAATATTTCTTCTGTATCTTTTGGGTGTTCGGGTGAAACATGTTGAAAGAATGATAGTATGGACCTTCATTAATAGTAATATATCGTTGAATTGTATAGGTATAACATATATATATATTTACTGCTAACTACTTTACCGTTTCTTCTGAATTGCATTACCAAAGTTCATTACTGTCTCATTTATCTTGTGGGTCAACTCATTTGTGTTAATCCTCAATAAAAATCAATTAATCTGCTTACAACCTTCGCCAAAAGTGTGTTGGACTGGGATCAGGTGGAGCACATCACCAGAGTAGAGGGAGGAGACCCAAGGTACTATCACATATCAGCAGCACCCAAGGGTTTCAGTGCTACAAACAAAATGTTCTCAACTGTATTAGGGTATTGACCAATTTAACCCATGTGTACGAATGTTGATATATATGATGTAGCTGTTACATTGTTAAATAAAATTTTGCTTTGTTAATTTTACATTTGGAGTCCTGTGCCTTAAAAGCCAGTTATTTTTATGTTTATTTTTTCATACTGGAGTAAATTTTAGGGTGTGGCATTTTACAGTACATATATTGACCTACAACCAGTAGCAATGGGTTTGTGTTTTAGCGTGTTTTTAGTTACCTCAGAAACTACCCATAGCACTAAGGCTTAATTACATGATCGGTAAAAAGCCACCTATTTACTGCTGACAACCAACAGTGAACAGCAACTTTTCTGGAGATGCAACATGTATGGGCAGTAGGCGGTGATTGATAGCTGCATAAAATTGAAGAACGTTGCACTGACCGGTGCCTTACATCTGAACTTAGCCTAAAGCACAGCCAGTTCTGGCCAACTCATGTGTTCACTTTATTCTAGATTTTACAGAAATAACATTTCTGTTCTACATATTACAGAATGTGTTGGGCTATTTGCATACTGTATAAGAAGGAGTAATAAAGTCTTTTGGAACCAAATACAAATTGCTATTTACTGATCTCCCTTAGAATGAAGCAATTAAAACAAATGTTTATGTGCAGGGGAAATCTGAAAATGAACAAGTTCAGCAGTTAACACATTTGTGCTGCAAAACAAACAAATTAACAATTGTGTAGGCTTGGAGCCTAAATTACAGGCTTAGCGAACTATGCTGCAGTCTCTAGATTTTGCTGATTCATTTACATATTCATTCATGCGCTTACAATTTGGATATGCACATTAGATGACAAATGCATGTTCTAGTTTTGCACACTGTTAATGTATAAATGGCTAGCATTCCCCTTAATGGATTTCATTCAGCTTGCATGGATTTCATTGCATGGAAGAAAATATGGCTGCTTCCCAAGCATGTTGTTATTGTGTGGGATGAAGGAAGAGAGCTATTATCAGCAATTAAAATTGAAATAATGGTTGGGATTAAACTGTATAATGGAACTGTGTGAAATGTGCCAATTAAAGAAGAGTAACACACAAAACCAATCAATGTATAAAGCATCCGTTCTGCTAAAAATAGGTATATCATAGCTGTGCTGCTGCTGAAAGCAGTGCTTTATCTTCTGACATAGATTACTTTGAAGTGAAAGCAAATTACAGAAGGCTGTCTTGGTTCTGAGCTGTGAGTCAACACACCAGGAGCTGCAACAGGCAGATATTCCACTTCCAAATAATGTGTGCCATTATGTATGTGATGTATGTCTTCTTTGTAACCACAACAAAAGAATAATTATAATATTTATGCTTATGGGTAAAGATATATAGTCAACAATCCACACATTCTGCCCCCCAACCCTACCTTGGTTTGCTGTATGTTATTCATATACAGTAAATTACTTGTTTTTTTTATAGGCTATTTTGAATAGGAGTTTGATTCTATATGAAATAAAGAAGAGACAAGAGATAGGACAGACTAGGAAATACAATATATCTAGAAATATGAACAATAGGCGAGCTGCCAATAAAATAAATGTTACCCTTTTGTCTTTCAAATTTTCAGATCACCATTCACATGGGTCTCCAGTTTTATGCATTTTCTTTCTCCAGATTTTTCTCTTGGCAAAATTGCTTTAGTTGGGGCTGATTGGCTTATGAGCTGGTTAACAGTGCTTTTCATGCTCAGCGGCCCTGCACAGTTGAACTAAACTTAACTCCAATTATTCAATGAATTTCATGCAGACATGTTATGAATATGCTAATTATTAACCAACAATTACTTCCACTTAACATAAACTAATGCATGTAATGCACTAATGTCTGACCACTTATGGTGGGTTAGAATATTTCTAATTAGTACAGCAATCAGTTCTAGTTTACCTTGAAGAGAAGCTAAAATTTATATTGAATCTATGGGATCAAAGTTTCAGCCTTTTCCTACAAACTTTTAGTTTCAATGATTTTGGTCAATGATTATGTTTTTTTTAATGAAAAATTTGTTTTTTAATAATATTTTAATGATAAGGTGGTGTTTACTTCTGGGCCATGTTTCCAAGGATTTTTTTTATACTTGCATAAAGAGACTATGATGCTGTTTGCATTGGGGCACAATATGTGGGTCCACATTCTTAAGTAATGCCTAAGAATCCCACAGTCATTTGTCTATCTATGAAAACCCTTGCAAATGGTTTTCTTAGCTGAAGGGATATTTAAAGGGTAGAGGCTATAGGCCAATGACTCATATTAGTCAATCAAGTAATCCAAACATTGGGAGTGAGAGGCAAGTCCTTATAAACGTAATACATGCAGTGGATATAAAAAGTCTAAACACCCCTGGTAATTTGTCAGGTTCCTGTGTTGTACAAAAATGAGATCAAGATAAACAATTTCAGAACCCTTTCCACCTTTAATGTGACCTATAAATTGTACAACAACAAACTGAAATCTTTTAGGTGGAGGGAAGAAAAAAATCAAATTTTGGGTATGAGTCTATCAGCATGGCACATTTTGGGTATGAGTGTATCAGCATGGCACATTTTGGGTATGAGTCTATCAGCATAGCACATTTTGACTTGGTACGATCTGCCCACTCTTCTTTGCAGAAACACTCTAAATCTGTCAGATAGCGAGGGCATCTCCTGTGCACAGCTCTCTTCAGATCACCCCACAGATTTTGAATCGAATTCAGGTCTGGGCTTTGGTTGGGCCATCACAAAACTTTAATCTTCTAGTGAAGTCATTCCTTTGTTGATCTGGATGTATGCTTGGGTCGTTTCTGATTCCTACCCAAAAAGACTGAGTGTTCTAATAACATCAAAAGGTGCTTCAACAAAGTATTCGTTTAAGGGTGTGCACTCTTATGAAACAACATTATTGTTTTTTTTATATTTTTTCTTCCCTCATTAAATTAAATTATTTCACTTTGTCTCATTTTAGTACAGCACAGGAACCTGACATTTTATATTCACTGTATCCACAAGTGTTCATCCAGTAGATGTTTATGGTCAACTGCAGTATGGCTCATGTTTATTCTAATCTGAGAGTTCCTGTCGTTTTATTCTAATTTGTGAGTTAGAATCTTCCAATAAGAGATGGAGATTTTAGAGAGAATTTCAACATAATAAGCCCAATATTGCAATTCAACAAGAAACTCGTTTTTTTCTAAATTATTATCCCACATGTGTGCAATGCAGGTTACTGCATTTTCACTTTTAATGCATTTGAGGATTGGATATAATGATTTGACTCCTTGTTGCCTGAGTTGTGCAGGAAACTGCAATTCACAATTTATATCCACAAAGAGGACACATGTGTTAGTTTGCAAGGTTGGAACGTTCATTATAGTGTTGATCGCTAATTTTTATTTGGAGAATTTGTGAAGATCTTGAATATAGTGCTATATTTTCGTAATTGAATTCGTAATTTTAATATTCAAGATTTTTTTTAAATTTAATTAATGTGTAATCGTTTTGCAATATGCACATGTCCAAATGTCAATTTGAATAAAGGAGATCACAAGTTATTGAACTTACTTATTGTGAATATTAGGTGAAAAACTGGTGATATTATGCAAATATGAATATTGCCTATGTTTATCAATGAAATGAAGCAAAAATGAAACCCTAGGCCCCTCAACTCTCGAGCACAAATTTTCTCCACCCACCCTCGATCCACAATCATTATCATTACAAATATCTTTGTAAGTCATAATTTAGGGTGTGTAGTGTGATGACGTCCTCATGCTGCACTTCAGAGCTGATCTGAGCTGCTCTGTCGGTACATGTGTGGGGGCCTTTAGGACCCAGAATATTATGTAAACCATGTAGGGCACCTGACTTGCTCCATGCTGTTCATATTAAAGAAATGTCTGTCCAAAATGTGTCACTAATCTGATCCCTGTTCCTATGCCATTGCATTTTTGGTTTTCTCAGAACCTATTTTTCGTTGTACTTTCTCTGAAGTCGGAAGACAGGGTCTTTTTTTCGGAATCCAACTTTATCCCTTTTGTTTTTGTGTTTTACATTCTTGGATCTGCACTATTACCAGAGCAACCAGAACAATTCAGCACATGCTTAGTAAGCTTATTATATTCCTAAAGCCTGACACCACTTCTAATGTAATATATATATATATATATATTATGTATACAGTTGTGCCCATAAGTTAACGTACTCTGGCAGAAGTTCTGATTCCTTAACCATTTTTCAGAGAAAATGAATGATAAGACAAAAAATATTTCTTTCCCTCATGGTTAGTGAGAGCCATTTATTGTCAATAACTGTGTTTACTCTTTTTAAATAACAATCACAACACAAACTACCCAAATGATTATTATAAATGTTTACATACCCCAATCCTTGATACTTTGTATTGCCCCTTTAACATATCAATGACAGTGTTGGGGTTAGAGCCCATGACCAGCTGCACCTCAGGTGGTGGCTCTGCTCACTAGGCTACCGTGCTCTCTGGGCTACTCATCCTTGAATCTTCCTGATCTTCCTTGTTCCTTGTTGTAAAAATGTAGGAAACTGTAATATCCTACGTTTGTTACCGACATTACATATGATTTGTATTGGATCTGATAAAAAAAAGTGTTTAAATGCAAAATGTCAGTTTTCTCTTAAAGACAAGTAAGAATACTACAGTAAGAAATCTTATTTTAGTGTCACTAACACACTAATTTCTAATATATAAGAAATATAAGAGGTGGAAGGGAAGGTCAGAAAATGTCAGCAGTGGGAGGTAGAGTCAGCAGCAGTAGGCTTATCAGCAGCAACAGAAAGGTACCGCAAGTGAAGTTTTAAACATTGTTTCAATGATCCAGAAGGCAGATGAATCCTCAAAGCATCTGAAATTCTGACTGATTCATTTAAGGCAGTGGTGGGCAACCGAGTTGATATGGAGGGCCACATTTGTGGCCCTCGGCATCACTAAAGGGATAACATAACATCGATCCAGACCCTCCCCCCATCAACATATCTCCGCAGGCGGTGGACCATATCCCAACAGGCAGTCAAAATCCAACAGCACCCACCCCCTCCTGCCCCCGGGTGCAGCGCTCATATGTAGACATGGTTTCCGCGATCAACATTGACAATTTTACTGATGCAGGACTGCTAAAGTTGATTAGGGAAGCTGGGTCAATGTGTGACCACCTTACAGGTGAGTTGCTATGCCCTATGCATTAACAGTTAGGTTTTGGGGGCCGAATGTGAAGGACCAAGTGGGGTCGCTGAACAAAGCCCAAAGGGCCGCATGTTGGGATCCAAGGTTTAAGGAGTAACAGCAGCCCATGTACGCATTGTTTCTGAAAGCTAGACACTATTTATCTAATAGAAAAAATTGCATGTTCCAGATACAATTAGAATAAAAAGTGATCATGGTGATCTTAGTAGTCAAAGTTAGGGTTGGAAAAATAAATGAAGCACATATTTAACTTTTTAAATCATGAAAAGCAGCACCTACAGTATATACAGTATATATCTATATAGTATATATCACAAAAAAAAACACAATTATTTGGTAGCAGGGCTGTTGATCATATCAGATTATTCCAAGTAATGCTGCAATTACTGATCACAGTGCGGGATAAATGCATGCAGGCTTTGGCCATTGCAACCTATTAGCAACTCCCCCATTATTTCTTTTATTGGATTTTTAGTGGAAAGTTTAATGGTTTCTTTTCTACTCAAGGTTCATTGACACTCAATCTAAAACACTAAAACAGGTAGAAATCTAGACGTATTATCATTATTCTAGTATGAAAAGATTTCCTCACCTGAAATATTGCGAATTTGAATATTGCCTATGCCACTCATCACTACTTTTGACTTGTATTTCTTTTTTAACTTCAGTTATAAATAAAATATAGGTATTTGTGAGTTTCCCTTCTGAAACAACCTGAAACTTAAGTGGAAATCAAATGCAAATGGTGAGCTAAAACATTTAAATAAAAATGAAACTATCTTTGATTTCATTCCATAAATAAACATTTTAAAAACAGGGCCACGGGGACTTTCGTAGCAGGGACTCTAAGAAATTCAAAACCTTCTTTAAGAAGATCAAATGTTGTCAACTAAAGTATTTCATAAAATTCACATTTATAATAATAAAAACCAAAAAAAGAACAAATAGCAATACATTTAATTAATTAAATGTAATAAATTTACAATAAGTGGAAATAACATGACCTGACGCAAACATCAAATGGGAAACCCCTTTGCAAAAGGCAAAAGATTCTCACAAGACAATCAGGTCCTGGTCAGCTGCATGCTCTGAACACTACCGGGTGAGTTTTCTGTCTATCTCTTCCTAGGAGTCCACTATGTAGAACATAATATCAGTGCCCATGTTCTCACTCCAAAGATAAGCAAAACTTGGTTTTCCATAACATGTTGTACAAAACATCTAGTGGCATCTTAACACTTTACTCAGTGTGCAAAAAACGCTAGGCCTTTAGCAATACAGTGATCAATACAATAACCTAGCCCAGTGGTGGGCAACTGAGTTGATATGGAGGGCCACAAGTGCGGCCCTCTGCATCACTAAAGGGCCGCACATGACATTGATCCAGACCCCCCCCCCCTTAACATATCTCAGCAGGCGGGGGACCAGATCCAGACTGGCAGTCAAAGCGCGACAGCACCCACCCCCACTCCAGCCCCTCTCCTGACCTGGTTGCCCCGATCAACATTGTCAATTTTACTAATGTAGGAGCGCCAAAGTTGATTAGGAAAGCTGGGTCAGCATGCGGCCACTTCACAGGTGAGTTGCTATGCCCTATGAATTAACAGTTAGGTTTTGAGGGCCACATGTGGAGGACCAAAGGGGGCAGCCAAACTATGCCCAAAGGGCCACATGCTGCCCCCGGGCCACAAGTTGGGCACCTAGGACCTAGCCTATTGGCATAAACCTTAGCAAAGATCATCTTTACCCCTTGGCATATGCAACAAATGATCCACGTATGGGACCTAAACACTAAACAAATGTAAAATGTATTCTTTCAGTCACCTGATCTGACCACAATTGAGGTGCATTTCACTTGATGAAGACTACATTTTGTGGGAGAAAGGCCCACAAACAGCATGAAAAAGTTTGGGCAGTGAAGACCTGGCAGAGCAGCTGAAAAGGTGGAAACCCAGCATCTGGGGATGTCCATGAGTTCAAGATGTTAGGCTGTTATAACCAGCAATGGGGTTTCAACAGATATTAAACATTTACATTCTATTTTTAGTTTTTCTATTTCTGCAATTACATTTGAGGCCTTGAAATTGAATAAAATGATAAAATTAGGCATCTGCGATATTTAATTAAAAGTTTATTGACGTAATATCCAGAACTAAAATTAGAAAAAGTTTATCTCTGTCCAAATATTTATAAACCTAACTATATATATGATTTTTTAAGAAGGAACACTCATGATTTTTCTTTTTTTCGTTTCCTAGCTATCCATATGCAAAGAATACCCCAAGCCAATGGAGTCTTAAGAAGTCATAGTGATACCATAGTGATACCACACCATCAAAAGATTTGTTATTGGGATATTTATGAACCCCTGCCCTAAGAATCAGAAGTTCAAAACTGTTATTAGTGATGGCGCGAACCCGGAATTTGATGTTCGCAAACAGCGGCGAACCCGGCGAACCGGCGAACTCACCATTGACTTCAATGGGGAGGCGAATTTAAAAAAACAAAGGGACCCTTTCTGGCCACAATAGTGTTGGGAAAGTTGTTTCAAGGGGTCAAACACCTGGACATGAATGACAGAGGGGAATCATGGCAAAACTCCCAGAATTTTTTTTCACGCCCATAAATCCCGCACAAAGGATTTCTACATGATAGTCAATGGGATTGAGCTGGAGAGCACTAAAACAACATGGTTGGTTAAATGCTGGGTGAATTCCACCTGAAACAAACTGTGAAGATATGCTGCCATTTTGCCGACCAAGTTAAAAGGTGAACTTAATTTTATGGAGGGCACTGTGGAGATGGACAGTGTGGAGCGGACACTGGTGGAGGATGGACAGTGTGGAGGACAATGGTGGAGATGGACAGTATGGAGGGACACTGGTGGTGATGGTCAGTTTGGAGACACTGGTGGTGTGGTCAGTTGGAGGACACTGTGCTGTGATGAGTCAGTATGAGCAGACACTGGTGGTGATGGTCAGTATGGGGACCACTGGGGGAGATGGTCAGTTGGCAGACACTGGTGTTGATGGTTCAGTGTGGGGACACTGGGGAGATGGTCAGTTGGAGGACACTGGTGGATGAGGGAACAGGTGGGAGGACAGGGGGAGATGGACAGTGTGGACGCACGGTGGAGATGGTCAGTGTGGCGACACTGGGGAGAGGTCAGTGTGAAGGACACTGGGGGAGATCGTCAGTAGGAGGACAATGGGGGAGATGGTTCAGTTGTGGAGGACACTGGTGCGATGGGAACAGTGTAGAGGACACTGGGGGAGGTGGCAGTGTGGCGGACAATGGGGAGCTGGTCTGTTTGGAGGGACACTGGTGGTGATGGTCAGTATGGAGGACACTGGTGGGTGATGGTCAGTTGGAGGACACTGGTGGTGTTGGGCGTTAGGAGGACACTGGTGGTGATGGTCAGTATGCAGACAACTGGTGGAGATGGAAGTTGGCACAAGGCTGTAATGGATGGAAAGCTGTGCACTATGTAGTAATACCCTTTAGTAATGGGTGAAAAAAAATTTGCTGGGTTTACCATGCCACCAGATAAATGTGGCTGGGGCACTGGGCACACACAGTTGGCCAAGGCTTGTAAGGTGACGGAAGCTGTGCAATATTTATTAATACCATACAATAGGGTGAAAAAAATACCCTGGGGTAACAAAGTGCCACCAGATAGAGCACTGGAGAGGCACTGTGCAATATGTGGCTGGCAGGATCACTGGCGGACCGCGGCCTGGCATAGCCAGCAGGCAAGGCAACAGGGTAGCAAAAAAATAGCCCTAAAAAGGGATTTTGGGGTCTTTTTCAGGACTTCGTCCTGACAGCAGACTAAGAGCAATGAAAGAGGAGTCCAACTGTAGAAGAACACGCCTCGCTAATGGTGCCTATGCAGCAGCACTCTAGGTTCTAACTCCCTCCACTCTCTCCAGCAGCATGTGAAATGGCGTCATGCTGTTACTTGCTATGTTATAGGGGGTGGGATGTACGTGAGGTGGGGGGTGCTGATTGCTGGATTATGTCGTTGGACTGTGATCACAGGGTCAACGTTGGTGCAATGTAAAAAGATAGGGGGCGGTCGAGCCATATGTTCGCAAACATGAGGCGAACGCGAACATGCGATGTTCGCCGCGAATAGTTCGGACCATCACTAACTGCAAACAGTTCGGTCCATCACTAACTGTTATTATGTGTCTACCATAGCAACCTTATTATAGAGCAATTGAATAGCATATTGGTGGGCATCAGCTTATGTAGCCTTTGAGATCTTATTTGATAATGCTGGCTTGTTACAATCAATTGTGGACAAAAATAGTCTGAGTTGCTTCTATAGGGGGTGCACATAAGTGGTACTCTGGTATTTAAAAAGGGCCAATATGCAGGGAAATATGAAACACTATGAATAGTTGCAGTTAGTTGTGTGACATTGGGAATGTAAATTAATTAATCCAAAAAAAGGTTGGACTTCAGAGTAGGCATATGTAAGGGTAAAATCTAATAAGAAAAGCACTGTGCGATAGCTGGAATATGACTATGAAAGGTTGACTGTTGGACTGCAGGTAGTCTCAGGGGTAAGTTACTAAGCCAGAAAATGTCAGGGTTGTACTTCTGAGGTATTAGATCTGGGGGTTCAAACGGTGTACTGTGAGAGTTACATGTGACCCAAAGCCAGCTGGTGAACTGTGGATGGAGACAGCTAGTTAAAGGCTCAATCAGGAACAGGGAGGTCCATCTGCAGCAGAATCTACCATGCAAGAAGCTGACACAGAGGACAGTAAGGGAGACAGTGAGGAAGACTACCCTACATTTGGGGTGAGTACCAAACACCATCTCCTGGTACTCATGCGAGTAGCTCACGAAAAAAATTATTTGCACCCCTGGCTATAACACAAAGAGCATTGTTTAATTTCTCCTTCATACATTTATTAAAAATAATACATTATACGGCAATTCTTTGGTGCTTTACAAAAGAAAGTAAAATAAAAAATCTAACAATATAAAAAATTCTTTGTGAAGTTCAGCAGAAGCTGATCTGAAAGTAGCACTAGAGAATATCCAGCTCCTTCAGAAATTCATTGATGGAGACAACAATGAAGTTGTTGTATTATCTGTTTTAGTTGCACTTAACTGCAACAATCAATTTATAACAAATATCTGACACATATGTCTCGTTCTGTAGGAAAAACAATCTGTAGGAAAAACAATCAAAGGTTTTCTTCCAGATATTTTCAAAAATCATAATTTTTTTTCAATTACCTGATCAATAGTAACAATACAAATTGCTTTGTTGCACAAATTAGCAGCAAAGTACATTTGTTTGCCCCCTAGAGTTGGCAATACATGGCTCAATTCCCTGGCAATCGTTGTGTAATCACAACGTGGGGACCCAAGAATTGGTGAACAATTGCACAATGGTCGTTTGGGAAATCAAGGCACACCACCCTGGGGAATCGATCCCTGGCTGATACTTTGAATGGGGGCCCTCATTCCCCCGTCACAGTTATGGCAATCGAACCAGGAAATATTAACATGTTAGTTCCCTGTTCAATTGATATTTTGCTGGAGCTCAAGGTTGGCAGCATTCATTACTAAGGATTTTTTTTTTTATAGGATGCCTAGGCTTGTTTCTAACTTTTGAAGTTTAGAAACCTATTATAAGGCTAAAATCACGATCAATCCATTGTCTCAGCCAAGCCTTAGGAATAACAATATCTCTTAATAACAATATGATAAAAAAGAAAGAAATCACTGAGAATCTCAGAGAAATCCTCAAATATCTGTTCAACAGATCAGTCATTAGGAGACAGCTATCCACAGAAGATTTGAAAGAACAATGAACAGATACACCTGAAGATGCAAGGTATTGGCATCTTTATCTTCATTGAAATCATCTTCATTGAATCATTTTTCATTGAAAAAGTTGTATATATAAAATTGATAGTCCAATAAATGCCTACAAACGTTTTGGAAGTGATTTTAATCTTTAACCAGATTGTAATATCAAACATATGGCAACATAGGAGTTTCTTAAACAATATGGTGCTCATGTAAAAAATGACTACAAGAAAGGGGCATGGGTCCCTTTAAGGAACTTGACCTTGATGCTTTGGGGCCTGGGGAAGATAAAAGAACAGGTCTTAACCCTGGGGCCAGGCTCAGTAAGAGAAGTGAGTAAGGAGACAGGGTGCACTGACATGCGGTCCTTTGGCCCAGTCTGATCACACACATCACTACAACGCCACAGCTATTGTGTCCAACTGCTGTTGAGATAAGGAGATTTCTTCCCTGATCATCTCCCTTTGTGGTGTTCCGTACTGAGACCCTTGCTGGGCCTTGCTGTTAATACAGTTAAAGCATCAACAGCCACCTCTTGTCGTTTGGTTGATTCCTGAACTTAACAGTACTCTATTCTACATGTGAATTGTTTCATTCACTTTTTTTCCCTGGGGAGCAAAGCGTTAAATCAAAATAAAAATTGTCCTTGTACCAAACAATATGGATGGCACCGTACTTCTACTAAGCCAAACAAGAGATAATAAAATCTCATACCTGGCTGCCACTCGTAGAGCCAAATCAGATTGAGCATTCAATTAGGTCAGTAGTTCTTAACCTTTTTAGACCTGGGACCCCAGAAAATATGTTGCAAAGTGTCACTTTCTGTATGTGGAACACAGAACAGAAGGTGCAGAGTCACACTCCATGACGTCACTTCCGGCACAATCAGGTAAGTGTAATATCCCCTATCTTATATTTTTCCACCCAGCTTGTGCACATAATTGAGCTCTATTGGAAGTTAGGAGGAAGTATAACGCCCCATCCCTCCCCCCATCAAGTTAGGAGGGAGGGGGCATTACTCTTACTACTAATTTACCACCCCACTTGTTAGGAGCAGCTCTGATGCTTACAGAGAACTAAGTTGTGAAATGTTTGTTGACCCCCAAGGGGCCGACTCACAGGTTGAGGGCCACTGACTTATATGCAGATGCCACTTTACAACATAGATATTATCCTTGTTGGTATAATCATCAAGTTAAAACATATTTTGTTGGGTGTCTATGTATTTGTGCATGTGTATAATAAGAATGGAGCTTTAACTGAATTGATCATTATAAAAAAACCTTTGTATTAGCTTTACACTGTATATTATGGATTTATGTTGTAAATGTTTTGTCAATTATCCATTACTATTAAATAAATTTCAATACATTTAAATGTTTTAATCACCGGGTATAGGGTATATAATGCAACCAGAATTTAATAAGTTGAGAAAGTAAAAATAAATGGCTAAACATACTGCATTTTATATCCCATTGTTGGACAAATCATTAAGTTGCTCGGCTCACAGGAAATGTTTTGTCTTTATTTGAAAGAACTGTAATTACTTTCAAAACCAATTCTATAATCACAGCACGTTATCAAATATTCAGCAATATTTACTTTGTATTACTTTGGAAAGATTAAACGTTTTCCTCCTTTGAATTCACCCAGGGCCCCTTTCTTTTCTCCTTACATAATTCTTCTGTATGCTGAACTTACTAAATCAATAGCGATGAGATATCTGTGTTTAGCGAATGCATCTTCATAAAAATGCACAAACCGCCAGCCTACTTTTCCAAGGTCCTGAGCACCATCAGGTATTCCCAAGAGTAAAAAGATGATTAGAAAAACCTTTAAACCAAAAATGTAAGTGGCAGAGCAGATCTTTTGAGTACACACACATTTTATTACTGTACAATATAACCATAGAATGGCATAGGTGGCACACTAGATCTATGAATTTACTAAATCAATTATTCATTGCATTTACATCAAACTAGCTGAGGAGGCAAAGGGCCACAACTTGGATTACAAGCAATACTTGTTACCCTACACACACTCTATGGATGTAGTGGAATATTGTTTGTCCCTTCTATATTGGGAAAGCTATGCTTACCTGTGTGTTATATTGTTTTTAATCTCAACTCTGATTTAATGTACAGCACTGCATAGTAATAATAATAATTCTGGTTGTTGATCTTCTGAAAATGCTAGCTTTGTAGCCGTCTTTGGCTTCAGTGATTTTAGGTTGATGCCCTATACCTAGCATGTAGTGAGAACTCCTCATCATTGTGGAGCTCTCATTAAATGATCGTATTGAAAGGGTCCCCATGCAAAGTTTCGGCCAGCGAATAGCACAGACAAATGGTGCACTTCGATTCTCTTGTATGGGGGGCTCTAGACACCTTGGCTGAATATCTTCCACACCAGAAATGATAATGAGAGTTCCACCTGACCTGATGAATAAGGGACCTGCGATCATTGACTATTGAGACATATGTACTCTGAGATCAGAAGGCATGGCAGAGGGAAGTCTTCCAGCATGAAATGTCATTTGACAGTAACTAGTAAGGCAATGGTTCCCAAACTAGAGGGGCCTAGAGGTATTTCAGAGTGGTGCTTTAATAGGATAGCCTACAACAGTGGTGGGGAACCTTTGGCACACGTTCCAGAGGTGGCATTTGGAGCCCTTCCTGTGGGCATGGGCCCTGTCAGCCAGCAGAGGCAGAGAGAGGGGAGAGTACTGCAGCACTTGGCTGACTATAGAATCTCGGTGCTGTCCATCAGAAGCCAGGAAGATGACATGGGGGAACTAGCTTTGGAAATAAGAAGAGAGTATGTAGTATGTGTATGTCTGTTTGTGTGTGTGTCTCTGTGTAAATTTTAATCTTTCTCTCTGTGTTGTTTGAATGGGGGTGGGCTCAATAACATTCATATTTATAAATGGAGGCCTTGCATGGAAAGTTTGGGAACCACTGCTGTAAGGCATTGGTATTGGAAGCATGGAACCTAACTCATAGTGTTGTACTTTTCATATTATATATATATATATATATATTTATATATATTGTTGCTCCATTGTAAATCCCATACATATAGCTATAGTTTAAGCCCCCCATACCCCTTAAGACTACTCTATACAATTTCCATTAGATCTACCGTCAACGATGTAGTATAGTGACCTCCCTGATAGAATACATAGTGATTGGAAGGTTTAGAAAGGTAATCATATTGCATGGTTTTGGTAGAAGAAAAGTTGATTGTAAAGAAATTGTATGGTAAGATTGTAAGGTGTATGGGGGGCTTAACACAGTCTTAACCTTAAAGGCTCCTAATGCAAACTGACTTTCTGTCACCATTCTGTAAATGCTTTGAACTCAAACATATTAAATTATGTTTTTGTTATACTAAATCATGCAAGTTTATTGGGAATGGGTAAGTAGTAGAATGAATAACTAATAGTTGTATCTTATAGTTGTATCTGACAAAATATATGTACTAGTGAGGGGGAAAATAGCTGCTCTTTTGGAAAGGATAACTTGAATGATATACATAAAGCCTTTTAGTAGGGGAAAACATTTTTTTACTTTGCGTCTGCTTAGTTTTTGGCATGACATCAAGATTACTTGTCAATCATCAGCACAGACATAGCATATCACATACGGGAAAATGTGATTTAATCTTACCTATTTACTCTGCATCTCATAACCACGAGTTTTGTTATTTTGTTTAATTATGTAATCACCACATCTGCAAATGTACCTCATGGAACAATCCGTCAGTCTTACTGAGAAGATACACTTAATCTTCCTATCAAAGCACTGAGTCATACACCTGCTCTTTGTACATTTTGTGGTAAACTGTAATGTAAGTGATTTATGAAATACATCACAGATGAAATCTGAAATTGTGCTCATAATTCATTTATTTTGCTTCCTCCCACTCATCTTTCTTCTTGGCCCACCACACACATTTCATCCTCTTGGCACTGCCACTGCCTCCTACCTTCCTGCTGGCCAGACTTTTATCTTGCCCATTTAATTTTCACAATTAGTATGAGGCTTCTGGCTGTGCAGAATGCATGAAATGTGTTCATACCCATATTTTCGAGTTTTCAGAGCCTTGTTTATGAAAGACGTTTATGCTACTTCAAGATCAGCAGATTGTTTTCTGAATATTAA
>CM070033.1:76588611-76604917 GCA_036250615.1 Ptychadena robeensis | reverse complement strand
CTATCTATTGGCAGCCTGATAGTGCAAAGTGACCTACAACGTGGTAGGTCCGCTTTAAGTTCATTAGGGGCCTAAATCACCTTTATATTTATTTGGCCAGTCTCTGGCACTTTTTAATAGCCCCTTGCACAACATACATTTGTGCAAACAGCTAGGATAATACATGTTATCGTTTAATCTTTTATACACCACTTCAGTCATTAAGGTAACCCCCCCCCCCCCAAGAGTACTGATTGGGGGAGGGGGTTTGTATACTTTTATTGATATCGAAAATCATATGGTGTATCTTGGAGAAGCATGTTACATCTAGAAAAGTCATATAGAACACTTGAGCAACCTGAGGGCAGGATATAGGTCCTATATGAGAGTTTCCCAGCTGCATAATAGAAGACAACTTTTCAAATAGGAACAAGGACACAAGGCACACTACCTAGTGCAACAAAATAAGGTACTGTAAATGGTAAAAGAAAATAACTTTTCACACTAAACATATTTATTTGGAGGAAAAATTATTCCCATTGTAAACTGGATGATAGAAATACAACAAAGACAAACATTGTGTAAGCTTAAAAAGAAACCAACGGGTGAATCATCTTACGGAGACAAAGGATTTCACATGTAAAGTGCAACAGCTAAATCTGGAATTATTTTGGAAATCATGGATTCTACAGTCTTTGGGCTAGAGGAGATAGGGATCGTTATGCTTGTTATGAGCAGTTAAAACCCTAAAATAAGAAAAAAGATATGGACATGACATCAAGACAGGAAAACAGCAACAATGAACAGCAAGCGTGGTCTGGATGAAGCACACCTAAATAACCCTAAGCTAACGAGGAAGGTGTGAGCTTCACTCAGCACACGCTCGCAGGGAGCCACCTGCTGGTGACTGTGGGACTAACCCATGGATGGGCAATGACAGTGCCAACAGCAGGTGGTGACCAGAACAGCCAGGGTCCTAACAGTGGGCATAGATACACAACAGGGAAACTGGGCCAATCAATGGAGACTGCCAACTCAAAGGAAAAAGATATACTAGAAGTTGATTTAAATGAGTGAGATGGGTCATAGTCAAGAGGTAGCATAGAGAAAAGACAGACTTTTAGGAGGTTAGCCACAAACTAACAACAATACAACTTCTAAATTTACCAGCAGTAAACGTTATTGGGAACAAGGTACTGGAGCAGAGCAACTAATATACCATTTGAGGCCAGTTAGGGGTAAGAGGGCAGGTCCAGGTGGTTTCTACATGCCTTTATTAAATACTATGCATCTTCATAATACATATAATTTCTTTTTGAGGATAATAATGTTTGTAGAATTGGCTTATTCCACTGCTTGAAATTGTTTATTGTCCTATTACCACCTAGAGTTGCCAATCATTTTCGGTTCAATGGTGGGTTATAAATGGTTTTTATGATCTTGCATATGATATGTTGGATTAGAACTAGGGATGTTCGAAAAATTCGCAGAGCGAATTTTTAAGTAGAAATTTCGCATAGTCGAATTTTGATGGGGTCATTTCGACTTTTCGCCGAAAAAGTTCAAGCTCATACAGCAAATCGAAATTTTCCACCTTATGTGAATTTTTGACCTTATGCGAATTTTAGGTTTCATGCAATTTTTTGGTGTTTTATGCAATTTTATGTGATTTTAACAGATACCAACAAAATTTAAGTGTGTGCTTTACTTTTACTTGCTATGATTGACATGATATGTGGTTGGCCATCACCAGAATATTTCACATTGCTTTTTTTAAGTTCTCTGGGTGGTATTATACCTTTTTTCCAAGCTTCAGAGGTTTTGTTTTTTCTCACAAGCAAGATGTATAGGCTTTGAATAAGGTTTGAATGTGTTTCTTTTATATGTGCCTAGAAGTCAGCTTTAGATAATATGTTTTCATTATATGAACTACTGATTCCTGAAAAGTATAAAATCAAATAAGAAGATATGAGAAAGTGAGCAAGGGATAAATTCAAATTGCAATATATATATATATTCTAAATAGACATACGGTCATGAAAAATGTATAGCACAATATTTCCAATTCTAATGACAAAACAATCTGGTCATTAGCAGGTTTTAAAATTATTTTAGTCCAATGACAATGAAGTGTAAAGCATTTAACATAAATTAAGCAAAAATCAAAAAGCCATGTGTCAAATATAAGCCCTCCATTTTAATAGTTTGTAGGACCACCTTCAGTAGCAATCATTTAAAAGTAATACTTTTTTGAATTATTGTATTCTAAACTTTCATTGTGGAGAATTTCATTGTGGCATTCATTTATACACAGCTTTCTTAAGATCTGATCACAACATTTTATCCAGGATAATGTCAGGGCTTTAACTGGGTCCTTGCAAAACATGCTTCTTATCTTTGATAGTTATTATTTTGTAATGAGATAAATGCCTTGTTACATGACCCAATTTTGGTCAAGTATTGGATGTTAACTAAATAGTCCCTAATTTGTTAAATATGTTTTGTGTTCAGAGGAGTTTATGGTCACCTTAATGACTTCAGTTACTTTAAAATGGCAAGACTCTGTGGCTGCAAAATATCTCAGATTGTCCCCCTTTTAGCATTATGGCTAGTTTCCACTTTGGTCTAATCTGCCCAAAAAACCCTTTTCCCATAGTCCTGTTCAAGTACAAATTTGCAAAAAGTCACATTGCTGTGTTCTTTTTACTTGTGTTAATCATACTGCCAAGATACATGTCTACATGCTAACTGGGACCTGCAGAGACTGGAATTTAACACTTTGGATTTTCATAGTTTCTTGAAGCACTACAAGGCATGGCCTTGGGGTGGAATTGTTGGGAAGATTTGCAGCTCTCTTAATAATGTTCCACTTGTGAATAATGTTTCTCACTGTAGAATTACAGATTTACACATTTTTCGGAAATTAATTACTAATTACTAATTACTAAATTAGTAATTACTAATTAATTACTAAATAGCAACAATTTCTCTAGGATCATTAAGGCTGTCATTCCATTGTGTTAACGCTCGGGACCAGCAAACTGTCAAACATCTGCTTTTATGGTGGGGTTCACACTTGCTGATGAACAATTTACCAACTGCATTTGAATAGCAGCACCTGGCTGACACCTTGTAATTCCTAAGGAAGTAAAAACAATGTACTTTACTGTGTACTTTTCATATGCTGCATCTGCATTTAGAGGTTTTTTTTACTAAATAAAAAGTTTGATCTTTTAATGACACCCTGATATGTTCATTTAAATCTAAATTACCCTCACATTTTATTCCTCAGAATGATTTGCCGCTTCCAACAGTGATAATGCTCAATGACCCTCTCAAACCATCTGGAATTTTTTTTAGGAAATACATTTTAATGGCTATATGCAGCAGTATTTCAGTAAATATCATGCCCAACAGACTGGAGAAACTGTATGCTGCCATGATGATGCAGCTAGAGATAGACATTACAGGAAGTTAAATATACAATTTCCTGTTTTTTTTAAAGTTCAGGTCACATAAATGTAACATTTTTAATCAGCAGGGAGTGCAAATCTGATCATTCAGGAATACAGACAGGGTCACCAATAAACATAAATAGTAGACAACTCACACACATAAAATATAATAGCCAGCAATGTCATACCCAAACCCAGAATACACTGTGCATCCTAAGTAATAAAACACTCCATGTTTAATGGGTATTTCTAAAATGCAAATGATATAGAACAATATAAATACATATAAAACATATCTTTTCAAACTTGTATGTAAAAAATGGACCATAAACACAAAACATTTGGTATTTATACAACATACAATTAATATGTAGACAGCAGTTGACTAAGTTAACTTTATAGCACAGTTCTCATTAACAAATTTTTTTATTAAATCCAACATTTATTGGGTCATCTGTAAGCGATGAGCAAGTAGGGACATTCTGTTAACTAAATTTACATTTATTCTGTCAAGAGTTGTACTATAATATTATTTCTGTCAGCATACCACATTATCTCTAAAACACAAGGTTGAGGATCAAGGACTGAAATGACAGTTGTGATTTTCAACATGGGATTTTGACATTAAAGGATGCATCATTGTGGCGACAAAGGTCATTTTATTTAAATGTTAAGTCACCGCTGAAAAGATGTACTGTCAACAACAAATGGACCATGAAATCTCAGAGACAGTTATAGTTGGATAGCATGTATAAAAAAAAGAAGTATCCAAAGCAAATATTCAACATTTAACAATACCCAATACAAAATGATTTTTAGTTTATAGGATATATTTGTTTCAGTTAAAAAAAGAAAGATAATGACAATTATGTCATTTATGCATGTGTTATTAGCTAGAAATGTGCAAAAACTCAAAACTAAAATTTCTGTCTAGAGGTATGTATGGTATATTTACTGCATCTCTCCCAGAGAGAAAAAAGAGGATGGGATCAAGACTTTTTGTGATCTTGATCTCATAGGCATAAGCTTCAAAGATGTAAAATCTGGCTTGGTCACGCTTTATCAAAAAAAAAAGTTTACCCCCTATAATTGTCAAAAGCTAATTTGATGGATGAACTCTGGCCTTTAACAATGTTAACACTAGACCAGTGCATTACTAGAATTATGTATCAATATGCAAATGAAATACAATATCAGCTGTTACGGTTACGTTAGGTCAGGCAAGCTTTGAGTGTCAACATGTGACACACGAACTAGAAAACTTTTTAAATTGATATTTTAGTATAGATGGTCAAAAAGTTATGGAGATGTAGTGAATGGCTGTTGGAATATTGAAAAAAAACGTATTGATCTTGCATATGTCGTTTTTTTTTTTTTTTTTAAATCAGTGGTTCCCAAACTGGGGGGCGGGCCCCTCCATGAGGGCCGCAAAGGTATTCTGGGGGGGGGGGGGGCGCGGTCCTTCATTCTGAACTTGTGTTTCAATAGGGAGTGGGGGCTCAAAAATTTTCCTAAATAGAAAAGGGGGTCCCTGCAAGGAAAGTTTGGGAAACACTGGCATTAATAATGTTCAAAGTCGAAGTAAAATTTTCAGCTTAAGAAATTTCAACTTGACTTGAATTTAATTTATGCAATAACTATTTGTATTAATGCAATACTTTATTGTTTTAGTATGCGCTTTACCCTTTTGGTGATATGATATCATTCTCAGGGGCTTTGCAATTAACAATGTGGAACAAGTCGAATTAAAAAACAAATTTGACCATCTTTATAATTTTGCCCTTCAATATCCTAAAAATCCCTTAAAAGTTCATAGGAGGAAATGTTGTATAAGTCTTTATAAGAACCCTGTCTAACAACAATAGAAATCACTATATGTAGTGTAGATAGTAAAGTTGATTTAGTTATGTAATCTCACCTAGCAGTAAGCAATTCACAAACCTCCCAGTTTTTTTACTCTAAATTTCTTGTATTGATTATAGACAAAAGTGGTAGATTCACAAAGTCATATGGCGAAGGACGCATTTACCACCCTCTGAGCACCCAGTTGTGCTCGGTTGCACTAGGACGTGTTTTTATACTATTATTTCTTTCCCCTACAATAAGCCATGGAATGGTAATACAGCAGTTGTGGTTGGGGGCTTACAATCTGTTTTGTCTGCAGAGATTTTTCCTATGCCTATATTTCTTGCATTTCCAGTCCACATCCTGATTGGAGCTTTAAATAGGAAGCAATGAAGCATCTGACATACACTCATTTTTGTTCATTCACTGTGTTCTTCAAATAAATTAAAAGAGAATATTGTTGTTTAAGAAGAAACAAACATACAGTATACGGCAATAGCACGGCACAACATTCACTCCAGCTTAGCCACTCATCAGTATGTATTCAGTAATTACCATTTTCTGCATCAGCACAGCCCAGTGAAGGTTAAAATGAGAGGTGAAATGTTCTATGACTATCCAAATATTAGGTCGGTTCCTCCATGTGGCTATATTTGATTCTCTAGCTACAAGTCATATTAAATAAGGATAATGTATTCTGGCTTTTAAGATACACAGTTTGAAATGGAATTGAACTATTTGCATATATTGCAGAACAGAGTAATGGCCATACCTCCATATAGAAGTTCTATCTGTGCTAAGAACA
The DNA here is from genome assembly GCA_036250615.1 of Ptychadena robeensis. Taxonomy (NCBI): domain Eukaryota; kingdom Metazoa; phylum Chordata; class Amphibia; order Anura; family Ptychadenidae; genus Ptychadena; species Ptychadena robeensis. The sequence continues at coordinate 76,598,833 of CM070033.1, read as the reverse complement.
AAAACGATATTTCTTGTAATGCATGCTACATATTAATCACTTATCAACTTTGCTATTTTCCATTACATTAAAATACTGTATATGTCTTTGCCTTACTTGCAGATTTATGTATTTTTTTATAAACCGGGTCTGTTGCTTCTGACTTTGTTAGTTTTTGTTATATATAGCTCTTCACTGCACCTTATTTTGAAGGACAATTCCTCTTTGCAACCAATTTATCTCTTCTTTTTTCTTGTGATTTTTTGGTTCATGTTTTTATAAATCAAAACATGTTTTATTTAACTACCAAGTGAAGTACACTAAACTTTTATCTAACCTTCCATAATCATATTGTTACTTTGAAAAGCCAGTAAAAAGATGAAGTGAAGTATAAGTAAGTATAGTAAGAGTTGGTGAAAACTCACATTTGGAATTATCCAATATTAATCATATATCATTGGAGGCATAAATAACTAGAGAGCATTTTCTTTTTCATATTGTATGCTTTCTTAGTTCAGAAAGTTGGGAGGTATGGATACGGGATAAATAGGGATTTTTTAATATTTGGAATAAAAACTATACTCCACAAACAGAAATATAATAAGTTCATAGCACTCACAACACTGCAGTTGTTTAAGTAGTGAAAATACAACCAGCCATACAGTAATCCATTTATATTGTGAGATATTATTTCATGAGTTTTTTTTATTGAAAAGTGCTCATGTTTGCAATTCTTGCAGAAAATGCATACTTTTCACTAATAATGTAAGGCATATGGATATCTATAAATAGATTGCCATTACACATAATTATGTACAATGCTTAGAATTTGTTTTGCATAACTTCCCTGGTGTATTCGTGGGTTATTTTTATAACAGTATAGTAATTTTAAACAGATTACAATGTCATTTTTCTACTGGTCATGCCTGCCAAGTACACCAGGGATGTAAGAACAGGGGGCATCAATGCCAGGTGGAAATCACTGGAGGATATCATCTGAAGAAGCTGGAGTGCAACCTATATTGTGCATACTAAAACTGTAAATGCTGGGTTTTAACATGACATACTATGGTGATAAAGTTTCATGGGTGACAACATATATGTGTGATCCTACTGATATAAGAGAATACTATGGACCAGGGTATGTCTAGTGTTCCCCTGCCATGCTCTCTGTATCCAGTCTGCCCTGTAGGGGACCACCCAGGTACCATGATCTTGCCATTGTATTATGTTTAGTTTGAGGATTTGATCTTGCCAAACAGTGCCTTACTGTAAAATTGTGCTGAGGAAGCCTGACATGAGTAAAAGGCGTCCACACAAGTTTGATATGAGAACTTTAATGCACTTTATGCTTACATTGATTTCATTTTTTTTCTAATTTTTGTAAAAACATGCTAAACATTTTTTAACATGAATGGATATCTCTAGTGCAATGTTCCTACATGGGGGGCTATTTAAAGTCCCACAACTAGGGTAGGGCTTTTCTATATATGTTGAACTAGGGATGGGATAGTTAGAATATGCTGCACCTCCCCAGTGTCATTGAGCCCCAAAACTTGAGGCCAGGAAACACAAGAGCTAGGCAGGCATCACTGGAGCACAGCTCCATGAGTGTGACTTGGGGTAACCACTTTTGGTGCTGAAAGTTCTTCCCTGGGATCACATTCAGGCGGTTGAGAAATAATTTAAGCACACCTTAACATTGACAAAATGTGTGGGAGTCGACCATTCAACCTGACATTCTTTGAACCAATACAATGAAATGCAAATTATAATATTAGGAGTATCTGGCATGGCATTAATGAAGGCTTCCCATGAGATTAGTCCTCCCAGCTGTCCAGCTCCAGTCCTGAATATTCCCCTTGCTATGTCAGATGGAGAATCAGTAAGAGGATTTTCAAGCACCTTAAATCTGCATTCTGACAGTAGGGATGATTGTAAGCCAGAGAATGTGCTGTCACATTGACATTGCAGCTGTGGTTCTTGAGGGAGTCCTCTTAAAGCAAGTCCTTAAACCATGTATAAAAAAACAAACAAAAAAAAAAAAACAGGTCTGGTTGGAGTGTTTGGTGTCACTCCTCCTCTAAGTTTGGAGTCAAATGGTGTTACCCCAGTTCCAATCGCCTCTGTTTATCATTAATTTTGGGCTGGTGGAAATGGACTTGGATATGCCTGGTGAACTTGGATATGCCTGTTCTACAGCAAGGAAATTACAAAGCACTGCCACAAAGTGCCTTATTTTCATTTGTTGCTTGTTTCTGTAGACATGTAAGATAATAATGTAATGGTGTTACTGTGCCTGTAAAATGCAACTGGCTGCAGAGCAAGATTTTAATTTGTTTTGCAAGAAGTTTACAGGGAATTCATTTCTGTCTATCCCACTCTAACACCACCTCCAGTAATATTCAAAGTATTTTTTGCCTAATGGTCAGTATTAAGGTGCTTATATTACTGGGTTGATTAAGATAAAACTCCTCCAGTATTTTTATTTTGCAATGTTTACATATTAGGTAATACTGGATGTGATATAGAACCCTTATATGTGAAATCATTACACATCACATTGTGAGAAACAACATTGTACATCTCTTTTGTCAACTGAGATACATTATCACACTTCCAACAATATAAAATGATAGCGATATTGTCTTTTTACTCTTTTTTGCAAGCTTTGTATTATACAATCTAAATGAGAGTACCTTCTGCTAATTCATCTTAGCAATCATTATCTAATTCTGTGATTACAGAGATCTTGATTGTGCTACTGATCCTATTAGAATGTGCTAATCAAATTTCAAGAGCTTTCTTTTTCCCCTGTTCACTTCCTATTCTAACTATTCCTGTCATCAGTTGTTTGAACTTCACAAAAACTATGACCTTGGGAATATTAAGTACTCTTAACTTTGCCATTGGATAGATGTGGATCTGCCCCATTGAACTTTATTGCTTCACCCTCTCTTGTGACTGCAATAGAAGCTCAGACAGGTCTCGCCCACATTTACTTCTGTTCTATATATTTTCCAGTGTATTTCACACTAGCAAGTTTTTGCATAATAATACAAGTCCCTACTGAGGCTGTCAGTCATCTGTCTTCCATGGATTGTTTATTTTACATTTTATGAGAATATATCCATTTAAATTTTGTTACAAAACTAGTAATATGAGTATATTTAGCATTATTACATTTTCAGAGTTCTAAAATTACCTCAGTTTCCAATACCTGTATTGCACCTGCAAATTATGTGAAGCAAGTGAACTACTTGTGTTTAAAAAAAAAAAGAGAGCTGGTTTTTTTTTTTGCCTCATGCTTTTTCAGTATATTTTAGGCGCAGATATTTTTTTTCAAAGTTCATAAAGACAAATTTAGATTTAGATTACAAAAGCAAATTGCTGTGCATATTGTTATACCTTTTTTTCAAGAGCTGCATTTGTCAGAATGTACTACTAACATCATCACATCAAATTTACCTCAAAGTCACCACAGAATGGACAAAAATTTGAATGGCTACACAATTTACAATACAAGGTTAGAGATGGACCATTCTGATGGAATACATCTTTCTGTTAACATCATTTTAAGTAGCATTTGGTTGTAGTTGGTGTACAGATTCTGCTGGGTGCACGATTAAGCGTGCCATTTATTTGGTCTATTTGAGCACAATTTTGAGTATGTTTTGAAGGCAAAATGTTTCACAAGACCTTTTTTATGAGAAAGACTTTTAGCATTTTTATCTGTACATAATTTGGAAAACTGTGGATATGATCATTTGGTGTGATGAACTGATTTGGGAGAGGGAAGGCTTAAAATTCAAAATGATTAAATTAAATTTAATTATTATCTTTTATTTATAAAATGACAACATATTATAAAGAGCTGTACACTAAATTAAATTTGGGATGCAACTGACCTGGGCTGACCTGTTAAAGTGGAACAAACTCTTTGATTTTGGTTTGCCAAAAAAAGTTAAGTAAATGATCTCTTTGCAATGTACATGTATACAGTATAAGACCTCTTAGGGCACTCTCACATTATCAAACATGTTCCTTGCTGGTTTTAAACCATCTACTGCTGCTCTTAAGCTAGCCATACACGGCACGGATTCCCTGGCTGATCGATTCAGCACCCGATGGATTCCGGCGATTCCGCCGGCATCCACAGGTGAGAACGATTAGCCAATTAGGGAATCCGATCGTGGCAGCCCACCTTGTACGGCCGGATCCGGGAGGGATCCGTGTCCGATGGCTCGCCTCCCGGACCGCAACGCCCCCTGATCAGAGCAGAATCGGACCGAAAAGACCAACAGGTTGGTTCTTCCTCGGATCCGATTCTGTGCCCCTGATCCATCGGATGCGATCGGACGGGCAAGGTGGGCTGCAGGGGATTCCGGCACGATGGATCCGCGTGCACGCGCCCGGAATCCATCGCGCCAGAATCCAGCACAAATCCGTGCCGTGTATGGCAGCCTTTAGTGTCCTCCATGTGAACTGCAGGGAGTTTGCATTATAACACTGGGCCCACATTTTTTTGGGCATTACCACAAAAAAATTACCACAGTGTGATAGGTAGAGACATTTTCCTATGGAAACCTGTATAACTTGCTTTAACACAAGTTGTGCTGCATTGAAGTATCACAATGCAAAGGTGGCTTGTGTGAAATGGCCCTTAACAGATTGCATGCACAACATCATGCCAGCAGCAGATTTAATACCACCAATATGGCAATTTATTCATCTCTATATGCTGCACAGGTTTAGTTTCATTTTAAGATATGTGCTCAATTCAGGATATATTTTTCATTTGTCATATCTATTAAATAAGAAAAAAAACAACATCTTCCTAATTGGGCCTCATTTATCAATACTCAATACTCTTCTGGAATAAACTTCCCCTGAAAATAATTTAGAACATAAACCATTGAATATGGCTGACCACTTTGGGGAAAGATCTATGGTAACATAATGTCTACCTACAATTTTTGTTAGTTGTAGATCACCCATACTTACATCAAATGTGGATGGTATTTACTGCTGTCTGTGGGAGATTCACTCTTATTAATTGTGCAGACCACAAGAGATAGTCAATGAGATGCCAAATTTTCAACGTCAGCATGCAAGTTATATGCAGATTAAAAATGAACCAGTCAAGTTCAACAACAAAGTTGACATTTCCAAAATGTATTGACCTTCTGTACTGGTCGCCAATGTCAATGAAAGTTATGAAAGAAATGAAAGCTCAGGTAAATGCAGAATGCTGATCCATGCTGGTTGCCACCAGAACAGGAATCATCCAGTGGTTTCCCTGGGCAACTGTCTTTCACTTCCAGTGGAGTGTATGAGCTTCAAAGTATAGGGAGTGAAATGGCAGGTGTCAGGTAGTGAACTTTAGGAATCACACAAAGAGAGTCTGTTTCAAACCTCAACTTTATGTGACTATTTTACAGAATCACAGAAGCGTCAATGTGGCCCCCTGGTGTTACCGGAGCTACTCAGTCAGGTAGCTTTCTGATGTTTGCCTGTTCGGTAGGGATGGGGTAAAGGTGCCATCCCACTTTCTCTGGAGTTCGGGCCTCTGTTAGGGCAGTGGCCTCAGTCAAGTGTATTTCAACAAATCCCAGGTTCTTAATAGTGTTTGAATAATAGTGTTTGAGCTTGAATATTCGAATTGCAAATATATTCAATGGATATCGGATATTCAAGAATTTGCAAATTTTGCGAATACGGCGGTGGATATTCACAATTTCAAATATTCAAGATATTACGCACTGGCGAGCTTATTGCTACACATAATATAATCGCAATCCAAAAATAAATTGTGATGCCATTATAATTGTGAATATATTATTGCAATGCATGGCCATACGCTCACATACGCTTTGTATTTACGAATATCGAATCCAATATTAGAAGAATTATTCGCAAATTATTGCAAATTTGGATATTGCCTATGCTGCTCAACACTACTCCTTAAATGGGTATGCTGCTCAAAGGTAGAAGGGAAACGCAGCCCATAACTGTCCTTTTCCTCTTCTGCCGAGATACTGAGCATGGCAGATCCGGAGACCCTTATCAACTCTACACTTGGGCTCCCTCTAGTGTATTGAGGACTCTCAGTCGTTTTCAACCTTGTGTCCCCACTACCTGGTGCTGGTCCCCCTTGGTTGTCTTGCTGAAGGAAAGCGACACCACTACTGGAGACCTTCATTACAAGCAACATACTTAAAAAAAGAAACCTGTTAGCAGTTTTAACCCTTCTCTACTGTTTCCAAAATGGTGATCTTCAAACAGTCTGGAAACATATAAAAACTAATTATAATCACAATGCAGGTAATAAGCTGGGCATAGACGTCTCGATTTTTCTGCGTTCGATTTTTAAACCAATCAACCATCCGATTCTGATATCGATTTCATTTGCAAAATTGATCGCAGACTGCAACATATGATGTCCTCAATTCCTGGACGATTTTATCCTGAAAGTCTCAATATGTCTTGCACGCACACATTTATGGGTTTGGAGTGGTGTTAGCTGAAGAACTGGCCAGTGACCAACAGCACACAAACACAGGTAATTTCCACAAGATTCATAGATGGATCGCTTAAAACGATCGCATTAGACAACTAACAGCACTCGATTTATGTGCTTTAAACTAAATTTTTCAAACAGAACGGATCCGTGCACGATTGATTTTATATGCGATTTAGGGCAAAATCGATCGATCAGACACTTTGGATATGCATCAATTTGTATCCGATCGATTGCGCAATCGATTTTGTTAAACGATCGCACTAAAATTGAACAGAAAATCAAAACATCTATGACCAGCTATACTCATTTACACATGTCAAGATGTCAACATGTGTTTAATATTTCGATGTAAATGACTGGATGTAAAGCACAAATGAATTTTTTTTTATTTATTTGTGAAGTAGTGTAAGTGACGATTATTTTATGTGTGTTTGACCTGCTTTGCTTTGAATTGCACGTCTTTGGATGCAGATCCATTTGAGATGCATCTGCATGGGAGACAAAGCAAATACAAAGTATTGTTTTTTTACATTAAAATGTCAGTGCTCTGCAACAAAACGGCATTATCCCCGAAGCTGCTATGTCTGCACTAATCGAAACACTGATGCAACATTTCGCTAAACACCAAGATCATGATATTAGTTTACAGGTTCAAAGACAATATCATTACATGTATACATAAATTATTCATACTGTAGCCTGTTTAGTTAAGGATCTTGTACAATGCAGAGTATATGTCAGATAGAGTAGGAAATATTATTGAGTATTTGTATACCAATTTAAGGGGATTATATAAGGGATTTTAACACCTTGAAACACTTCAGAATAGATTGTATGGAGCATTTTAGTCTTTTTGTAGAAAGTAGATAGACTCAGAATATATTTCTAATTGCACTGGGATAAACTGCAAAATTTCTAGCCTTTGTGCACACAGCTATATTGTTGGGGATAATAGTTTTTATCCCTTCCTATTCTAGATAGGATAGTTATTCTGTCTACCATAATAAAAAAGTTTTCCCATCCCAAATGTCATACATTTATGCACTAATTATTTACTTTAATTGATATGTGCACTAATAAATGTGATTATGCTTTGTATGCTTGTTCCTTTTTCCCATCTATGCTTATCCCCTTTATACTTTATTTTTTGTAATAAAAGACACCCATTTTTCTCGAAAAATTGGCGGGAAAGTGTCTCTGTGTCTGAAGATAGAAGAAGCATGTAAGGAAAATGCAATGGTAAGTAAGTGTATGCATCTGTGTATCCATGTGCCTTTCTACATGAGTCTGTCTGCCTGTGTGTGTCTATGTGGCTTTCTACATGTGTCTGTATGCATCTTTCTGAATAAGTGTCTGCATATATTTGCCGGTCCACAATTGCTAATGACAGTGATGTGATGGTTCTTCATACCTCTGTTCAGTTTAAGTTGTATAAATATATATATACTGTATATACAAAATATTATTTTGTATATTGTATTTCATATTTTAGTATATTTAGTATTGTGGCTTATTTCTTGACATTCTGGCCAAGACTGAAATGAACTCTGCCTAACACAGTGTTATTCAAAGAAAGGCCTTAGGATTTATATTTTCTGTCTAAGATGCTTAAAAATACTGGTAGGCTTCTGAGACCAAATCTGGAAAATGAACTTTAAAGTAAGTTTCAGAAACCGATTCCCCCCTCTCTTTCCTGACAAGTTGTCAGTAGCAAATCTTTAGGAATGTATAGATTATGTTGACAGTTCTGCTGCTACTTCTCCCTGATATAGACATACTTTTGTTAAAAAACAAAAACATGGTGTGCAGTAAAACAATTGGTTTCTAAAACTAGACATTGCAACAATATTAATGGTAATTGCAGACACAGTGAGGGCTTCACCATCCAAGTTTTTATTTGTGATTATTCATGGCTGAGGTAACATGTTTGAAAACTAACTGAAATCTTATTTAATGAATTTTTGTAAATTATGCATTTATTTCTATATTTACTACTTGTTAACAATATGAAAACTTTATCATATCTACATTAATTTAAAATGATATATTATTTATTTTCAAGTCGTACCATTTTAGTATAATGTATATTATTCTAAGGTTTTCTGGGGGGTACCCACGTAAAAGAGGCTCAGGTAGAGGCGCCCGTATTTGAAGAATTTTATGATGGCATTTTATGATGCCACAATGTCACTAAGTCAGGATAATAACTGTGTGAATGATTTTTTGATCTGAGTGAGCAGGAAACTCTGGCATGACCAAAAAAAGGTGCGTGGGTGCCTCCCAGAAAACCATATCTACCTCCGGAAGAAAGGATCCAGCTGCCTATGCCTACCAGATTCCTACAGGCCCAACAGAGTACAACCAGGATCTTTACCCAGCCACCACTGCGTGGGGACAGTGATTTAATATCTCCACAGGCCTTCACACTTTAAAGGTTGTTGTAGTCAATGCTCCTCTCTATCCTGAGAACCATTGACCCACAACCCAAAACGTAAGTCAACGATTGCCTTACTCCATACCTCACCAATTAATGTGATTGCCATTTACTATTGGCATACATCACACATCCAACTATTCCACTCCTTACTGTGTTCCTAATTCTATCTTTTTTCCCCCCTTTGGGTTACTCCCTAATTTTTCGGAGTCCCCTATACAGCTTTCATCCATTCTAAGGTTTTCGTATCAGAATAATTTACATACATATTAGCTACAACATCAGGTGAACAACAACAAGTTATTATATAAGGCATTCTGTCTTTATTTAACACAAAATAAATCAGAATGCAGAAGTATGAAAAACTATGTGAGCCCTAACCATATATGACTTTTATTTGTCTTTTATCTTTTTTTTTATGTAGAAAGTTCAGAGTTTAAGTGTTTAATTTTTTTTAAAAGGTGAAGTTATTAAAGAAGCATGTTTTATCTCTTAAAATTATCTAGGCTTTATCTATCCCATGGAATGCCATCCCTGTAGGACACATTAACCAGAGATATTTAAGAGTGTTAACAACAGATATTGACAAAAATTTTATTTTGGTCATGTGGGTAATAGCTACTCTAAATATGTTTTAATTGCCAGCATATATGTGTAGCCGGCAGTTTTAGATGTATATTTTGAAAAAAGCATTATACATGGCTTATTTAACCATGGCAACTAACTATTTATTGCATCACAATCTAACTCATTTCACACCAAGCAATTTACACCACATGTTACTTTTTAGGATTGCACAAAAATAGTACAACAACAAGTAAAAGGAATACTTTCATGAACAAGCTGTTGAATTACAAGATTAGCTTACTGAGAAAAGATACAAACAAAAAGGATCAAGGATTTATTAAGGGGAAGTGAGGTTGAAAATATTTGATATTGTTTAGCTGAAATAAATACAATGTATTAGAAGGCAGTATGTGATTAAGTTTTGTTCATAATCAACTATGGTGGTTTTTATCTAGTTTACAGGTTATTCTCCCTCTATATGAAACTTTTACGTTTCACAAAATTTACCTTTAGCCTATACCCATAAAGTGCTATTTTTTTACAAGTGCCCACATTGTGCTACTCCTGATGAAAGTTTGGAGTGCTTTTTGCTCACAATGCGTAAGTCATAAGCCTAAGGGCAGGTGTGAAGACTATTATTATGAGATTTATTAAAGGGACAATTCTCTAGAGAGGCCACATCCCAAAATTCATATAGAAGAGACAAGGTTCGTTGAGAG
>CM070033.1:76575482-76588586 GCA_036250615.1 Ptychadena robeensis | reverse complement strand
ACGTTTCTGAGACTATGACGATTGGGGCCACTCGAACTTCCTGAGACAAGGAGAACGTGTGAAAAGAAGGTTCCGGGAAAATCTCTGACGTCTACGGAGGCGAAATCCCGGACACCGCTGCGTACCTGTCTGTTCGCACGTCGGTAAGGATGTTGCCTGATACAATGTGCCACCGGGGACTCAACGTACCTCATGGGGGGGTGTTCTTCACACCTGTTCTTTACCTTCCTCTTACAGGGTCACCGCAGGATGATATCATGATTGAGGACTCATCCTAGCCTCGGGCGCCTGCGATGCTTCATAGATGGCCTCTTTCGCCGACGCCCCACGACATCACACACCTTTGAAAAAGGGTTCGTACACTCTACGCCTCGCAAATGGCCCCTGCTTCGCCTCGGGTGCCAGCTCACTATGGGAGACTCCGTAAAATCACACGCCCGCCACAACCTCGGGACACACCGCAGGGCGAAGAATCAGGTTGCTATGTCACATTGTCTCCATTTTCCCTGGGTTTTGGGTCTGCCCCTGGTTCATACCGTCATAATTCCTACCAATTGAATGGCCAAAAGGCCAAATCCTTGTTTGAAATTCGGGAGGTCGTACTGCCAGGTCTCATGCCAACACCCCAACGACCATCCTCTCGCTCACAAGAGGATTTCATCTGACTGCCTTTGTACCTCCTCAGTATAATGCCTTCTACCTTATGTTTTTAGAAAAAAGGGGGATGGGATCCGGTTAACACCCCACAGCCCTACGACACATGTCCTATTGAAGCTACTCCAGGGCGCTTTAAAATTACTCTATTGGGACACATCTACCCATCGCAGAGAAGGAAGTCCCAGGTACTGAAGAAAGAATTACGAGGATCCGCTTTGAAGAAGGGGTTCAAAGGAACCACATGCCCTTGCCGGTCTAGGCAGGGATGGTTTTAGGGCAAAACAAGGACCAATTCCTACGGCCTTAATAGACTACCGGCAGTTAAACGCCATAACAACGTCAGAATCGGTACCCTCTTCCACTCCTTAGCTGACTGACCACAAGGCCTTCACGACGCCAAGATCTTCTCAATATTGACCTTCGGGGGAGCCTACACCTTGTCCGTATACGCCATGGAGACAATGGATACGAGCCCGCTTCCAGACCAAACTCGGCATTTCGAGTACTTGGTAATGCCTTGTCGGGCTTTGCAATGTCCCAGCAACTTTTAAGCGTTTATAAGCGAGTGTTCCGATCTTTCCTAGAACTAGGTTTACTCATAGTCTACCTGGACGACTCATTGTATAGATATGAGACCTAGGAGAACAACAACGCGTTCTTTTCATATGCGGAAAGTTCCTTGGACCGGTGAGGACAACTCCCTCTATCAAACAAAAACGGAACAGTGTCTCTTCGAACAAACCACCATACGTTCCTGGCGCTCTGATATCCACCCGAACGGTATCACCAATGGATACCAAAGAAGGTCTCAGACATCAACGACTGGCCCATGACCCCAGGACACCGACAAGGCCGTCCAGATGGTATGGGGTTCCGCCAACTTGTGATAGGCGCTCATTCAGGGGTGTCTGCCAAGATAGTGCGTCCATTACCAACTTACCAGCACCAAGACCCAGATTCGCATGGTCATCAATCCGCCCACAATCGCGTTTTTGAATACTCAAGTCCAAATTCCGTCAGAGACTGTTATCAAGGCAACCTGAAAGGAATTAACCTATGTCTTGGGAGGTCGACGCCTCAGAATCTGCCATAGGGGCGTTCGGCAAGAGATTCAGGTTCAAAAACCACCCTTTCACCACAAGTCTCCTACTACTCCCGCAAACTCACCCGGCGGAGATTAACTACAGTGTCGGGCGACAGTGAACTCTTGCCAGAAGGGGCTCGCTTGCGAGGAATGGAGATACCTTCTGGAGGGCAAAACATCAATTATAATCTTACCGGACAATAAGAACCTCAGTTACCTGGGACAGCAAAACGGTTGAATCCCAGACAGGGGCCCGCTGGGCCCTTATTCTTTGCCAGAGTCGATTTCCATATTACTTATACCCAGGAAGAAAAAACCGCGAGGCAGAAAAGATGGCTCTACCGCATTGTACCAACGGTACTCCTCTACATCCGATACGTTACGATCTGCATAGATCGTCATTTCCGGCTCATTGGATACCGATCTCGCAGAGAGGCGTGAAGAGGTGAGCCTTCCGGTCTCTCTTCTACACCAGGCCTTATCAGTCGTGATGAGTTGTGGAAAGATCCTCCATCTAGTGTTCCTGAATCGGCTCGAAGGAGGTGCTAGCTCATTGTCATGCCAGCTCATCGACGGCCAATTCGGAATACAAAGGACCACCGACTCCTCCAGGCCTAGTTATGGTGCCGACCTTGGCCAAGGACAGTCAAGAACTATGTTGTTGATAATGTCCAGTTGTGCCCGTTAACTAACAAACACTAGGGTCCCGTCCTTTCGGTTCTCCTACCCCGTTGCATATCCTGAACGACCCATGGTCGCATCTCGCTAATGGACTTCGTCCACCGATCTACCGCTCCCTCGAAATTCAAGCCACTGGATCCTTACCGTTATCGACAGATTTAAAAAGATGGCTCATTGGGATGGCTCTACCTTCACCCTCCCCACGGCCGCAGAGACCGCGGCTTGTGTTCCTTCAAGAGGTTGTGCGGTTACTGGAATATCCCCAATGACATCGTCACGGACCCGGGTTTCGCAGTTTACTTCTGGGTTCTGGAGGGAAGGAATTGGCTCTGGTTACTCGGTTTTCCTCATCCCTCACCTCTGGATACAATCCACAGTACAACGGGCAGTGGAAAGACATGAATCAGAAATAATGGGAAACATTTACCTCCGCTGTTTTGTCTACGATGCTCAGGATGACTGGTCCTCTCTCTCCGGTGAGGCGGAATTTCATCTACAATAACACACTACATTAGCCACCCTCCTACTCGCCTTTCTTCTTGAACGATGGTTACAACCCCTCGGTTCCACGGCAGTTAGTTTCCGGAGTATACGGTGAAGGCCGGTATGATCGGTTGTCTGCTATTCATCGGCCTTGGCACCAAGCGCTCGGGATAACCTTCTGCGTGATTAGGAAGACGATGAGGGCCATAGATAGGACCGCCGGCGTGCTCCGTTCCCGGGTCATCGCGTCGGTGATAAGGTAGGCTCTCATACTCTACATCCGTCTAAAGGTGCCACAATCTAGCACGGTTGGATCCTCGTATCCTGGGGACCTATGTTGTGGAGCGCCTGGTGAACCCCAGGGGGTTAGACTACGTACCCCGTATCCCTGCGGGCTGCTGACCGGTGTTCAACGTTTCGGTTCTTAAACCTGTTAGGGGGATACGTTCACATGGACGCTTATACCACCTGCCGCCTCCTCGGTTAAACGCTGAAGGGGTCCGAGGGGGAGTACTCGAGGTGGGAGTCCATCCTCCGTTCTCGGTCAGGGGGGCGTGGAATTAAGTACATCGTCCTGTTGGAGGGGTTTTGGACTGGAGGAGGCCTCCTGGGTGCGGCTCGGTGGGGTTACACGCGCATGGAACTGGTCGGCCGGTTTCCTGTGTCGATTCACGGAAAAGCATGTCTCCCTATGCCAGTCCAGGAGTCATGGCTTGGAGGGAGGGGGGGGGGGTTATGTAGGGAACCGATTATGCATCCCCTAAGTATCGCAGGGTCATACCTGGTAGAGTCCCAAGCAATGGGGGACACCTCTTTATGTTAAGGGAGATCATATGGGTATTTCTGGCAGGCCATCTCGTCTGCGGACTCATTTGCTGGCGCTGGGCAATCCAAATGCCCGATCCATTGTGACTGACGTGGCCTTGGAGTGCGAGCGCCCATGATCCGACCGACCAGATTCACCTCCCGAGAACGAGCGAGAGACGGAGCTTATCCGAAATTTTAAAGGATCAACAGGAAGGGGTCTCAGGGGTCGCGCCCCCCCATGTGGGGTGTGGGCTGGAGACTCATTCCTATATAAACCTGTAACTCCTAGCAGTCCTTGCTGGACTGAATGCAGCTTGCGGTTGTGACCCATGCTTACCAAACTCTTTGAATATGATTACCCGTGTGTGTGGTTACCGGACTTCCTGCTTGTTGTGGCCCACTTTGATTCCGGACTTCATGACCTTGTGCCTGTTTAACCCGACTTACTCTTCCCGTCTGCCGCATCCGCCCTGATCTACGCATGGATATGAATAAATAGATGCCGCCTGCCTGACACGGCTGTGACCCCGAATACTCTATGCCTTCCCCCTAAAGGGACCCAACAGAGGACCTGTGCACACCTTCCTGGAGGGGTAAGTTAGGAAGCAGGAAATGCCAACAGGGTGCGGGAAAAAGATCACAGGGTCCCCTCAAGGGATTCACTGCCTATTCTACCGCTAGGGGGGCTCTGGGGGAAGACCCCCGGTTGCGCCCTAGACTCCTGCACTGACTCCCGCGCTAATCCAGGTTTATGTGTGGCACCGGTGTAAAAGATATGTGACTTTGCGTAAGACGGTCCTGAGAGAGATACGGATTTTTCGTAGGTTACTGACGGGTATTCGCCGATAAATTGTTTAATTTTGACATCATTTGTTTAGAAATTGGCCAGTAATTTTGTTAGAATTTTCTTAAACAGGTGTGGTTGGCTGTATAGGTTGTGATCATTCGGGTTGTGTTTGGTTACTGGGTCTTCGTTTGGCCCCATTAATAGATCGTTGAGTTTTCAGTTTGGACTTGCTTATAAGCCTTTTTGAGGGTTTGTGGATATCCTATAGCCCTCAGCCGTTTTCTGAGTTTGGATGCCTCTGCTTCCAAAGTCCGTATGGATGGAAAAATTTCTTCGTAAACGAATGTATTTGCCAGAGGGGATGCTTATCGAGTGAAGCCGGGTGTGAACTGGTAGCATGGAGTAGGGTGTTCCATGTCTGTGTCTTTTCGATATAAGGTGGTGATTGAAGGGTATTTATCTTCTCTTTCCGGATAGCAAGTCAAGAAAAGTAAGTGACCGTTGATCACTTGCAGTAAGTCAAATCTTAGGTTCAACACGTATTTTGCTTTGTAAAAACAGGTCCACGAAGGTTTTTCAAATCTCAAGAAAGGATCCCTCCCAGATCATGAATATGTCGTCAATATACGTAGCCTAGATTCAAATGGGGTATAAAAGGTTCAAAGATTGTGATGAAAAGGTCTTCTTCCACGCCCCAGGTAAAGGTTAGCATAGATGGGGCACATGACCCATAGCCACTCCAGGTACCTGGAGGTAGTCGTTTCGAATAGAAAGTAATTGTGGGTGGAGGATAAAGTCCCAGGAGTTGTAAGAGAGTTGGGTTTGTATTCAAGTGTTAGTGCTTCTTTCAAAGTAAGAAGGTTCGTTATAGCTTCTACGCCTTTCTGGTTGTGAATAGAAGCTATAGAGTGCTTCAACATCAAGTCCAACCAAGTATGCTTCCTTTTCAATTCCTATTCCTTCTAGTAAGTGTAAGGACGGGGTTAGTATCGTTGAGATAAGAAGGCAAGGTCCTAGGACAGTGTGGGTCGCAGGTAATTGCGATTGGATGGGTTTTTTCAGGAAAAACTGTATGTTTACAGATTATGATGGGAGGTCCAGGTGGAAGGAATGGTGCCTGCTTATGGATTCTGGGGTAAGCTTATAGCAGGTCGGATTTGTATAATCAGATATCGTTAGAAAGGAAAAGGTTGATCTGTCAATGCGATTAGATTGGTAAGCTGTTGTTATAATCTGTTGAGGTTTTTGACGGGCACGGTAAACCTGTAATTGATTCGCTCGTAGAGACATTCTTGGTTGTCTAGGGCTGTTGCGACAATCATCTCATATTTATCGGGATCAAGGATAACGATGTGAACCGCCCTTATCGGATGATTTTAATAGTTTATTAGTAGGTCTTGTTGCAGATTGTTCAAGGGAATGCTGAAGGGTTTAGTGAGGTTCGAAATGGTATGGGTGAATTGACATACGTTTCAATATCCTTGGTCACAACCGTTAACAAAGGTCTCTGTACTGCTGAGCACTGGTGTAAAGCTGGGCAAGATAGCAGATTTATTTTTTCAGTTTTGGTAAAGGGAAATTCATTTCTGGTATGGTGGCACTCTTGCTCAGACGGGGAGACACCGGTGTTGAATGGTTCAAGTCCATTATTTTGTGGTTGCTCTCGTCCATAATTCAATGAGTTATCTTAAGTTGTTCCTCAAATTCCTCGATCTTCCACCTTGAAGGCACTGTACTTCGGTAAGTCAGGTGGGGGATCTTGTTTTTGATGTAAAGTTTGAAGTATCAGTTTTCGTGCAAACGGTGTATATCATTAAACGTTCCAAATTTGTCAACCTTATTGTGTGGACAGACAGCCCAGACCTAGTGACAAAACACGTTTTTCTCTTCAGTTAATTCGACGAGGATACGTTGATTATCGGTAGGTGATCGCCCAATGATGCTTCCTGGTCAATATTGGTCAATGTTAATAGTTTTGTTCGGGTGTTTTTTTGTAAATGTTGGGTCAGTCGTCTTTGTTTTTTGTCTCTGTGGTTGTGGGCATGGTCCTAAAAAAAGGGACCGGTATTAGGGTTGGCGTCGGATGCTCATCATCTTCACCTCTGTGTCATCAAGGTTCTCATATCCCATTGATGTAGAAAGGGTAGTCGTGGCGTATGTGGTTTGTTTGGTCTAATGAGGTTACGGCGGTTTGACGGTGCATTGGTAATTTGTTTCGCTATTGGGAGACATGACCCCAAACATTACAAAAAAACACTTACGAACACACGAGGAAGGAAAGAGAACATGGACCAATTTGTGACCAGGGACGCAATCAGGGGCGAGCAACTACAAATAATCAACTGATCATCTCGCCATATTAACTGAAGAAGAAAAAACTGTTTTGTCACTAGGCTCTGGGCTTCTGTCCACACAAGAGGTTGACAAATTTGAATGGTTAAGGATCTACGATTACACCTGTTTGCACGAATAACTGATACTCAAACTTTACATCAAAAACAAGATTCCACCCACCTGACTTATGAGAGTTACAGTGCCTTCAACGGGATTGGATGGAAAAGATCGAGGAATTTAGGACACTAAGATACTAAGGAATGAGCGGACTTGAGAGTCAACCCACCAAATAATGACTTGAAACATTTTCAACACCGAACGGTTGTCTACCAGTCGGAGGGAAAGTGCCAGACAGATAATTCCCTTACCATAAAAGGAAAAAGAATATCTCTATCTTGTCCCAGCTTTCACCAGTGCGCAGCAGTACAGACTTTGTTGGACGTTTGTTGTGACCAAGGAATGAACGATGTCAATAAACCCATACCATTCGAACCTCACTAAACCTCTTAAGAATGCCCTGACAATCTGCAACAAGACCATTACTATAACTAATTAAAATCATCCGATAAGGGCGGCTAACATGTAATTCCTTTGGCATAACGATAAATATCGAGTGAGTGGTCGCACACTTCCGAGAAAAACAGAATGGTAGCTTACGATCGAATCAATTACAGGTTACACGTTGAAGTCAAAAAACCGGCAAACAGTTATAACAAACAGCTTACAAATCGAAATCATTGACAGACCAAACCTTTTCTTTCTAACGATATCTGATTACAAAAATCCCGACCTTCTACAGCTACCCCCCAAATCCATAAGAAGGAACCCATTTCACAGGGACGCCCAGTTCAATCTGGGAAACAACAGTTTTTCTGAAAAACACACCGCCTCTAATCGACAATTACCTGCGACCCCCATGTCCTAGGGACTGCCTTCTTTATCTCAAAGATACTAAACAACCTTCTACAATTATAGCAGGAATAGGATTGAAAAGCGAAGGCATACTGGTTGGACTATTGTTGAAGCATCTATAGCTCTATTTCACACCAGGAAAGGCCGTTAGAGCTATACGAACCTTCTTACTGAAAGAAAAGGGCACGGAACAACTTGAATACACCCAAACTCGTCTTATCAACTAATGGACTTATCCTCAACCACAATACGTCATTCGGAGGAAACGGAGACATCCCGCCAGGGACAGGGAGTGGCTATGGGGACCACTTGTGCCCCCAGCGCTGCTAACTGTACCTGGGGGCGTCGGAAAGAGACTTTGTCATCACAAATCTTTGAACTTTTATACCCCATGTGACATACTAGGGCTACGTTATATTGACGACATATTATGATCGGGAGGGATCTTCTGAGGATTTTAAAAAACCCTTTGATGGACCTGTTACACCAAAATACGTTTAACTAAGATTACTTAATCAAGTGTCAAACGGTCACTTACGTTTCTTGCACTTGGACTATCCAGGAAAGAGGGAAGAGATAAGACCTCCGCACCACTTAATCGAAACGACACAGAGGGAACATCCTACTCCATGCTACCAGTTCACAACCGTGCTTCACTAGTGCGAAGATTCCCTATGGGGCAATACATTGTTTCGAAGGAAAGAAAGTGTTCATCCAATACGACTTTGAAGCAGATGCATCCAACCTCAGACAAACGTATTCTGAGGGCTAGAGGATATAGGCAACACAACCCTCAAAAAGGCTTAGGAAGAAAGCCAAACTGGAAACTAGAAACGATCTACTATATGGGCAAACAGAAACAGTAACCAACACAACCCGAACATTATCACAACCTATACAGGCCAACACACCGTTTAAGAACATTCTAAAAAGAATACTGGCCAATTCTAACAAATGCTGTCAAAATTCAACCATTTCTCGCGCGAATACCTTCATAACATACAGAAAATCCGTATCTGCTCAAGGACCAGCTCTTAAGCAAAAAAGCAGATCAAGGGATCCAAAAGAGCGGATAAAATGTAAAAAACAACAGGTACTTTTCATGTAAAACATGGAAATGTCCCATGCTGTCCCCTCATCAACCCAGAACTTCAACCAATATTACCCAATGGGAAACAAAGTTTATCCAAAACATACTCGGATTGTAGGACAAAAGTTTTTGGAGTACATATACCGTCTTCGTTGACCTGTTGGATCCTCTAAATAGGAAAAAAACCAATAACGAATGCACAAACAACGAGTAATGGAAAACTTCAACGTGGAATGAATAGACGGTGACATATCGTTACCCATGGGACGGAAACATAGCATTAACCACCACCACGGACAGTACCTGTCTTAAAGTTACCGTAGGATGTTGTCCAACCAATATAGTGGGGTTGGCAACAAGACACCAACTCTTCAGAGGGAATGTCGTTGGATTTTCGACCTAAAAAGCACTAAGAAACCTGGAACGCCTGAACGATAAACAGGGTTACAAAATGCTTTTTGTAATAAATGTCATGTACATTTCAAGAATTATCATCGGCCAAGTGTAATTACTGGACTGGGAACACTTTACTCTATCTATGCCCCAAAATATAATGAGATCCATATCCTATTGTAACTTGGGACTCGTTTTCCCCCCTTTCACTCCGTACCTCCCCCTGGTGCCCTTCTTCCCAAAACTAGTCATGGGGGTCCATCTTACTCTATAGAAAACCGTCCACCTACGATCAAGTTTATATTACATGTAAATCTTGTAATACATGAAAAAAACTGTTCGCTATGTCTGACGAATAATGATGTTGGAATTGGAAATCTGGAAATTCTAATGTAACATATCTGAATAAATCTATGTTGTATGAAACACGCAAAAATGTATATTATAAAGTGTTCATGCATTGATTGCTACTGTTTTCATGGCGGACCAGGACCCCCATGGATCAAGACCCCCCCTAAATCTCTTAACCTTACTCTTAATTTAGGTCTTTTGCCACCCTGGGAATGCGGACAGCCAAGACCGCTTCCTTCACAGGGGCGATTAGCCCAGGCACAAATCCTGCGGTTTTCGGTCTCTGGGGTACCCGACCTGCCCTGGGGCGGGGACCGCCCTCTTGTTGACATGTGGAGTCGTCACGTGCTCTAAGCTGAGGCCATCAACCACTCCCACATCCTTAGTTCCGCCTGTATGAGGGTGTTCATGCACCACCCCTCCCTCCGGCTCAGGAATGCCTATTGGGCGTCCCCGTACGTACACGAGGCCGGGCGGCGGGCCGATGACGTCAGCGCGTGCGGCGTGCGCGCGGCACCGCGACGGCGAGTGGCTTATTAGCCCACCCTGTACTACATTATCCAGGCAGAAGAAGCTGCTGAACAGGCGAAACCGGACAACAAACGTTTTTCTCTCTCCCCCCTCGACCATCTACTAGTAAGTCTTTGTACTTGAACTAGTGAAACTGACATACTTGTACCTCTACCAATTTATCACTTACACTTTACCTAGGAGTCCACCTGATCATAACCTGCACATGTTGGAGAACAGATCTTACCCACGGTACAGTCCCCTCTTGTAATTAACTGACGTACCAAGATGATAAGATGTTTGGGAAATTCACCACCACTACCCCCTTTTATCAAAAACACTATAACTAGGGTAACCACTCTTGACCCCCCTACCACATATGCACACTCAATCCCATACAGCCACCTACCACTGCCCCAAACCTCTTACCCAAACTGCTGTGATGATCACTTCTTTATTGTCTCCCCCCCCTTTTTTCACAAAAGCTTGATTTGCGACTGGCGGGTAATTTTCCACCACACGTTTCACAACCACTTCAACAAAAAAGCCACCCCAACGCACCACTCAACCCACACACACCCACCCCGCCAGAACCACCGCCCACCTACCCTCCCACACTTCCCCCAATCAACCCCCCCCCCTTCCCACACACTAGAGACCTTCCAACAGCCCTCACCCCCCACCCCCCCCCCTCCACACCCACCTTCGGTCACCTCCCCCACACCATGGGGGTTCCTCAATTTAACCACACTACACATTTGTATAACCCTTACATATACCAGTCATCTTCAGACAAGGAAGTTGGGCTGAGGTATGCTACCGTTCTCCACGTTGGGACCTTAGACCTCAAACTCTACCTCTACGGGTAAGCCCCTACCCCTTTACTGCATACCAGATATAATAATTTTTGACCCATGGACGCTACTGATTCGCTCACTCTCCCCCCATTCTCTTTTTTTTTCTCTTCACTCATTCCTTCCTCTCTCCCTTTCATTTCCTGCATTCTTAGTGTTGTTGCTTCCTTTCACATGAACAACTGGCCAACGTTCAAAAACCATTAGGGAGACCTGGAAACTATATAGCCCTTGAAGAAAGTCCTATAACGGACGAAAAGTACGTCGGGATGTGATTTCTTGTGTAACCAGACCTCTGTAAATGTACTTAAACCACTCTAAACCAAATAAGACCATTGCCAGCATCTTGGTCTAGTATAATTTATGTTGATCAATTACTGACTTGTTTTATTTCAATATCTATATAACCATTAAAGTATATAGTTAC
Source organism: Ptychadena robeensis (assembly GCA_036250615.1). NCBI lineage: Eukaryota > Metazoa > Chordata > Amphibia > Anura > Ptychadenidae > Ptychadena > Ptychadena robeensis. The sequence continues at coordinate 76,577,216 of CM070033.1, read as the reverse complement.
TTTACCCTTACTATTACCTCTTGGCCCTTCCTTAAAGTCCCATGCCCCTGGTCTAACCCCCAGGGGGAATCTAAGGTCGATGAGAGGCAGGGGGAATCTTAAGGTCGATGAGAGGAAGCTCTCAACGAACCTTGTCTCTTCTATATTATTATGAGATGCATCACTTGCTGAGCTAACTAATGACACATCCTACATATAAAATATGCAGTTAACTTTATATCTTTACTATTTACAAGGAAGGAAAGCTAAAATATCCTTCACCAATTAACAGATACAGCATAGCCCACTGGACATACAGTGCATCCAGGAAAGTATTCACAAGGCATCACGTTTTCCACATTTTGTTATGTTACAGCCTTATTCCCAAATTAATTTTAATAATTTTTTCCCCTCACAATTCTACACACAACACCCCAAAATTACAATGTGAACAAAGCTTATTTGAGGCTCTGCCAAAGTTTAAAAAAAATAGAATGCACACAAATGAGAATGCACAAGTATTCACATCCTTTGCCATGAAGCTCAAAATTTAAGTGGAAGAATTTCAAACCACCAGGACTCCTACAGCTGGACAGCCATCTAAAAGATAGGTGTGCCAAGCTTGCACCATATTCCAAAAGTCTTGTGGCTGTTATTGCTTCCAAAGGTATTGAGCTAAGGCTTCGGAGAAATATCAAGTAAACTTTATTCACCTTGACATTAATGGGGTGTTGTATTCTGAGGGAAAAGAAATGTATTAAACTTTGGATAAGGCTGTTGCATAATAAAATGTGGAAAAAGTGATATGCTGGGAATACTTTCTGGATGCACATAATATTCAAACCATGGTGACCAAACTTTAACAAATCCTTTCATATCAACTGTTACTATACTGGTAAGTTTATTATTCACCATCATGCAATTTCATTTGTTTTTAACCACTTACAAAGAAAGTTTGTCCTTTTCCTGTGAAAAGCAATATTTTTTTTTACTGCTTGGAAAATTTACATTATCAACGTTCTAATGGCTTTGCAAATATTTTAGTAAATCTTAGAGAACAAATCAAATTTCTGGAGCCTTGGGGAGAAGGGTCTGTGTACCAGCATAAATCATATTATATATTTATATCTATATATACAAAATATATTATCAAAAATATATATACTTTTGGACATCAACCCATCTGACTCAAAAGGGATGAAAACAAGGAAGTACTGGAACCATAAACCATTGGAGTAATGGCTTCATGTTTGCCTCTATCAAGGCAGTATTACTTTTGATAACACTTCTACAGACCGCCGTGACTTCCATCGAGCCATATAATGTAACTTTTTAGGTGTCCTAGACACCCACTTATAAACATGTGATATTTTCCCCTTACACTTCATATTTGATGTACAGCACTTTTGGAAACACCAGTGAGGTAAATCAGAATTTATATCCTACTTTTGATCTAACAAATTGAATAATCTGAATGTAATGAAAAACTCTGAGGGAGGCAGCTCATATAAACTTACAAATTGAGGTGAGGTTTATTATCACTAAAAAAATTTACATTGCAAAGTAAATCTTTGCTGATCCACTGGATCCTTTGCAGTTGTTTTGGATATTTGTTATTAATAGATCTGAAGGAGATTGTTCAATCATTCTGTAATGCATATGGTGATCCTAGTATGGAAAAGGGAAATGTTGCACCCTGCCGGGGACCATGGGCGAGACGGCGAGACACTCGCCGCCTCTCCCGTGGGCCCCGGC
>CM070033.1:76532952-76563227 GCA_036250615.1 Ptychadena robeensis | reverse complement strand
GTGATATTTCGCGAATAATTCTACTAATATTCGATTCAATATTCGGAAATTCGAATATTTCGCAATTGCGAAAATAATGTTCGCATCGCGAAACTCTTTACAATGAATGGTCACATGCTATGTTTATTTTCGCAATGCGAATATTATTTTCGCAATACAGGACCATATTGCGAATATTCGGAATTGCGAATATCCGCCGAGATAAAAAATATTCGGCATTCGAATATTCGAGCTCAACACTACTAGCGATCTCCTGCAGCTCTGCGCCACCATTACAATCGCTCAAGTGGGAACATAGCCTAAGGGGTGTACTCAATTTTGTTGGCAGAAATTTAGACATTAAAGGTTGTGTGTGGAGTTTTTTGAGGAGATTTTTACACTGTTATACAAGCTGTACACTGACTACTTTACAATGTAAACTATTAATAAATAAACTATTTACCACACTGTCAGGTGCGTACTCACTGTTTTGAGATACTGTACATAGGCACTATATACTGTAAAGTTCAGGGGAAAGGGATCACCAGCACAGCCATTAAATAAACAAAAACTTAGTTTTATTTTCACCCAAAAACACAAATTAAATCTTGCAGCACATGAAGTAGTGTTATTGTATGCAGCATACCAAACAAATATTCATTGGTTTTAGTTGTTTCAGCTGACCACTGATGCTCACAACAATCCTGCAAGCCCTCCCAGGCTTTCCAGTTCCTTGCCTCCCACTCCACTTGCCTCCCATTCCGAGCTACTAGACGATATTTTCAAATATCGTCTAGTAGCTCATCACTACCCATAATATGGGAAGATATACTTCCCATCCAGTCTCCACCCTTGGGATCCTCTACAATACCTATGACAGAATTGTATTTTCAATAGTGGCTTGGAATTCTTACATCCAAGTAAATGTCATAGGCCTTTCAAATCAGTATCTTATTTGCTTTAGATGTACTGGCCCAGTAATACAAATGATAGAGAAAATACAAACAGTGGAAGATCAGAAGCTTAGGGCACAGCCTTGAATAAAACACACAGAAAGCAAATTGAGATTTTATTTAAAAATGCATCAAGTGTCAAGCTTCAAACTACTTACAAAACCTGAAGAAAATGTGAGAGAAATCAAAAGGTGAATTGTGCTTTACACCCTGTCCACTTAATATTGCCATACATATATGGATTGTCTAAAATCAAAGAGAAATGTTAATAACTAAAGGCCATTTGATTTCTCAACAAGGTGCAAATCCATATTTTATTTGAAGCTGCTAATTATATTTGTCTTGAAAATCATGATAAATACAGCTTTCTGTAGCCATCATCAAAGTGCATATAACCTTTTATGCGGTGGTTGACATGGGATTTAAAATTATATGCTGCATCAAACAATATACATGTTTAAGAATGTTTAATTTATTCAGAGCCATGACATTTAAGAATTTATTACTAACTAAGCAAAGACTAAATCCAAGCAAACAGCAACATTCTGTAAAAAGATTGCAGATGTACCAATTTATAAGATGCCCTTTTGACCCCCGAAATCAGGGGAAAACATCAGTGCATCTTATAGAGTGAATGTAAAAGAAGAAAAATTCTTTTTTAACAATTGAAGCCTTCCATGGGTATTCACACATCAATTGAACACCTGCAAAAGTGCACTGGATGTTTGCGATGTATGTCCCTTTTCCAAGGAGACTGCAGAGAATTACCCTTAACTCTCCTGATAGGGTTTCTGATAGGAGAAGGGCTAAAACATGTTCAAGAATAGTGTTGAGCAAGAATATTCGAAATTTGAATATATTCAACGAATATCCAACATTTGAGAGTTCACAATATTTCACAAATGTGGGTTAGGATATTCACAATGGCGGATATTCGTCATAATTTGCTTCAACATTGTTTACCGGCATACATTCGCCCAATACGCACATTGCTCGTACTGGCTAAGATGCTGTAAAACTGGTTCACAAACCTTTGTGAATAATTGCAAACAGCTACATGCGATGCAAGGCAATAAAATACAGCCAAATCCAATTTTACGAATTACAAATGTTCCTTAACCTCCCTGGCAGTTCACTGAGGTCCAGATTCCTGTACCAAAAGTGATACAGTGAAAGGCTCTGTGTCTGCAGCTCTGTAGAAATGCTGCAGGCACTTGGAGAGCCAGCGGTTGCACCCGATCGGCGGGTACTGACACACATCCTCTGGAGAGGACACTGTTTCCCAACACTGCCTTTCAATTACCCCACGTGGCAACAGTCCACCAACAGCTGGATCTAACTGTAAGCGCTGCCCATTCCTGCAGGCCATGCCGGATCAAACAATGCCTGAGTTAACACAGTACATCCCTATCACCAGATGGAGAGCCTGAAACCCAATCTGTAAGGAAAGGATTATACAAGGCCCCCCACAGGTAACTGATAAGAATAGATACTACTTGATCAGAGCCAAAAGGCCAAGAAGCAATATGCCACTCAACACTATTCCAGAAGTGTGTGCGAAGCTAAAGTAGACTATATATTGATATTAACTAGGAGAAGAGACACTTCTCTGAGCCCTGAAACCAAAGGTAGCCATACACAGGTAGATTTTTACTCGATTATCGACCGATCGATCACCACGCGTGTTTACGAGATCGTTTGGCGATCGATCGGCAATCAATCGGGTTCTGCTTACCCAGCTTGATTGACCCCAAAAAATCAGAATCGACTAAAAATCAGATCGGACATTGAACCTGTTGGTTTTTTTGGTCGATTGTTGGCAATCAAAGTACGTTGGTGGACCCATAGCTCCCTATGTAGCAGCCTTTCCGATCGATGGATTTTGTGGAATCGGCCATTTTGGAGATCTGCTCATGTCCAAATCAACCACAAATCGGATTCCCAAGGTGATGTTGCATAGTTTCCCGATCCAATCAATTGCCGATTCCCAATCGCCTGGAAAGATTGGATCGGGAATTGATTTGCAATTGACAAATTGGCCCATGTATGGCTACCTTAACTTATAGACACTTACTTTACTTGACAGCTCATCCTGGAACATGCTATTTACATATTCACTCAGGAGGAAAATAATATATTCACTACACTTGTAAGTCCATATGGGAAAGGAGTCACTCATGACACCTAATGTTAAAGTCTTCAGAAAGACTCAAAAATAAACAAGTTACATCAATTATTATCAGAGAGGTTTGTATTAAAAGTAACCTTAAGAATAAAACACACGAGGGATTATGTCTCCATCTATATCAGTGTGTCAGGATTCAAACCCAAGGATGCCTCAGTGTCTGACTGCAGCTCTGTCTGCTGCTTTGTCTGCGGAGCCACCTGCACATTTGATGTCAGATCTATTGCACTTAGATACCTTGATTTCCAGTTCTGTGTTGAACCCTGGACTCCTGGCTCCCATGTACTTCCTTCTGCCTCATTGCCAGATTATTGTGCTTCATGTCAGTTACTATTGTGCTACTTGCGCCTTCATAATCATAACCCTTGGCTATTGACTACCCAACTACTCTTTGTCATGCTCCATTTGATTCCACCGGCTCCTGACCTTGGCTTGTTACTGACCACTCTATGGCTACTGCCTACCTGCTACTACTGCTGGTGAACTGACCCTGCCTGCTCCTGTGTGGCTGTTTTAGCTACTGGACTGAGCCTGAACGCAGATTGTTACACAGTGGTTCTTCATCTTTTTAGATCCGCGACCCCGGAAGTGATATCTTAAACTTTCACTTCCTGTAATTGGACGTGCCAGTGTGGATTGTCACTTCCACATTCCAATAACCAAAAGTCACTTCTGTCATGCTCAGTTACGTGTAATGTCCCCTCCAATTTTCCAACCTGCTTCTGCAAATGATGTGAGGGGTGGAAAGTTAGGAGGGTGGGGGCGCTTGTGTTAGGAGGGAGAGGAGCGATGAATGTTTTGGGGGTCGTTTTAAATCACCAGGACATATACTGATTACTTTGCATATGAAAGAACTGTCGCCAGTTTTGCGATCTCTTGATCTATTTTATGTAATGTATGCAATTTATCTTTTTTTAATGTTTGTTTGGAAAACAATAAAGATATATGGAAAAACATATTTACATATAAAATTGTATAATTATATCAATAGTTACAATTGACAGTTTGTTGTACCCACATAGTTATAACTTCCATATTCCCTCCTCAACTTCATGTCTATAGAAGGAATTGACTATTTATTGCATGAATATTAAATATTGTCTGATTGTTACCTGTGTATCTTTCAATTTTCCAAATTCTTACCACTGTATCTTCCCTACCTAATGTGAACAGACAAAAGTTTCATTAACTTGATCTTGCACTACCTCCAGGTCTCCTCCTCTCCTAGACTGGCCACCAACCTTTGCTCAGTATGCCCATTGAAGTAAGACTGCTAAAGAATGGACTTGCCAGATGCACCAGGAAAGTGGACACTGATGAAATTGATGAATTGGGTGATTATAAATATTCTTACTAGACCCCTGGCCCTAAACAAGCACTTATCTTTTTCAACGCACTTAGGGGTTGATAAACTCAGAGACTTTGTATCCTGGGTCTGTCAGACTCATATGAGTCGTGATATGTTAGCTATTTTGTAGGGTGCAATAATGTCTTGTTGATGCTTGTATAAATATTTTTTAGAAGTCTTTCATATATTGTCTTTGTTTTGATGCTCGCTTGCTTAACCTCCATAGCGCACCGCCCATATGGGCGATCGAGGCAGTGTACAGAGTACACTGCCTGTCATTAGTGATGGCATGTTCGCCCTCCCTCTCGCCGGCGGACAGTACGGGTGTTCGACCCACCCCGTTCGTCGTCGAGAAGAAGATCTACATTCTTCCTCCGGCAGGATCAGAACCTGCGAGATCGTGCCGGAGGAAGAATCTTTTCACTAGAAGACCGGGCATGAAGCCGGACTTCTAGTGAAAAAAACGGCTCGGAGCAGGAAGTGACGTCAGTGACGTCACATCCGGCTTGCTTAACCAGGAACTATGCATTCCAGGATGCGTTCCAGGGACCGGATGTGACGTCACTGTGTCCGTGAACAGGCTGACGGCGGACTTCTTTAAAAGTACGACCTGCCCGTTCGCGGACAGTCCAGGCCGATGTTCGGCCATCACTACCTGTCATTTCCGGCATCTCGCCGGAGCTCTGACAACAGCTGCGTGAGAGAGAAAGCCGGCGCTCCTCCATTAACATGGAGGTCTATGGCAATAGACAATCGCTGCAGCTTTCCGGGGAGGCATAGGGTCTCCCCGCCGCCAGCTTCCCGTGCGGTTGAGAGGACACTGTTCACCGAACGAACAGGGTTCGTCTCAACCACTAGGGAGGTTAAATCTCTTACATTGTGCACACCATGGAGCATGAAAGTGCTAATAATTATAATAGTTAACTATGATTCAGTGTTTAAATATTTGTTGTAGTATGACTCGTAACATAAAAATACTCTGTGTTTGGGCCATATACATGATAAAGAAGCCAGCTATATTGAAACAAGTTCTGTTTATAGTTTCTTTTATTTTGAAACTATCACGGAGGACACTTTGATTTCACATTCTTTTTTGTGTGTATTCCTGAAAGACAGGACAAACCTCATTGTCTGCTCTTTGGTTTCTCACAGCCAAGGTCATCTGCAATCTGGAATCACGATCAAAGACTTCAACAATAATCTCAAATAACATAAGAGTCACATTTATAATGGAATTACCAGGAGGGGATGAGTTATTAAAGACTTGAGGTATGGACGGCTTTGTTTAAAAAACATCTCAGCAGCGCATAGTCAGCTATCAAAAGTTTATAATGACATACATGGATTCTTCTCTGTTTTATGGTGGCAATATTGCATTTTGTAAGATTATACAGTGTACATCACATACATTTTGCTGCCCTATTTACTGTCAAGTAAGAAGTTACATACTATAGGCTGCTTTAGTTATACATACTGTTTTGCTTTGAAGTATGAATGAAACACCTGAAGCCAGATCAAGGTAAAGCAACAATAAGATCCTCAGTTATGATCCTCTTTAGCTTTGTCTACATGGATACAATAAATGGCAAATCATACTTTCTCATACCTGTGATAAACAGTTACCTTGTAATGTTATAGTAAATACACAAGAGAATGCTCCATTTAAAAATACATTGGCTTTCTTAATTGCTCTAATAGACATGTTTTAAACTAATTTACAGCTTGCCAGTGCACATGCTGTATTACATAAATGGTCATTACCTATTGGATCATTACACATTGAAGTGCTAGATGTTGGCCTTTTATACATTATACTCACATTTCAGCCAGGGAGGAATAAAACTAGTAATTTAAAACAACAATAGTCATTCTTTTTTTTACTGGACCACAGAACACCATCATTATCTGTAAGAGACTAGGAGCTATAATGTAGCCCAGAAAACACAACTGAGAATTTGATTACATGGATCACAATAGAAAGTTAACACCTTGTTGCACATTTTTGCACTATAAGACACACTATTTTCTCCCAAAATTGGGAGGTAAGTGTCTCTGCATCTAATGGTGGAAATACTTGCCAAATAGAGGAGGAGGCACTCCTGCCAACACATATGCATAGCATTTAACATGACTCTTTAACATGTCTGCAAACAGAGTATGGAGCCTTAATATTCAGGTAAGATGCTGTGTGTCTCCTGGCAGGAGTTCCCCCCTCCTCTCCTAAATGCACGCAGCCTTCCATTCCCTCCCTCCCCAAACTGATAGTTGTGCAGTGTATTCATCTGTGTATCTATGTACCTTTCTACATTCTTTTGTCTAGATATGTGTGTCTATGTGTCTCTTTACATGTGTCTGTCTGCATATGTGTGTCTATGCGTCTTTCTACTTGGGTCTGTTTATATATGTGTGTCTATATTCCTTTCTGCATTGTTCAGTCTGCATAAGTGTGTCTTTCTACATGTGTGTGTCTGTCTGCCTATTTGTGTCTATGCACTTTATATTGCTTAAATATTATTTCGTATTTTTGATTTACCACATAATCTAAAACATAAGCCAATTTTGCAGTACCTGAAATGTGCTCAAAAAAATTAATTCGGCTTATACTTAAGTCAAGAAATGAATGGCAAATCGTGGCATTTCATGGGGGGAATTTGTGAGTTGCAAAGCTCCTGAACATGGTATTATTACCAAAGCTGGAGATGTAGAGAAGGGTTGTATGAATATTTAAAAAATAACATATTGCTTAAGCACAAGTCATTTTTTAATAAATTTGAATCAAAGTCAAGTCAAAATTTACTTCAATTTATATTTTAGTCAATTTAATTTGATTTCATTTTGAACTTCATTTATGCAAAACTCCATAAGCTAAAGGCAATACTTTTTACTTTTCATTTTGCCCCTAACCTTCCTCTACATCTCCAGCAATTTTGGTGATGATATTATGTTTAACCTTAAAATCATCTAGCTGAAATAATAACTTCTCAAAACAGAAGTACATTTGGGTGGGTTTCTGTACATTAGTTGCAGCATTTCCTACCCTAGGCTTATACTCAAATCATTCATTTTTTCCAGAACTTTTTGTAAATTGAGGTCAGCTTATACTTGAGTATATATGGTAAGATTTTAATGTACTACTATCCTCAAAATTTTTTTTATGAAGTCTTAAACAGTTGCTCAAGTAAGCTATAAAGGTTTTCAGAAGAGGAGCTAAAAGCTTGTCTAATGGAAGACCTTATAGAGCACCTGCGTAAAACATCTTCAGAAAGGACCCTAGGGAAGGCTGGGCTGTCAACTAAAACTGTCTCCATCCCCACATCAATTCACCTAAGGATAAAGCCATTCTCTTTGTTCAGCCATAACTGTGACAGTAGTATAAAACAATCCAAAGCAAATAATGAAGTATGAAAAACTACAAGAACTTGGTTAACTGAGAAGTAAATAAAATGAAGTTCACTTTTGCTGGGTCATTATACTTCATCTTTAAAAGTATTTTTTTGTTGTAAGAAATTGCTGTCAGAAAAACTGAGGAAAGCAGAAACTGTATCTTTCTTTAGAAAAAAAAAAGATCTGCAATGCGTAATTATACCTTCTGATGTCTGACATGTTACCACAGAAAGTCTTTCTTTATAATTTAGGGAGCATTGGACTGGAGGAGGCCACTTCAACTCACAAAGAAAACTGTATTCTGCACAGAGCAGAGAAAGAAAGGAAATCAATGCATACAGATTAAACCTGCCAGTAGAGTTCCCAGTGGGAGATGTACACAATGTGACACGTCTTTATGTTCTTTATTTTCAAGACAGCAAATCAGTTTGTAAATATTAAACAAAGATATGTCTATAAGTAGATATCTGAGATATGCATATACATTTGTTATATCTTTTTGTTTTAAAATTCTGTACAGTTTAATTTATAGAAAGGATATTTTAGTTTTGTCTTTTTTTTACTTTGAATATGCTTGTTCATTGCTCACAGGTAAAAGTCTGTATGTGTTGTCTTAGAAGCCTAGTTTATGCCCCTGCTTGGCTTGCCAACTTGCACTGGGTTTATTTCCACTGGGTCTTTTTCCCCGAGTTGGATGTCTGTCCACGCAGTAAAAAAGAAAAACAGACACAACACAAGCTCGCTGTTTGCCTGCAATTTGCAGGCAGATTCCCACAGCTTATGGTGCATTACTACCGAACCACCGCATATTCATTTAATAGGAGATAATTGGGAAACCTAAGTTAAAAGCAAAGCAGCGCTGATGTGAGCCGACTTAAAGTTATGCACTAGTGAACACTGCCCCGGGAATGGGAGGTATATTGTCTGCACCTTTTTCAGGCCAACGCGGAGAAAAAGATGCAGTGGAAAAGAGCCCTAAGGCTGAATTTTGGAAGTTTGAAACAATAACCTCTTAAGGCCCCCATACACGTGTCGGATTCCACCCGGAGTCCGCACGAATCGATTCGTGAGCGTGCACGCAAAAAGATCGTGCCGGAATATCCCGTTCGCAGCCCACCACACTAGCTAGGTTCCGACCACTCCACTCACGCTCTCAGCAATTCCATTACGGCTCTCTGTTGCTCATAAAATCCCAGTCATCCACGTAGAGAACCAACATGCTTGGTCTTTCTGATTATCCAATTCTGCAAACACAACTCACTGTCAGGGGGAGTTGCCAATATCAATGGAAAGTAAGTGATCGGACACGGAATCAAGCCCAGAGAATCCGATGGGACATAGTGGTATGCAAGCGAATCCTGATAACTCTTAATTGGCTGATTGAGAGAGCTCCAATTCCCATCTGAGATCGCTCGATCGGGTGAGTGATCAATTGGCCATGGAATCCGACACGTGTATGGCTAGCTTTACAAGCTGCCGGAACCCACGACCGCCCATTTTCCAGGCTGCTGTCCATAGAGCTCATACGTCACTGCACGCATTCACAACAGTGACGTAGTTGTGGTTTCAGTGCAGCTGACGCTCAGCATCCTTAAACCTTAGGCTCCTGATCTCTAATCTATTATGATCATCCTTGCTCTTAGTTTTCTATTGTCAATTCTGTGAGTGTCCTTGTTGAAAACAATATCTAAAACAGAGACATATCAAAACTCTTTAGACAACAAAATTCTCTCCTCTTAATTGTTGTTTCAGTTGGAACAACTATTTATTTATTTACTTACTTGGTCAGGAAGTACTACTCTTTTTTTGTTTCATAATTTTCTTATTTTAGAAATAAAATCATAGACAAAAGCTGACAATATAGTCAGCATAACTGTGCTTGCTCTGGCTATCTATTCCTATCATTACTGGAAAGGATTCTAGCTACACATTTTAATGACAGCAGGCTTGCTTTCGCAGGCTCTTGGTGTAGACAGTACACACAGCAGGTTTCAAACTGGCAATCAGATTTATTGCTGTTCCATGATGAGATGAACAGAGACAATATTTATGACATGAAATAACACAGACAGCATCTTCACATAAACACATATCAATAAAAAATCACATGAAAAAAAAATGTTGGGTCCTAAGTAAATAGTTCATGAAAACCTCAGGTTCATACAATGCACCTTATGCCATTTGTTCTCTCTCCATCTCTTCAGGTTGTCCATCCGAATACTACATTGTAAAAAAAACCAGCATTGTCCAACTTGCCAAGGTATCCGCATAGAAGTTTAGTCAGACAAGACAAAAAAAGGTAAAAAAAATTAATGCAGTGCCTAGTTGCATCATTAAAAACAAATACTCAAGGGCATTCCCAAGTAGGTCATACATTATTCATAGTTTTACAGTAAGACTTTATTTTTATTGTTGTCTAAAGAAAAAAGTTCACATACCAAGCAGATAGGAATATCATCATATCATCATATCATCATATGGACTACACATGTGGATAAATCTATGTGAGCACTACTACAGAAAAGTTATCTAACTTCACACCTCTATGACTACAAATGAGACAGTACAGAATATATTATTTATATATATACCTTACAATACCAGATGAATAATATTGCATGGAATCTAGTAAAGTTTTACGTTTTGCGACCCACACCTGCAATAATATTAGTTTAACAAAACCACAATCTGTAGTTAGGTTGATTGCAATATTTTATTAATTTAGTACATAGATTATAATGGTATGTTTGTGTGACAAATATTCTTCACAACTTTTAAACAAACTTTTAAAATGTTAGAGTTGATCTATAGTTTTATATATTTTTCAACATTAAATAAGAAGAGCTGATTAATGTAACTGCATATCATATCGGATTTATAAAATATAGATTTAAATTAGCTCTAGCAATAATAATAAATACTGATATCTTCTAAAGGCAACCAAAGCAAATGAAAATGTTGTCCATTGTTTTGTGCTGTAAAATGCTGCTCTCCACTAATGCTGGCCATACACTCTGAGATTAAAATTACGATCCATTAAAACCGACCAATGAAAGCATTTTATCGTCCTGAAATCCGCACATGTCCACATGGTACAACCAATAAAATACGATCGCAATTGCCATTTTTTACGATCGTAATTGATTGGACATGTTCAAAAATTTTAATTGGTCTGGGAACATCGGGAAACTTCACTATGTTTTCATAGTGTTTACCGACCAATTACTGCCGAGGCTTCCCCTTTAAAAAAAAAAATACATCCTAATGGCCGATATAAACGGCGATTCATTTCAATGACATCCTCGTAAAAAAAAAAAAATAAGATCGTAAATTGGATTTTCAAGTGGTAGCTTTTTTGCCAAATATTACGATCCAAACCGATACATACATTGGTCTGTTTTAATGGATCGTAATTTTAATCTCAGAGTGTATGGCTAGCTTAAGGTGCTACAGTTACAGGGAATCATTTCATTGTTGCCCACTGAATATCAACATTTATTTCCCTGTTAATAAATGATGTTTGGTGATAACAACTGTTTCTTTTTCTTAATTGACTAAAAAGCTCACTTTGTGATATGCATGATGGGCAAATCCTCCAAGTGCAGGAGCTCCCTATAATTACCCCGTCTCCTGGGTCTCTTCGAAGCGTATTTCACCAAGCACTGGAGTTCCCCACACCAGGTAAAATCTTTGTTTCAGCTTTAATAAATCCAAAGGTTTTTAATCAAACATATGCGTACACAAAGATGCGTCAAATCACCCTCAGGGGGTCACTACCAACTCTCTGACACGTTTCATCCCCAAATCCGGGACTTATTCATACTAAACGATTGTTGCGCAAAAATCATGATGTTATATAAAATTTAACATCATATGCTATCACTGCTCAATCAGTTTTATGTTCAATTGAAATCAAATTTGCTAGCAGGAGCAACAACAGGACAACCCTCTATAAACAAGGACTTTTGAAATTATGATCACTTATTATAAAATTATGAGCATATGTCTTTAACCTTTCTGACTTTTTTTCAGCATTGCATTTTGCTAGTGCTTTTATTTGAGTTGTGATGAAATTCACACAAATTTCAGGCACACTGGCATAGCGTAGTAGAATTTAATCTAAATGTAATAATAAGAAAAACACAAAACACTCAAAAAGGGTTTTCAGTGTGATAAAACCAGCATGGTTTCCACCTGAACTGTTATACACTGAACACTCATACGTAGAATAAAGGCCCCCTTCATTAGATTAACCTTGCATTGATTTTTATAATGTAGTCCTTGGTAAGATTAAAAACTGATTTCCATTGACCATTTTTGCATCATGAATATTATGATTTTTTCTTAAATATTGAGCTATTTTAGATCTAAATGCAAATGAATGTATTGTTTACTGTATTTCTGTTAACTATGAATGTGAAATACTGAAGTATGAATGTGTATAGATGACTGGTTCATTATATTGAGCTCCAATTAACTGTGTGGGGAAAAAGCCATACACATTGCAGAATTGTAGGGACCTGTCAAAAGGACCTTCTAAGTAGGTGATGAGTTCTAAGAAACAGTGTATATCCTATTATAATGAATTTGTGTCCATTTTAATGCACTTTCACAATTCTTTGTACAATTGTCACTGATATTTCTCATTAAAGATGAGAATTGATATTGTTCTATCCCAAATCCGCAATGTATTCTCATGTGCTCAAATTTCTTTTTATATACAAACACATCAACTAAATCTGCCCTATTCAGAAGAACAAAAACTAACTGTAAGGAGGCTAAACCTTACATCTTGATTAATAATAACAACTTATAATATTTGCATAAATCTGCCAAGGAGGATGGAAAAGTAAAAAGAAAGCTTCCAGCTGAGCTTAGCTCTCAAGATTATTGCACTGGTGTCTGCTGTTACCCCTGTTACATGACATTTACAGGCTTTTAGATTTAAATGATATATTTTCTTATGAACATTTAAATATAAGTTTATTTAAAAGTCCATTAATCTTTCAGCATAACAACAATGCTTCCAACAGTTGTTTTTGGAAACCACACATGGTATTGTGGACCAGCTAACATTTGCAAAATGACACATATATGTCATAGAACAAAGAGGGGTGGGGGTTGTTGTGAAATCTAAGAGAGTAAATATCTATAAATGTAAGCATTTATAGATAGAATAAAGGTTTATTAAGGTATTCTTGGGTCAGATAATGGTGTAATGTAGGACAACACAATATAAACAGTTATTCATAGATTTATATGTTAGATATATGAGATAGGACAAAATAATGCAAGCAATAACGTCAGTCATAAATAATGGTCATGGACAATCATGCACTGGTAAAACATAGCGAAAATATATATGTATATGCCTAAAAAAGCCCCCTAAATGGAAGATCCCAATGGGTAACTGTTCACTTCTCTCTATAATGGGATCCTTGCAAAAAAATTTATTTGTACCAAATTTAACCTGTAAACCATATATTATAGGAATATCATCCAGATCCACAAAAAACCCGAAAAAATCCCCTAAAGTGTAAAAACTTTTGATAAATGGGACTTTTCCCGAAGTAACTCATTTTAAGTATATTATTCACTGATTGCTTTTCTAACAGAATCTTTGTTCTATTTTATAAATGTTCAACCATTTAAAAATTATATCCATATCCTCCTAAAACCTCCTAACCCCTATTAATAGACAAAGTTGTCTAAAACTAAAGCCCACCTATAACAAATCCTGATCAATTTCATCCCCAATTAAAAGGGTTTTTTTTTATCTCAAATATGCTTTACAGTTCAACATCCATTATTGATAGTAATACTCCATACTTCTTTATCTATAACGGTATTACTTTATGACCTGTTAGTGGTTTCTTTTACAAATACTTTATTGCAAAGATTGTTCAAATCCCTGTTTGTTTTTTTCATATATTAAGTCTGTTAGATATAATCATTATCTCACAAATACAACCTCAAAATATAGTAACCTTACTAAATAGCCACAACAGAAAATTATATTGACCAATAGTTTACCGTCAAACAATATTTTTTTTGCTTTCTATATTCTACCCTAAAAATATATCTGGTCACCTCAATATGCATGTTTATCAATGTTTTCACATCCAGAATATTCCTGTTAAGGGGATAATTTACCTATTCTCTTAAGGCAGTATTGCAAGGATCTTGGGTCAGCGCACAGTTATGAAGTTGAAATATTTTGTCTCATATTGGGACGTCATCAGAGCATTGTTGTAATTTGGTGTGTTGGGATGATATAGATACATTTATATAGGGCTGAAAATAAAGAAATAAGTGGATAATATATGTATTAGGAGTTACTTTGGAAAAGGTGTTACTGATTAATCAGTTCATATTTTCATTGATATACATAACATTGATTTAGCCTGAAAAAGGGATCAGAGTGATCCCAAAAGCTTGCTTTTTAAATAATAATCTATGGCTAACATGGTACAACACTCAAATATTGTAACATTATTTATCTATATTAATATTAAATTACTATATATAACTCCCCATATTTTACCATATAACATGTTTAACCCAAAACTGAAATGTTGGGGTTTCTTTTGTAGCATTATTAATTCTTTAATGGAATTGGGTAAAATAGCTTGTAGAATGGAGAACAGTGCTTTCTTTTTCAAGCAGATCAGGAAGTTTATATAAAAATTCATTAAGAAATACACATTTATCCATTAACCTGGAAAAAAAGTGGAGCTTGTTAAGAAAACATGTCTATCAGCAATTGAAATTACACAAGCGATCTATGTGATTCGGACAACAAGAATTGCATTAATTCCAAACACTTACTCTATGGTAAAATCAATTTATTTTCCTCCCAAGTAATAAGTTTAGATAAATTGTGGTAAATGGAGCACTTTATATTTGAAAAGTACATAAAAATGAGTTACCGTATGTTATAGAAGTCTTTCTGTAGAGATAATGAAATGTTTAAGTAATTTTACATGGCATAACCTGCAGTTTAATGAATGGGGCCTATTGAGTCCAGACCTATTTACCATGCAACTCAGCCTAAAAAGCACTAGACCTGCATTAGTAGGTCTCTTTCTTGGCACCAAGCATACCTCTATTATTTTTGGCAAAGGTTCCTGGAAAATGTTCCAGTTCAGTAAATTTATGGTGTGCTACCTTTTACATCTCTCTGTAAAAAAAACTAATGTTAAAAATTATAAAGTTATATAGCATTACAAAGACTTCAATGCATCGTGAATCTGAATGGGAGCAGCTGCCACAGTTATTTATGTGAGTATGCAAGTATGCTAAGAGGCCTTGAAACATTATATAAAAAGGCACACTGTGTAAGCACAGCTAAAAAAAAATTAATATACAATCACTCTCTCATTTTTTCCATCTCATGGACCTGTTTGTAATGTTGCACAGAATTCAGCTAATCACTGAATCACAGTACATTTGCAAACCTTAAAAGAAGGATACACTGGTGGAGGTTATAACCCTTCCTTTTGCTAAAGTTTATTACCACATAGGACAGTATGGGTATAATGTAAGGAAGAGGAAACTGTTTACCTCAGTGTGGGTTTAAGTCCTCCATTGCATGGGACTCCACACATATTAATGGTAATTAGTAGTTTATTTGAAATATAGCTTAGTGTTTACATAATATTTCACAATAACACATACAATATATAGGTAGAACAGTAGTTGAATAGAAGACAACTTTTCTATCCAGAGTGGGGCTTTAAGGGCACTTACTCAAACCAATATGTATAAAAAATCATCAATTTATTAGATATATATCAAAAAACTTTTCATAAAATACAATTCACTGTGGGGTCAGAGCCTTAACACACATAGGGATGACCTCACAAGAAAGCGATTTTGCAATGTAAAAAGCACACAGTCAAGAACAATGATAGTGATATATCTACAATTTAAGCTGGCATGGTTTATAGATTCCCTCCGACATGTTTCGCCCAAGGGGCTTCTTCAGGGAGAAAATTGAATCTATGAATGTAATGCAATACAGATATAAATATACATATATACAACACAAATTACAGTTGTCATACAGCATATATCAAAAAGAGAGCCATGGTATGCAGATACAACGCCATCAGATGATAAAAATGTGATGCGAACACTCACCAGAACCATCCCAGGCTGCATGGTTCTGGTTAGTGTTCGCATCACATTTTTATCATCTGATGGCTACCACTATGATTGACTTACTATTAACAGATACTGAATTGTTATTGATGTGTATACATGTAATTTTTTTAAAATCATGTTATCATGTTTTGACGGTTGGAATATACATAACCAAACTTAATTATGGACCAATATACTGCATAGGGGGTAATCCTAGGCGTTGTATCTGCATACCATGGCTCTCTTTTTGATATATGCTGTATGACAACTGTAATTTTGTATTGTATATATGTATATTTATATCTGTATTGCATTACATTCATAGATTCAATTTTCTCCCTGAAGAAGCCCCTTGTGCGAAACATGTCGGAGGGAATCTATAAACCATGCCAGCTTAAATCGGAGATATATCGCTATCATTGCTCTTGACTGTGTGCTTTTTACATTGCAAAATCGCTTTTTTGTGAGGTCATCCCTATGTGTGTTGACCCCAGAGTGAATTGTATTTTATGAAAAGTTTTTTTATATATATCTAATAAATTGATGATTTTTATACATATTGGTTTGAGTAAGTGCCCTTAAAGCCCCACTCTGGATAGAAGAGTTGTCTTCTATTCAACTACTGTTCTTCCCCAGATTATAGGGGCGCGGCACATGACTATTAGTGATCTCCCCACCCCTCTCCTCTTTTTCATCCCTTATTTTCATACAATATATAGGTATATATATATATAGGTATATCAAAACTAATGTCCAGGTAGTTGGAGGAAGTAGAACACTTTTAAGAGACCTCCCCATATTTAGGTATTTAGTTGCAGTACAGTACATTTCAAGTCTCACATGAAAGTAATGAAGGACAATAGTAAGCCAAAAAATTTAGGAATGTGGAAGAAAATGCTGCCGAAACAGGCCTCATACTACATTGGGCATGCACTATATCTTTTCCCTGTGTTGCATTTGTTTCTAGGATCTCTGGTTACCTCCCAAAAATAATATTAACTGACTTCAATTAAATGTTGGCACTACTGTGCAAGTTTTTGTGGGAGAGCCTTTGGAGTAAGCTACTCTGCAAAATAATGCAGATATGTATCAATAGTTATTCTTGCAAGCTGTTTGTTGGCCAAACAGAGCAAAGCTGAATTAAATTGGCTTAAGCAGATTTTAGTTTCAATTATTATTGCAATAATTTTAATATAATTTCCAATTATCATTGAGATATTTTGAACCATAAAAAGTCAAAATTATAACATACAATACATCCAATTCCTAAAAAGGTTAATTAGCTTTTGCTATGCATTCCACTTGCCACAGCTAAAGCTGAACTGGTTGAGCAGTACAATGCTGTAATATTTAAGACTTATGCATGAACTACTAAACCAGGAAACACACAGAGGGATTTTGTTATTTGGAAACTAACAATCAGATCTTCAGTATATATCATGAAATGGAAT
The DNA here is from genome assembly GCA_036250615.1 of Ptychadena robeensis. NCBI lineage: Eukaryota > Metazoa > Chordata > Amphibia > Anura > Ptychadenidae > Ptychadena > Ptychadena robeensis. The sequence continues at coordinate 76,545,782 of CM070033.1, read as the reverse complement.
TGCAGTCTATATGGCTATACTATTATCTATCTATTAGCTATTTATTTACAGTGGCTTGCAAAAGTATTCAAACTATATGAACTTTTCCACATTTTGTCACATTACAGCCACAAACATGACTCAATTTTATTGGAATTCTGCGTGAAAGACCAATACAAAGTGGTGTACACGTGAGAAGTGGAACGAAAATCATACATGATTTCAAATTTTTTTTACAAATAAATAACTGCAAAGTGGAGTGTGGGTAATTATTCAGCCCCCTGAATCAATACTTTGTAGAACCACCTTTTGCTGCAATTCCAGCTGCCAGTCTTTTAGAGTATGTCTCTACCAGCTTTGCACATCTAGAGACTGAAATCCTTGCCCATTCTTCTTTGCAAAACAGCTCCAGCTCAGTCAGATTAGATGGACAGCGTTTGTAAACAGCAGTTTTCAGATCTTGCCACAGATTCTCGATTGGATTTAGATCTGGACTTTGACTGGGCCATTCTAACACATGGATATGATTGTTTTAAACCATTCCATAGTTGCCCTGGCATTATGTTTAGGGTCGTTGTCCTGCCGGAAGGTGTACCTCCGACCCAGTCTCAAGTCTTTTGCAGACTCCAAGAGGTTTTCTTCCAAGATTGCCCTGTATTTGGCTCCATCCATCTTCCCATCAACTCAGACCAGCTTCCCTGTCCCTGCTGAAGAGAAGCACCCCCAGAGCATGATGCTGCCACCACCATATTTGACAGTGGGGATGGTGTGTTCAGAGTGATGTGCAGTGTTAGTTTTCGCCACACATAGCATTTTGCATTTTGGCCAAAAAGTAAAATTTTGGTCTCATTTGAGCAGAGCACCTTCTTCCACATGTTTTCTGTGTCCCCCACAGGGCTTGTGGCAAACTGCAAACAGGACTTCTTATGCTTTTCTGTTAACAATGGCTTTCTTCTTGCCACTTTTCCATAAAGGCCAACTTTGTGCAGTGCACGACTAACAGTTGTCCTACGGACAGATTCCCCCACCTGAGCTGTAGATCTCTGCAGCTCGTCCAGAGTGACCATGGGCCTCTTGACTGCATTTCTGATCAGCACTCTCCTTGTTCGGCCTGTGAGTTTAGGTGGACGGCCTTGTCTTGGTAGGTTTACAGTTGTGCCATACTCCTTCCATTTCTGAATGATCGCTTGAACAGTGCTCCGTGGGATGTTCAAGGCTTTGGAAATCTTTTTGTATCCTAAGCCTGCTTTACATTTCTCAATAACTTTATCCCTGACCTGTCTGTGTGTTTTTTGAACTTCATGGTGTTGTTGCTCCCAATATTCTCTTAGACAACCTCTGAGACCGTCACAGAGCAGCTGTATTTGTACTGACATTAGATTACACACAGGTGCGCTTAATTTAGTCATTAGCACTCATCAGGCAATGTCTATGGGCAACTGACTGCACTTAGACCAAACTGGGCTGAATAATTACGCACACCCCACTTTGCAGTTATTTATTTGTAAAAAAATTTTGGAATCATGTATGATTTTTGCTTCACTTCTCATGTGTACACCACTTTGGATTGGTCTTTCAAAAAATTGAGTCATGTTTGTGGCTGTAATGTGACAAAATGTGGAAAAGTTTAAGGGGACCACTGTAAATTTAATGTAGCAGCAGATATAAAATAGAAAATAATGAAAGTTTAGAAGACTTCAAAACAAATTGACTCTTTCAAAAATGGGTTAATGTTGTAGGGATGTTGGGGGACTGTTGGATGAATAGATAAATAAATGGAAGCAGGTGGTATCAATACATGATCTGCTTGTTATCCAATATGTTAGTTACTTTTGGATTGGTAGAAAACATTGCAACCATTACTACCTGGCCTTTTAAAATTAATTTGAAATGTAGAATATAATGTGCTTTACATGTACAGGTATCAATCAAGCTAGCCATTAGTCATTTAGGTTAGTATGTAAATTTATATATATTTTAGAAAGGAATATCATGTTCTAGTCAAATTCTAAGCATATAAAGTGCCAAAATATCTTGGCTTCCATGAAATACTCCATAGAAGTTCAGCAAGGAATACAGTTTACGTCATATGTTTAGTCTTGTTAAAACAGTCAATGCTGTGAAACACATAAAGTTGTTTATACAAGAGAACCAAAAACTGAGTTTTAAGGAAAAAAGGAAAAAAACTATCATATGTCTCACAGAGGTTTGATTGGCAGGTTACAGAAAGGGTTATAGTGTAATAAAATGTATAAAATGTAACTACAATTTATTATAATATAGTAGTAGCATATTATTTCATAATCCACAGGTTAAATGTTAATTCGTATTTCTTTTACTGTTTGCTGATTCTGTTATTAGATAGGAAGCAGAAATGGGACAGGGTCAACTGATCTTCACTGATCTACTCATCTACCGGTGAATCCAGTACCAACATCTCCACAAGTCTCCATAAGTTTTCTTGCAGGAAACCTTTCCTAGAAGAGCTTGTCATACCTAGAGAGCATGTAATGAGTCGTCATTCCACACTCAAAAAAAGGTTTTATGGCTTGTTTTGGATGACCAAGTGCAGAAGGAAACTGATGAAAAAGATAGCCCTGCCAAATCCCCAGACAACTCTGGAGACAGGTGCCATGAATGCCAGACAAAGGCAGGAAGCAACATAAACAAATGGGTACTTCACAAAACATTTATTCACATTTTCCATAAAAAACTCTAGAAAAGTTGACTTTTGAGTGACTTTTTATTTACTTGATTAAAACACTGATATCCAAATACATTCATTTAAGTCAGTTTTGAAAAAATATAATGCAATACATTTATTTACCCACCAAATAAGCTTAATATAGGTTAAGTAATCTTCAGCCTATTTCAACTTCTTGTTATTTCTTATTCTGGGTAGCTGTTTTCATGAGATGGTGATACTAGCTATTACCACAGCATGATGTAAAATCTTTAACCACTAATGTGAACATGCTAGGAGACAGAAAATAATGACTGGAGCTGTTTAAGGAACTCCTGTCCAGTGGCTGGTTGATTAATCCGCTAAATCATGAGCTGAAATTCATGTGCAACAGTAATTGGTCTGTTGAGGCTTTAGACTTGAATTACCTATGTTCGGTGTAAGATAATTGGAATGCAGTATTCCCTAAGATGAAGCTGTGTTCTGGCAAGAAATTCTTTAAATATAAGGCTATAATACATGCAGTTATAAAGAAAACTGTATATCAGCAGGCTAGCCAAATCGGGGAAAAGGTGGGTTGACAGCTTGGATTACCTATCCGCATTATCTGATAATAACTTGGAGAGGGAGGCTTGGCAATTACTGAAAGTGCACAGTAAGCTTTGTTCTCTACTGTGTGATGAACAAATGGAGCATTAGTGATCGCCATCCATAAAGCAAGCTTCAAGGAATAATAGAGTTTCAATAGATGGATTTATTCCATTAGAGGAGGGATTACACAGAATAGTACATGTCATGTTTATTTTAGTCAGTTACATTATGTCTACTGAGGAAGCTTATGACTAATATGGAATATTTACATCAGTCAAAACATACCTAATAAAGTATGGTCTTCATACTCCTACTCCTAAAGCGTTTTGTTGTTTAAATTTTATGAGAGTATTGAACAATATGCTTTTAGGAAATGCTGGAGAAATTCTAATTCCACAGTTATTCTTTTAGTGCTTACAGACTTTCATTTTTCCTCTCCCATTTTAAAATCGCCTCATTCACCCACTTCAAAGAAAGACTTAAGTCTTTCCAAAGTTTGCTTCTACATGAAGTAGATAAGCTTGCTAAAAATTTATAAATAGTTTTCAAGTCCTTGTTTTGCTTTATTTCAATAACAAAATGTAGAAAACATGGAAATCTTATAGTGAGCATTAACCTCCCTAGCGCTCTGCTGAGCTCCAGATTTCTGTACCAAAAACACACCATAGACTTTAATGGAATTTTTTTTCTTTCTGTTGTAGGTTTGTAACTTGCCAAAATATGAATATACAAGGGTCTAGTACACATCCTGAATATAATTATTGTTTGAAACATACAAACAATACACAAGGAAATGCAGAGAACTCAGAATTTCAATGCAGAAAAATGTATTTAAAGCAATCTTTGCAACTTGCCCTATTGGTAACCATGGGTCACCATAGAAAACTAATTTAGATTTTTCACCTTATTATTTTTTTATGGTGCTCCATAGTGACCAATAGTGATGGGCGAACTGTCTGCAAGGCCGGAAACATGGAATGTTCGCTTTTTCTCTCCTAATAATACTAATACACATAATATAATGACCAACTATATTGTTTTTGTGTAAACAATGCAATTTGGATTCGCAAATCCCACCGCTGGCATCAACACTGGGGGGGGGGGGGGGGGGGGGGAGATTAGCTTTCTTAGAGTCTTCCTGAGAGGGGATTTGAGCCACCACGGACACTTCCTTAGAGGCTTCCTGGGAGGTGATCGGAGCCACTGTAGATGCTGGAGAAGGTTCTGTGGTGCTGCAGAGACAACTTAAGGTAGCCATACACGGGCCAATTTTCACCCGTTTTTTACGTCAGATTGACCGCCGAGCGAGTTCCCGTCATCGGCTGGGTGAAAATCTGGTGGACCCATCTGGCAAGATTGACCAGGAATCCGTCGCATGTTGAATCGCATGGCGATTCGTCATGTTGGTAGATTCCCGTCAGATACCATTACTTTGGATGGGGATTGCCAGCACACAAAGGGTGCTCACCAATCATGCTGCAGTCAAGTGCAGTCGCTGCAGTGGCTAGTTTTAGTCAATCATTTTAGTATAATATATGATAAATGGTGCATATCAGTACTAAAGGTAGGCATACACAGCTTGATTTTTTAAATAGATTCAAGCACATATTGTACTCCAATCTTTTTAAAAAAATCAAGCCACCCAGCCCCCGCTCGGTCAAACCAGAGAACCAGCATATTGGTAAACCCTATTTAACTTCTATTATTAGTAGGCCTCTTTCAACACCTGGATGAGCAATTCTTGTGTCAATAAAGGAGTCATGATTTTTTTTGCAATATCAAAGGACCTAGTCTAAAGTTTAGGCTAAATTGAGCCACAAAGCAAAGTCTGATCCCATCCTTACATATTAAATTTTTGCTTGATTAAGGTGTCTGGATTTTGAGAATATATATTTGATCTAAAGAAGTGGCTTGCAGTGTCTAAACAAGTCTAGCTGAATATGACTACTACTAGTTATAACATGATCTGGATGAACAGGAACCTTCTCAAGACATATGGCTAACCTGTTGTAGCTGCACTGCTATACACCTTATACCCCTAATCTTATCATACAATTTCTGTAGAATTAACTTTTGTTCTATCAAATAAATCTTTACTACAAAAGACTACTACGAATAAATCTTTACTACGAAAGAAACAGCAACAAAGCAGGCCAAAAAGAAGTTTAGCATAAGCTCAGTCCAAAGTTCAGATAGTGCTCCACCAAAGGAGAGACAGGCTTCCTCAAGTCAACAGTTCTTGAACAGGCCCCACAGACATCTACATCAGCCGGGAGAACAGCCCTTCCCGTTGCAGGCACGCAAAGATTTATTTCCACAGGAACACAGTTCTCACGCCACCCCTTTTTCTCAGGTGAAATGGGCGGCGCTATGGGCAGGCTAGGCCCTCCCAGTCAGGTCTGTGTGCCCCCTACCTGCATCCGCCTGAACTGTGAGACGTAGGCATGCCCCCCTAATTGGGCCCGCCCGCTCCTGCCGCTCTGGCATCGACCCTGTTCCCTCTTCCTCTGAGACCTCAGTCAGGGGTGTTTCAAGAAAACGCAAGCAGTGTTGCTCAGGAGCCACCCGCACGCTGCATTTCTGACTATCACGCTCAGAGGGCAAGGCATGGCGAGACCCCTAACTGTCCTTTTCCTCTTTTGTAGGGATACTATGCACTGGACATCTGTAAAGCTAGCCATACACGTGTCGGATTCCATGTCCGCTCGATCACCCATCCGATCGATTCCGGCGATCTCAGCGGGAATCGGAGCTCCGATCGAGCGGCCAATTAAGTGATCCGATCGCTGCATACCACCTTGTCCAGCTGATTCCGGGACGGATCCGTGTCCGATTGTCCACCTCACAAATGGCAACTCCCCCTGATCTGTGCAGAATCAATCTGATGGAACCAACATGTTGGTTCTCTGTCGGATCCGATTCTGAGCCCCGGAACGGACGGACCTGATCGATCGGACAAGGTGGGCTGCACGCGATTCCGGCACGATCGTTTGGCGTGCACGCGCCCGGAATCGATCGGCCCGGAATCAGACAGGAATCTGACCCGTGTATGGGGGCCTTAACTCAAACGGACATCTGGAACTGCTGTCTCTGCTTCTCTTATACTTAGGGCTAGTGTCTTTATTCTGTCTGACTGAAGGAAGGTGCCTCCACTTCACTTTAACACTTCATGGTTGAGGACTAGCTTTTTATCAGGAACTCAAAAACAATAGAGGTCCAAAAAAAATTAAAAGATCAGATATAGAGAATGGCAGATGACTATGTCCTAAGATTAGGATGAAGATGAGTATTTCCTTCCTTTTTTAGCTGCTGCCTCAATGACAGGGGTTGGTCTATTTTAAGAGCAACATTCAGTATGGTAGAGCCTATAGAGAAATGTTGTGAATGTTGTCTCCACTTAGTGAGTATAATGTACTTGCTCAGCAAGTGATCCCATATTGGTGACCCCAGGATTTTGCAGACAGTTTCAGAGGACCTTGCACAGCATGCAACTGGCCAAAAAGAATCCCAGAGACCATATGGAAATATCCAACACAGTAAAGACATGCCTCCCACTCTGGTGGAGGGACCATCAACACTGCATCCCCAGAAACCATATGGGCAGGGGTGCACATAACTTCTTTAGTGAGCTACTCAGATGAGTACCAGGAGATGGTGTTTGGTACTTACCCCATATGTATGGTAGTCTACCTCACTGTCATACTCACCGTCCTCTGCTCCAGCTTTCTGCATGGTAATTTCTGCGCAGATTGACCTCCTTGTTCCTGATTGATCCTCCGATAAGCTGTCTCCATCCACAGGTCACCAGCTGGCTTTGGGTCAAATGTAACTCTTACAGTACAACACCATTTGAACCCCCAGATCTCAGTACATATTATAGATATTAAAGTTTCCCTGTGGTTATCCAATTGATATGAATTGTATACTTGAACAATAAAAACAATACAAATTGCTAAAGAAGGTTCTGTGCTGTAAACTGTAATCTCAACTCAATCTGCAATATCAGCTTCAGCCACCCAGTGTCACTAGAGAGCATTTATAGTCAGAGCACAACACATTTAAGGCTTTCTTCCCATCAGAGAGGAGGAGGAAAGCTCTGTGGATGTCTCGTCTCCCCCTTCCTCCTGTAGTCCGCAAATGTGTTAAGAAGCTAAATGAAAGGTACACAGAGCTCGGTTTTAGACCATTTTGCATACCAGCATACTGCTTATGCGCACCCCTGTATATGGGTGTGTTTAACACAGCACAGTTCAGACAGACATGTTCAGTTTGGACTGCAGGAGATTCTCCAGCTAATTGTTCACCAATCCTCCTATTTAATGATGCTCTGTCTTGCACACTATTAGGTTTTATAGTCTCTGTATAGCATTGTGCTTGGGCATGCTAGTGTGTTTGCTTACCTGTCTGTTTGCAAGTGTCTTGTTGCCAACAGTGATCCGTCCTGATTTTAGATCTTGCTTCCCTGACCCACTCTTGCACAAATGTTTGTAGAAGCAGTCTGGATGGCTAAAATGATACTCCTAAATTGTTTATTTATTTACATTATATGTTTATGCAACTGCAAATTTCAAAAGCTATTTAAATGAGAGGGTTGAAGTTGAAGCGAATACAAAACTATTTACCTTTGATTACCAATGAATTTTTGTTGCAACCATGCAAATAAAACAAACCCTTGATGAGATTTTAGAACCATTTGAATAAAAGATCTGTATATCTGCTGAATTACAAATTATTACAGTTAGTGAAGATAGAGGAATGTTATTTTTAAATGTATCTCCATCATTCCCCAGTTAATCCTCTCTAGCATACTGTCTGCTTTGTATGCAGAACTAATATTGGCCTCTAAAGACTACCAATCAAGGCTTGCAGAGAAAATGAACATTACCTAAATGTTACCTGTGAGAGTCTATTGAATCCTCTGTGAATTCCATTACACGGTATTTGAAATTTTTGAAGAGACAGGCAGAAAAGGACAACATAAAATAAAAAATCAATACAACATTTTAATGGCTGTGTGCTGGGCTTCATATATCTTAACTACTATTCACCTGTTAAATGCAGCCTCAACTGCCCTCTTATTGAATTACCTTTTTATTTAAAAGGGATAAAATTATTTTGCTGATGTTGATGAATAAATAGGGATTAAATATAGGATAGCATACTCTAAGAAAATATACATATAATATATGTAATGGTAGAGAAGAGAAGCTGTAAAGCTGCATTGCAAATCTTTGCGAATCATTGCGCAATGGAAGGCAATAGAATACAGACGAATCGAATTTTATGAATTTAGAATATTTCTTTGTATATTCGCGAAATTGTGTGAGTTCGAATATACCATATGCTGCTCAACACTACAAAAGACTACTTGGGAAAGTGAAAATAGTAGTCCACCAATCCTAGAGCAGGCTTTTAAGGCACCGGATACAACTTAAATACATTTAATAAAAGTTCTTGATTTAGACATAACCTGACCACAATTTAAAATGTGACTAAAAGTAATGCCCATATATAAAAGAAACATAGGAGGTATTCTACATTGAATGCTTCTATCTGATTGTTAACATACCGAAGGTATGAAAAGTATTCAGACCTCCTTAAACTTTTAACTCTTTGTTATATTGCAGCCATTTGCTAAAATCTGATGAAATATAATTTTGTGGCCTTCATGCTAAGCGTGTGTGGAGTATGTGTAGAGAAAACCAGGCACTGCTCATCACCTGTCCAATACAGTGCCAACTGTAAAGCATGGTGGTGGCAGCATGAAACCCTTCTTCAGAGTGCTCAGGACCTCATACTGGGCCAAAGGTTTACCTACCAACAAGACAATGACCCTAAGCACACAGCTAAAATAACCAAGGAGTGGCTTCACAACAACTCCATGTTCTTGAATGGCCCAGCCAGAGCCCTGAATTGGGCATCTCTTGAGAGACCTAAAAATGGCTGTCCGCCAATGTGTACCATACAACCTAAAAGAAATGAAGAGGATCTGCAAGGAGAAATGGCAGAGGATCCCCAAATCCAGGTGTGAAAAACATGTTGCTTTTTTCCCAAAAAGACTCATGGCTGTATTTGCGCAGTATTTAGTATAAGCACCCTTTTGATCTGAATACTTAGGACCATGTGATATTTCAGTTTTTCTTTTTTAACAAATCTGAAAAAAATGTCTACACTTCTGTGTTTTTCTGTCAATATGGGGGCTGTGTGTACATTAATGAGTCAAAAAATTGACTTTTTAGCAAATAGCTGCAAAAAAACAAAGAGTGAAACAAGGGGGTCTAAATACTTTCCGTACCCACTGTACATTGCAACCATCAGAAAACATCATAAAAGTACATGACCATACATATATTAAATACTTGATCATGCATGTGTGCATCTATATTGGTGAATTTGTCTTTATACTTGCAGTGTTTGGAATTACAAGCTTCACTTGTAGGGTTCTGCCAACACGCTTCACCCATCAATAGGGCTTTTTCAGGGAATCATTTAACAATTGATTGCTTCTAATGCCTTAAAAGTCGACTCTGGGATTGAAGGACTACTATCACCCCTTTATCAAGTAGTCTATTGTGCTTGCCTGGCATATAGGTTAACCCATGAAAAACATATCTATACCATGGAATGTCATGGTTCCAACTATTGAATAATGTAAACATCACAAAATATAAAGATTGATATTTTCTCTAAAACCTGTTCTGTTTGATACATGCAAGACAATATCTTCCTAATTAGGATGCAAAAAACACAAACTTAATCCCCGCTATATAAAAACGAAAAACATCACAATAGTTGGGCTTTAAGTTTTATTCTTGTTGTCTGCATAGCTCAAAGACAGATGATATTGCATTTTCATCTCTCAAAAATCTGAAAAGTTAAATAAATTTTAAGATGATAGGAAAAATGCAGATGCTTCCTAAGCACCAGTATAACATTTACTCACATTTTCTCATTGTCTTTGAGAGGTACGCCATGCATATTGCAAGCACACACAAAATTGATATTGCCCAAGAAATGTCACTTATCAAGTGAGAAAACATTGATCTGCATAAAATTCCTCTTTTACATGCATAGTAATTTACATTGTCAAAAAATATTTCATGTTTCATTTGGGAAACAGTACCAAGTAGAAGCTATATTGACGGCTCATTTTTCAAATAAACTATAATTGACCTAATGCATTAAATTTTCTAAGCATTTAATGTGAATGAAGTTTCTGGGTTGTAATCTGTGTTTAATTTTGAAGAAAGCCGTTAGCAGCAACTGCTTTAAATCAGTTGCTGGAACACAGCATATAATGTAAATCACTCACTTTTTAATTAGCATTATAGCAAGCTGTCTAAAATATGTACATGGGGGACTTGAGCCCACAAGTTTATTTCAATGAAAGGACTGCTTCCAAGCACAACTCATTTATACATTAGAAAATATATCCAATAAACTACAGACAAAACACAAGCAATACATCCTTTGAGACAAATCACATGCCCTCAAAATTTCCACCTGAGGTTGTGGTGGATAATCTCCATACATGTGCGTCAGTCAGTGTTAATCTATCACAAAATTCAATTTCTGCCAGACCCTTCAAGGTTAACTGTCTAAGAACACCATAGAATGTCCAGCTGTCCGAACACCTTTTTGGTCATAAAATTCCACTCTCAGATTCTGAGATCCTTCTTCAAGGGACCTTGATAACGATGTTCCATTACCCTCCTTATAAAAATCCACTCCCATGATAACCGAGCAGAGGTGGGAGGAGGAGCTAGGAGCTAGGGTCACACAGAGAACAAGAGATATTGAACTTAAATTGACCTCTTGAATGAATAATTGTAGCTATTGCCAATAAACGTACACTTCCGTACATGGTAGATACTGGTAAAACTCAGGGATGGTTCTCCATAGGAATATGGATATTGGGAAACCAGAATGAAGGTTGTGCGATATTTCAAAACCGAGGTATGAATTTATCAGATATAGCATAAAGTAAACCATTCATGTTTGGTGTCTATCATCTCAGGAGATTGTCCTGATGATAGCTATGTATGTGGATTAATAATCGTGTTTATTTACCGAAAGATATGAATACTCACTTATGTGAATGTGAATGTCTTCTCCCTCTACCTTCTAGTGAGGGGGCTGGCTTACTTAGGCGAGGGGTTAAAAGCATTTTTTTTCTATCCATTGATGTCCTACTTGATGGTCCATCCTTCTTCATTGTCCTGCTACGTGCTACAACTTTACTGATCTCATACCTGCAATCCAGCTATTTTTTCTATAATCTTGTTTGCATGATTTTATATTTTAAATTAAATTATCTAACATCATTTCGTTCTGCACATGTTCTGACAGACCCAGAAAAGAGAGGTTATCAGTTACATTGTTATTTCTAGTTAGGTTGTTCGCATTAACCTTTTGTTTTCAGGAATAGATAGTGACGGTACTTCTTGGTCGTTATCAAGAAGTGGTTGCAGTTATATACCGATAAATATATTGTATTGAGATTGTATAGTGTACTACATTCACACCCCAATCAAATTCTATTGTTTATCCTGTTCACAGTGCAGAAGGCAGTACTAGGGCTCCCAGTGGCTGGGGGTTGTGACAGAGGTATCCAACTATAACAGGTTATACCAGATAGGTTCTCACATCAGTACCCACCTATTCTCAAAATCCCCCCCATACACAGTCCAATGGCCGTGCGACAGTAGGGGCATCAAGCTCAGCGAAATGAAGTCATCACGCTGAGCTCGATATCCCCAACAAACCAACGGGTGGCGGGCAACATGTTGGAAATCTGTCTGACCAAGAGGGAGCGGTTGATCCCGCTCGAAGAGCGGCACATACAGCTCGATCTTCTGATAGATGCAAGTACAACCAAACACTGTGAACATGCACAGCACTTGGTTGTGTTCAATTCTGATGCAGAGGACAATGAAGGAGACAGTGAGGAAGGGGGTGAGTACCAAATGGCATGTCCTGGTACTCAAAAATAGTTCAAGTTATGTGCACCCCTGACTATGCATGTAACACAACCCAGATGCAGTCCCCAGTAGAAGGGGATGATGTTCTTCTGCTGTTGGAGATGGAAGCAGAGGAGCGTGATGCATGGTGCCAGGGGGGGGGGACATGGGGTGGTACTGTGGGTGGGCATAAGATCCACGTGTGAGCCAGTATGGAGAGCACATCAGCACGGATGAGGATAGCTAAGAGGCAAACCTAAGCTGCATCTGCAGGTAAACAGTCCTCCAGTGTGCCCAAAATGCACAACACACAGCACGTCATCATAAAGAGGGGGGTAGCTATATGGGGTCTATCATAACATGAATCACTAATTATTACATGTAATTACAGGAGAATGGGAGAATGTTGTAGGGAGCGTGCAGATTACCACTGCCATCGGCATTTCCCAATTTTGTAGATAGTCACCTGTCCCTATTGATGAGCCTCACACTGCGAGCTGCAGTGTCTGGTAGGGGGAGCATATAACCAGGGGTGCACATAACTTTTTAAGTAAGCCACTCAAATGAGTACCAGGAGATGTAGCGTGGTTATAATCAATGCAGTCCTTCTCACTTGT
>CM070033.1:76505033-76515558 GCA_036250615.1 Ptychadena robeensis | reverse complement strand
ATTGGACAAACTTACAAAATCAGTGAGGGGTCAAATATTTATTTCCTCCACTGTATATGTGTGTATATATTTATATAGTACTGTATAGTTTAAATGACAGTTTTAGCAATACATTTAACAGGGACCACACAATGTGTGTAATAGAACAAAAATACTTGCAGGCATGTCACACAACCAGTGACATTAATTGTCAGTACCATGATGGATATAAATAGCATGTTTCAAAAAGAATACCAGAAAGCACTAATTTAAAAATGACGCTCCTCGATATAAAAAAAATATTTTAATATGAGGTTAGAGAACATGTAAAATTTTTCTGTTGTCTATCGAATGCAAATGTACCAAAAATCTGTGTTGAGGGAATAAGGAACCATTGTCTATCCACTGTTTGCCCACAATTTGAGGGCTGCTTGCCTGCAGCTGAGGGCATGTTATTGCTTCATAGGTGGTAGTGGGCTAACCCCACCCGATGCATGCTCTGATAGGGACACTTGAATTGGAGGTGTCCCCGCATTGGGCATGCGTCCAGAGCAGGGAAACATATGCAGTGGAAACAAGCCCTTACACTGACAGACAAGAGATAAAGTTCAAGCAGGTTGTGCAGGGTTGGAGGTTACTGTATATTGATATTCAGTAGAACAGCCACTGCTAGCCAATAGACCAACTTAAGCCCCCATACACGTATAGATTGTGACCCGATGTTTTGGCTGATCAACCGTGCGTGATGACATTTGTGTGCCCTTTGTGTGCCAACACTGTCCGGCGGGTCTCTCTAGCTGCTCATGCCATCAGCTAGGAAGACCTGGCAGACAGCATGCCGGCTGTGCTGTGTGTCAGCCTAGAACGAAGGGAGAGAGAAGGTAGCTGCTAGCACACCCCCCCCCCCCCCCCCCCCCCCCCCCCCCTCCCTTCCCTCCTCAGAAGCAGACAGGCTGATTTCTCAGCGCCCATGGATCTCAGATCCCTCGGAGCTGAGGAGACATACCTTAGACGGGGACACAGTGTCAGGGGACAAAATATCAGATCGATCTAAGAATTACGGATATGTCTGTAATGGCTAAGATCGATCTGGCTGACGATTTAGGCTCTTTAAGCTTAAGATCGGGACCAGATTTTTCGGTCAACCAATCGCCGCACAGCAGTTGGTCGCCCAAAAAATCTAAGCACGTATGGGGGGCTTTATGAAGACTTACGTTACATAGGCAGCTTACCCTGGAACATGCTATTGGCATATTCACTATGTCTTTACAATTCTGCGTGTGGAATGAGCCACTCATTAATTATACACATACAGAGTGTGGTGGTCATGTGCTGGATCACAGGGCAGAATGTGCCCCAACTTCAATTCTTTTTTTTATATATTTACTATATATATACATTTTGGAATCACAAATCCCCTCTCCTGACAGGATCCTACTGCCCCAGTGAGTTTGGGGTCTGCAATCTCTTTGGAGATGGGACATACAGCATATGCTCTTATATATACAATAATTTAAAAGATTACCAAAACATTTTTGTAATACTTTTTATATGTAAAAACAAGCAAAGTATTTTTAAACCTATAAGTTCCTATGCATGAACAGTAAGATTTCGGGGGCCGCAAGTGGAGGACTGAGGAGGGCCGGTGAAGAATGCCCAAAGGGCCGTAGGTTGGGCACCTAGGTGATAGAGGCTCGGGGACTGGTCGGAGACCCTGATGGGCTGTGGGGACAGCCCTGTCATAGACCCATTGTTGTCAATGGGCAGCTTGTGCACTGCACTGAGCGCATCTGGAGCACTAGCTCAAGTTTTTAAAGCAATGTAGAACATTTTGTCACGTAAATTAACAGATGCATGCCAAAAGATTTTAAACCTTGTTTGCATATCTAAGGTTTAAACATTATGTCATTAAAGAGTAACATGTGAGTATAGCTAAAAATATAAGTTTTCCTTTAAAAGATTAAAGAAATATATTGGTCTTCACAAGCAAGCGAGCAGATGTTTTGGTCTTGGTATCATGCATGAGAAGTTCATCCTGAACTTATTCTCGTTCTGGTACATTACTACTGTGACCTTTCAAAGTGAATTTCCATATACAGTATCTAATGCTACCATAATACAGAACTGTTGTCTGCTGATACAGCTCATTTTCTTGAACAAGTCTTGTTGCTTGCTGTGAAATGCTCATTGCTGTACATATGGCCACACATACACATTTTGTAAACTAAATATAGATGGTAGCAATTTTCTTCCAAAGAAACACAGGTTTCCCCTATTATCTGAGTATGACTCACTGGAAAGATAACTGCAGGAGAAATTGAATTCTCAAGGTTTAGTTGCAGTCATGCTTGGAAATATTGTGGCTTGTTGATATCAATAAATGTAATATTAAGGATTATGATACAAACAATATTTCTGGAAGTGAAAGCAGCAAGCATGTGGCAGAACATGTTGTTTGTAGCATTTTTTTCCCAAACACACATAATGCTGCACATTTTACTGGCCCCAATTATTTATCCAAATTAATTACATTGATAATTGACATTGATATTAATTGATAATAGACAGAAATAGATACTATTGCTATCCTATTCAATTTATTTTAGGAAAATAATTTGCTCTTTGGCAAGATAGGATTTTAGAGAAACCATTTATCCTAATAATTAGTTGCGCACACGTGAATTACAGTGAATGTTGCATTCACAGTATATTCACCAGCAATGTTTACTCTAGGAAAAGTTACAAATTATTTAGACCAATATATGCCCATACTGTGTTGCCCTTTACCAATAGGAGTACCACATATGGTACAGCCACATCCCTCCTCTGTACTGTACTGCTTCTACCAGCAGAGCGCTGCTGATAGAAGCAGTACAGCAGGGAGACACATATGGAAGCGGCCAGCCAGCAGCTTCCATGTATGTCAGCCTGTCAGCTATGATCACCAAGCAGCTCACTTGCTGGCAAGAAGGGAGAGAAGAGTGCAGAATCCACCACGCCCCCTCCCCTTCTGCCTGAAGTGTGCTCTCTAGTGACACCATTTTAATGGCTGTAATTGGGTACTGCAGGAATTTTTTTCCAACTGAGAAGATTTCCCCTTTTTTTTTTTGCTCTAAAACAGGGTGCGTCTTATGGTCTGGTACATCTTATAGTCCGAAAAATACGGTATTTAAGTCAGCATATTGTGGCTTCATACCAGAGACCCTGACAACACAAGCAAATAGAAATGCTGCCCACTTTTTGTTTTTTTACCATTTGAAGTTTATAAAGTTTTAAATAACAACATGGAAAAACCTAAGTCAGGGGGTAAAATCATATAAAGTAAATGGAAAACAACATAAAAAAGAGGGCACAAATCTAAACTTATCAATGGTGGCTTGATGGCAGTGATGTCCCTGCCATAATCTGTAAATCAAAAGATTTTGATGTGTTCTGATATATTCATCAAACAGCCCAACGCTCATGGTGTGAAAGAGCCCTCAATGTTGTTTTAAGGTCCCCATACATGGGTCGATATCTCATTCGATTCTTGCTTAATCGAACGTGGCGTGCATATATAAAGAATCGTTGACTGTACACCTTGAACGATCGATCAATATGTTGTCTAAATTGACGGGAGAATCGATCATACAGGAATCCAATATGCTGTTTTTTGGATCGATCGTTTGCCTTCAAAGTACATTGGTGGTGGTCATCGATCAACTGGTGCCATTTTTATTATGACAATAACATCATTTTCAATCCAAGTTGGATTGTCCAAAAATCTTCTGTCCAAGGTGGGGTGTTAATCAATCGATCGAACAAGGATTTTTCGTTGACTGTGAACGATCGAATCCATAGTCCATTGGGAAAAATACAACCTGTGTATGGGGACCTTAAGACTGGAAAAGTAAATGTCTTTGTATGCTGGTTAACTAAATAAAAGGCATGCAGATTGGTATACCCATTGTAATGGGGCACCTAGAATAGGCCCCTTGTTTTTTCAAGCCAGCATGGCCATCAGTTCTAAGGGTCTGATTTGAGAGTGGCACATGTTTTTCAAAAGCATGTTTTTTTTTTGTTTGTTTTTTTGTTTTGTTTTTATTTAAAAGGAGTGAAAAGGATTTATTGAAATTTTTCAAATTTTACAGAGAAAAGAAAAGAAAAATAAGACATGTAGTTCGCATAAGACAGTTACTGCATAATGTTACATTTCACATTTGCTTACAAAAGCCTTAATGCATATTAGGTAGCAGGTTTCTTACAATATAAAGCATGTTTTTTTATCGTTTATATTCTGAGTTTCTAATTAATAATCAGTTTAATTTTTTTCTCATATCCCTTAGCAACTAGAATATTTTCTTTTCACCCTAATTGTTGACACTTTCCAAGATGCTCACTTTTTCATTCTAGCAGAATTATATACTTTGAATGATATAACTAATAAAACATTAGAGGCAGCCTTAAAAAAAAATCACAATACCTATAGGTAGAGAGGTGAAGGATGCTGTTTTTAAAGCAGACCCTTACTGAAAAAACTTAGCTTGGAGCTGCCACTATGGTTTAGAAGTACTCTACTGTCCTAAAAAAAATACATATACTTACCTGCTGTTCCCTTCGAAGCTCAGCAGTAGTCAATTGTAGCTTTGTCAATCTCCCTGTGTAAATCTTCCTGTGGTGCCATTGAAAGTCACTAGATGGTGCTAGATAATGTTTTTCAAAAGTTGAAAACGTATCTCCTGAGACACAGGAGTGTCATTATACCAGTGACACCTATCCTACAACGATATATGCATATTAATGGATAAATCAATATGTGTGTTTTCATCAATACTTTTCCTTTATAACTTGCTTTTCAAAATAACAATGTGATCATTCAAGGTTGGATAAAAGTTTAGAATATGCCAGCATAGCAGCAGAAGGATTACTGGTAGGGTTTTTATTTATATATTTTTTATTAGTGATTGGTCAGGTTGGAAAATGCCAGTCAATTGCACAAGTATCTGATCAATCAATGGCAGCGTTGTAGAAATGGCAGCGTTGTAGAAATGCTGCAGGCACACAGAGAGCCAGCGGTTGCGCCTGATTCCGGCACGGGCGCAGTTTGATTTACGATCAGACTGCGCCAGTACTTGCTCCAGGTGGGCGCTTTCATTTTGCAATTGATCACCAAGCGATTACCCCGAATGCGCATGGTGATCATTCGCAAAATCGGCCACAGAATAAAGCGCTATGGCCGGCTTTAGAGGTTTTTTTTAGAAGTTTACACTTGTTTTCTTTTGATTTGGATTGGATAAAACATTTATCCAATCCAATCAAAAAAATAAAAAAATGAAAAAAAAATAAAAAAACAAATCTAAGAAAAAAAAAAACGTTTCTGTACCTTTAAATCTCCCGCCGCCGGATGACGTCATCGGCAGAAGAGAGTGTTCAAGGAGATAGCCAGAGACCTAGGCTATTTCCGGAAGATCGTGTTGCAGCGAAGATGCTCCCACTATCAGGAACGATCAGCGCAGCGTTTCTGATAGAGGGGACAACTTTGAGCTGGATTATAGAAAGACATTTTAAATCCAAGCTCAAAGTTAAAAAAAACAAAAGATTTAAAAAAGACCGGGGACCGGGTCCCGCCTCGTGACGCACACGTCACTACGGGACCTTGGAAAGAAGCGGAGATGGACGGGAAGGATTTTGCGGAGACGGAGCAGGTGAGCTCCCACGATGTGCCCGGAACACAGTTTCGGGCGGATCGAAGGTGCAGTGTGCCTTGCCCGAACTGGGTTCGGGCACCTATCGCTTAGGGAGGTAAAGACCTATTAGACATACATCTAAATTCCAATTGGTTAAAGCACCTTCCAAATAGTAGACACACACACAAGAATATATTTTCATATTTAAGTAAAACAAAGGAGGTTTATGTCCAACAACTGAAAATATACAGTGCATAAGTATGTGAAACCCTTGTATTAGTAGCTTGTGGCTCCTACTTTGCAGCCATTACTCCAAACTTAAAAGTCTCCTGTAACACTAACCAGTCTCTCACATCGGGCTTATGGGGAATTTTGCCCACTCCTCCTGCAGAACTCAGCCAGTTGATAGACGTTGAGGGACATCTGGCATGTACCAACTTTTTCAGGTCTCTCCACAACATTCAATTTGGGTTAAGGTCCGGACTTTGCTGGGCCAAGCCGAGTGCGAATCTCTTTCTCTGAAGCCATTCCTTGGTACTCTTGCTGGAATGCTTTTGGGTTCATTGTCTGTTGCATAATCAATCTTGTCCCAGCTTCAACCCCTGACTGATGGGCAGGAGATCTGTCGAATTGTTGATAACTCGAAGAATTCATGATCCTTGGACAATATGGAGTCGTCCGGCCCAGCAGCAGGAAAAGCAGCACCAGACTTTGACATTTCCACCGCCTACTCACGGTTGGGAGGAGTTCTTTTCTCATAGCCGTTTGATTTTTCTCCAACACCGTCGGTTTTGATTGTTAACCAATAACTTCCTATTTTAGACCGTCTGTCCACAGAATGGCAACCTTCCACAAGGCCTCTGGTGCCAATGACTCTTGGCAAAGTTAAACGGCATTTGTGCTTTTTTGAGAAGCAGAAGCTTCCTTCTAGCAACACTCCCATGAATTCAGGCATCAATTCCACTTTTCCCCCCCCCCCCCCTGATTGAACCAGCATGCAACATTGTCCCAAGATGCTGCCACAGAGGCCTGCCAAACCCTCTAGCAGATTGTGGGTGGCCTTTACCTGTTTATTAATTTTCATGTCTTCTGGTGAATTTTTGATGGGCGCCACTTCTAAGGCAAAGTTGCTGTCATGTTGAAGGTCCTCCATTTTAAATTATCTGTCTACAGTGGATGGATGAGCTTGAACTTTGGAGATGTCTCTAAGCCTTTCCCAGACCTATGGGCTCTCACCACCACCCTCTTCAATTCCTCGAGAAATCTCCTTTGCTACTTGCAATTGTTGATTTGTATGACCACAGTGGTTCAAGATGGTTTCCTACTCTCATTTTAACTTAGTGCAGAGCCACCAAACATTTCCAAGGATCCTCATTTCCATTGGTCTGCTTAATGACTAACGCACCCCCAAAATTGTTCACCTGCGATCTTTAACCCTGGTCGACTAACTAATGCAGCTGGGGTTCACTTACTATTGCCACAATACACAAGTCCATGTTTCATGTAGTTTTTGGGACTACTAACACAAACCTACTAAACAAAGTACTGCAATGAACATATACTGACATTTCATGAATAAACACTGGTGCATGATAGCATGAGAAAACTCATGGTTACACAACAAAACATCTACAACCACTTGAGGGTTTCAACATTCTTTTCAAGCAGCACTGTTATATATATATATATATATATCAATTATTATATACTTTGCAACATGTTTGCCATGCCATGACAAATGCACACATTTTGGCTATTTCTTAAAACAAGGAGATCCTGGAGTTGATTACATATGTTCAGATAATGTACCACTATTTTTTGTTTTTATTGCTTTGGTTGAGCAGCAATAACTCTAACATAGAAACCAAATAAAGTGGTAGATTAACTGAAATGAAGGAAATAATAGTATGCCCTGCATGGCTAGGTTGCCAATTTCTTGGGCACCATGCTGGTACATAAAACCTTTACTATTCCTTGAAATCAAAGCCTTCGTTTGCAAACATAAGGGCAATGCCACATTAGAGTTTTGTGAAACTGCATTTCACTTAATTGAAAATGATTTTTTTGGGAATTGATCACACTCTCCTAGGCTCATTTGAGAACAAGGGGGACTGCCGCTGAGCAGAAAAAGTAGGAATTCAAGCTACTGATTGACTGAAAGGAAAAAACTTCAATTACGTATATTAGAGTTCTGTAAAAGATATGTACCACCCCTAGCACTTACTAAACTAGCACCAACTAAACAAAACAATAAACCTTTATTTATACTATAGGTTCCTTAATTAGGGTGCTTAGTTCTCCTATGTAAGGCTTTTCTCCATTTTTTTCTTTTAATATATATATATTACAGAACACAACATATAAGAGAACAGAAATATCAGGCAATTTGATGGGGGCAGGGGATGGTTGCTGGCTGAGTGGTGTGGACTAGGCAGCTGCTGCTGATATGACCTCCAAGTATTCCACTGAGAAAGTGAAGTCAATAAAATCAAGTTTTGCGGAAATGTTTTTCAGAGTTGCACATGTAGACTGTCAGGTCCTTCATGTCCCTTAAGCTGGGCATAGATAGGTCATTTTCCTGTCGACTGCCCAACCTTTTGTGTGCCGGCCAGTACTAGGATGGGGACTATCCGAACTAATTGGATCGGCTGTGAACGCACTGGCATGTCGGATCACCGTACGATCCGACCTGCAGCAGATTCTTGGTCAATATGACCAGGGGACGCACCTGATTCTCTGCCGACCAGACCGCCGATCGGTTGCAGGAACGTGCACAGCAGCCGATCGGCTGTAAAATCGGGCAGGAAGCTGCCCATCTATGCCCAGCTTTAGGAAGTTTACTGCCAAGAATACATAGGGAAGCACCTATAGTTGGATGGTGGAATGTTGTCTGACACCCAATGGAGAAACTGGAGGGGGATGTTAGTGTGGCTTTGTTCCAGGTGCAACCAATGGGGATCTGCTGCTTTTTAATCCTGTAAATAACAAATATAAAAAATATAAATATAAAAATCAAGTTTTGCGGAAATGTTTTTCAGAGTTGCACATGTAGGCTGTCAGGTCCTTCATGTCCCTTAAGCTGGGCATAGATAGGTCTTTTTCCTGTCGACTGCCCAACCTTTTGTGTGCCGGCCAGTACTAGGATAGGGACTATCCGAACTAATTGGATCGGCTGTGAATTCACTGGCATGTACTACTAAAAAATATAAAACAAATATTGTTACTGTGGGCATTTCTCCTGTTAAGATAATAGCTCCTCATTTTCATAATTTTGGGAGGATGTTGTCTATAGTTTTTAAAGATCTGAATAGAGTAATAACTTCATTTGAAATTTCAATTCAGTGGAAATGAAATTAAAAAGGACATTGGATTTCGAGCAGGGTCAATACGTTTTTTGTTGTTCTATACTTACAGGTAATGTACCTAACCTGAAATACCTGAAACATCAGTAAGCTATAATATATTATATATAAGCAATATATTGATTGTTTCTTTGCACTACAGCAGGCTACAGATAGTTCGATATTAAAGCCGTCCGATGTACCCTGCAGCAGCGTGATGACGTCATCACGCTGCTGTCAGATATCGGCTGGCTGGGGAGAGATGGCTCTGCTCTCTCCCCGGCCCAGCTGAAGCTTTGCTTGGAGACCAACGGTCTCTAGGCAAAGCATCGGACATCGGCCGTAGTTACGGTCATGTCCGATAAAGCTGTTTCGAGCGTGATTGATTTGTCCCGCTCAAAAACAGCAGTGGGCACAGATTATATGGGTCAGATAGATGGCCGGGAGCACGCACGGTGCTCGAAACGGCCATCGATTTGACCCATATCTCCGCGTCTGTACCCTGCTTTACATGTGCTTAAATTATATCCCACATTACATCTACCGAGCAACATGTTGATATCTGGTAAGAAAACATGACATTGTGGCTTTTTGTTTATAGTGAAATTATCCTACATGCACCTGGAAGCAGTGTCTTGTCATGTCAGATAATAATGGACATTCTAATATTACTTAACTCTTAAAGTGTCAATATAAGAAAATTAGCTTCTAAATGATGCCCAGTTTAGCTTTGATTTTCTAAAATACACAACAGTCCAGCGTAAAATAACTGTAGACTAAATTGTAATTTGTTTGTACTTGTACATTCTTGAAAAGTGTTTTTCAACTGGCTATGTTATCAATCACTACCCTGAAACTAATTAAATCAATCTGCTCCAGTGTCTGCAAGGCACACGTTTGTTCATGTCAGTGCCAATCATTGGAGGCCCACTGCTGTTGTTGTGATACAATTTTCTTCCAGCGAAGAGGTGTGAAAAAATAACACTTTAATTGTCTTATTAATCTCATTTCTTCCTTGAACACTGAGCATTACTTAAATCTATAAAAATCCATCTTTATATTAAGGAATGTTGTAGCTGTTGCTTAAAACATAAAGAGGAAACCTTACATATTAACTTCCTTGTGTGGCTCGGCGTAAGACGCAGAACGGGTAGCTTACCTGTTCTTGGCATTACCTTATGGTCCTCCAGCAATGTAGGCCACGGATTACCTCTCTGTGTCTACATCTTTGCATGTCCCCAATATAAGTGCTCATAAGTTTACATACCCTGGCAGATTTTATGATTCCTCACACAAAAAATTGATGATGAAGCCATTTATTCTCAAATAACTGTGTTACTCCTTTTTATATCATAATCACATCACAACACAATCTACCCAAATGACACTGATCAAAAGGTTAACCTACCCTGGTGCTTTGGCCTGAACATGCATACTTTGGTTTTTAATAGGGTAACCCATAGTGATGGCCCGAACTGTCATCGCATGTTCGCGTTCGCCACGTGTTCGCGAACATATGGCAAGTTCGACCCGCCCCCT
>CM070033.1:76491550-76504933 GCA_036250615.1 Ptychadena robeensis | reverse complement strand
AGAAAGGGTCCCTTTGTTTTTTAAAATTTGCCTCCCATTGAAGTCAATGGCGGGTTCGCATGTTCCTCAAAAGTTCGCGTTCGCCGTTCGCGAACGGCAAAATCCGGGTTCGCGCCATCACTAGTTACCCATTGTCATCATGGCAACACCACTATTGAATATCAGTGGCCACATCAGTGGAACATGGGAATTTTTCCCCCACAGTTTCTGTATTAATATGGTTGTCTGGCTAATTCTGGCACAAGAAGGTAGCCACATTTTGTCTAAAATATCTCCTTAAATTTTAGATATTAGATAGGCTTCCCTCACACTTACACCGAATTCTAGTCTTACATTGTGAGGTGCCCAGTGAGATAGTAGGTCTGATTCAGGTTTTGTTTGAAAAGGTTGGGAAAGGATAGGTAGTATATGGAATTGTGGAACAGTGAATGTCAAAGAGAGAGAGGAAGATGGTCAGCCAAGACTAAGGCGGGTGGGTTTTCAGGGTTTGTATGAATGTGTTTAATGTGGAAGTAAGCCTTATGTGACAAGAAAGAGTAGGAGCAGACCTGGAGAAGTCCTGGTGTCCTGCATTTTAAGCTAGCCATACACGTGTCGGATTCCATGTCCAATCGATTCATCATCCGATCGATTCCGGCGATTCTGCCGGGAATCGCAGGTGTGATCAATCGGCCAATTAAGAGTATCCATCGCAGCATACCACCTTGTCCGAGCGGATTCTGGCACGATTCCGTGTGCGATTCCACCTCCGATTCCACCTCACAAATGGCAACTCCCCCTGATCCGGGCAGAATCGGATGAGAAAGACCAACATGTTGGTTCTCCGTCGGATCCGAATCTGAGCCCCTGAACGATCGGACCTGATCGATCGGACAAGGTGGGCTGCATGCGATTCCGGCACGATCGTTTCGCGTGCACGCGCCCGGAATCGATCGTGCCGGAATCCGGTGCGAATCCGACACGTGTATGGGGGCCTTAATGTTATGAGTAAAAACTTCATTATTGGGTCAGTGGAAGAGACAAGAGTATGGTTAGGGGTGTATTGATGTATGAGGTTGTAAACCTAAGAAGTACAAGAGGAACAATGAGAATGAAAGGGAAACAATGATTTTCTTTTTTTAATTTAAAAGTTAGAGGAGTAAATTAGTCTGACAACAGTATTCATGATAGACTAAAGAAGTGAGAGTCATATTAGTGAAAGATCAAATAAGATGATGTTGCAATTGTCAAGGGGAGAAGAACTGTACAAATACCAGGTGGTTTCTGATAGACATCTACACAAGGCATTCAGTATGTGCATAGTGCATTAAGGTTTTTTTAGCTTTTGAAACAAAAACTGAGGCAGGACAAAAATTATGTTTTTGTGGATGTATATATCACATGTTATTTACTCCTCACCCTAGTCATAATGTGACTGCACTTCACAAAGTTATGATGTCGTATGACATCATACGAAAATACAAAATGTAATTAAAAAGTAAAAGGTCTTAATAAATTATGTAAATTTGTATGTTGCTTTAAATGTAAGTCCTCAATCCCAATTAATAACAGATAATTTGGCAGGTCAAAAATCTAAAGCTAAATTACCATATATAGTCCAGTATAAGCCGGATTTTAAGCCAAACCGAAATGTGCTGAAAAAACTCTTAAACCTGAGTCACAGATTTTGTTAGTTAATTGCAAAGCCGCTGAACATGGTATGTAGGGATGGGTTGGATGAATATTTTAAAAAAAATATGACCGTAGCACACTGGCATAAATTTGGTTCAAAGGCAACATTTTTTTTAAGTTAACGTTCAACTTGCTAGAACAATATTTTCTTTTTTGTAATGTTCCCACATCCCTTCTCATTCTCTTCATCAATTGGATTGGCATTGATATATCTTTGTCTATCGCCCTTTTTTCAAGATTTTTTAAATCAGTACCCAGAACTACTGTGCATTGCATTCGCAATATGTGCATGTACAAGTGCCCATGAAGGTAATAATGACTGGTGATCATTCTCGATATTTTGCAATTACAAATATTGCATATGCTGCTCATCGCTAGTAATGATATGATGTTCAGGGGCTGACAAAAACTCATAAATCAGCTAGTTGAAAAATGACATCCCAAAACGAAAACACATTTATTGTTCCCACCCTAGGCTTATGTTCAAATCATTCAGTTTGTTTTGGGGTAAAATCAGGTTCATTGGCTTATATTTGGATTAGCTTATACTTCTAGCTACAGGTGCTATAAGATCTATTAGTTGTAAACAAAATAACCTTTTTTTTATGAAACTTTTTTTTTTCAATTCGATAAAGTGATGAAAATGGTTCAAAATAATCATATTTAGTGCTGTAACACATGAGGTTTTCAATGTGTTATTTACGGCAGATGTTTTATCACTTTAAGCCTTTGGGGATTTAGGAAATAACCAGGGAAGGGTATTCAAAACATTTAGTAGACTTATAATGTAGCACCTTCATCTCAATTTTTCTAACAGAACCTTTTAGCAACTGTTAAAACAGCACTTAGCTTTAGCTCAGGTACACCTCTCAAAATGGCATAGTGAAAGCCTAGCCTTCTTTTAGCAAATGGCGTTAATTTAACTTCAGACCCGCTGCAGGATATTACTATAATTTCATTTATATAAGGTTTCTTCAATGTTTGACTTTTAGTGCGTAATTTATATTACCAAGAAATCTAGAAATTTTCAACTCTTTTCTAAAAGAAATGCATCAATGTCCTGAATGAAACCATTTCATTCCCTAAAAGAACATTTAATAATTCCATTTCCTTAAAATCATGTGTCTAACGGCATTATTGGCTGATGTCCCTATGTCATCTGGGTTGTATTACCAAAATGAAGTGACTCAAGTAATCATAATTAGCAATACACATTATTTTCTATGTAATAGAAACATGCCCCTGTACAAAAGCATCGCCTAATAGTCGCCCGTGGATATTTTAACAGTGTAGACATACACATTGATGACTGCCAATAACGTGTATATATTCTTCTTTCTGCATACTAAAACACAGTATAACCTAGAGGCATCGGTATAATAAAAGGAAAAACAAAAAAAGGTAATTCAGAGAACCCTCAGAATGCAGCTGATGAATGTAAGACATTCTGCCCCTTATGACTTACTTTCACACTATTCACTTCAACAACTTCACCTCTGTGACTCTAATTCTCTGTGTCATGAACCATGAAACAGCACATGCATTTTATGCATATCTCTGGATTTTAGACTTCCTGTAAAGAGAAGAAGAGCAGATGGAAAAAATACTCCTACAGCTATCACATTTCTTAATCGTAACTGTATCTCTGCAGTTTCATTAGACTTTCATTACATAACTGAATGTAAAAACTGAGTTTGTAGAAGAAAAAAAAGTTACATTGAAGAAGATTCTGCACAACATATAAATTAATTTTGGACATGTAAAATGTGGTAACACAGATGGGATCAGTTTTACATCTTCTGGCATAAGGAAGTCAATGGATTTCAATGCACACTGGCAAGTAACATATATTACTACTACCATAAGCAAGAAAAGGCTTTTTAGATGGGTTGTCCAACTATACATTTCACATACTTTACTTAGGGGTCTACTCCTTTTGGTTGCCAGAAGTTTAGACATCAATGACTGTGTGTTGAGCTATTTATTTATTTTTTATCTTTAAGATGTTGAGCTATTTTGAGGGGACAGCACATTTATACTGTTTTATAAGCTGTACACTGACTACTTTACATTGTGTCTGTAATGGGCAGGTATCGGGAAATGAACACAGGAACCACACGCAAATTTTTTAGTTGAACAAAACGTATACTGAACAATTGGCAAACATATGAACAGTCTAAATAACAAACGTTAACAAGTTTGCACTCAGGGAAATCACATAGAGCTGCACCTAAGCAAAGGCAGTCTTCTATTCAGGAAAAGTCCTTAGGCAGGTACCAAGGAGCACCTGCATTGGCTGAGGACCTTTACTCCCGCGGGCTAGGGTATCGGTTCATCTGGCTGATTTCTCTCCGTGGAATACTCCCACAGAAGCGCAGACCTCACACCACTCCACTGTGTCAGGTTCAAGGGGTCTTTCCTGACACAGTAAAAATGGGACCTTGATCAGGGCTTAGATGCTTAGATGCTCCCTAACTGGGTATCCTGCTAGTGGAGTGAGGTGTGGACTTGCCTGTGGCTGGTTACCTCACCTTCAGCAGAGATACTAAGCACTCAACATCTAGAACCCCCTAGGCTCCCCCTAGGGTCTGAAGGGCTAACCTCTGTAACTGCCTCTTCTAACCCTTACACAAAGGCTGACTCCCCCATTCTACCTTGCCTATGGGAGGCACCCCCTACATGTCAAAGTGTCATATCTTCAGTGTTGTCCCATGAAAATTTATTATAAACTATTTACCACAATGTCAGGAGTGTACTCACTTTATAAAATTCAGTGAGAAGTTGGTTGGTTGTAAGTCAAGACTATCTTTCCCATAAGAGTTAATAAAAACGCCCATGCGGCGTTCTGAACCTCCCAAAACACCCTTTACATTTCCTTCTTTTCTGTTGTGGCCACCCAGAACCAAGCTGAAGGATTCGGTGGGAGGTCAATGTGATTTGAAAGGATGGCGGCAAAAATTAACACATGCTTATTGGTCAAGGGAAGTATAGTAGATTTACAGGCTAGGTAAGCTGTTTAAGAGACAATGAGGGGAGGAGTAATGAGCCATTTTGGGTTAAGAAGCAAGGTAAGTCACCTATTTGCAGCTGTGCTGAGGTGAATTAAATTTTCTTCTACAGGGCAATGGAAACTTGATAGGCCAGATTCAGTCTGATGCAGTTATCAAGGGGAAATAACTGGGTCCCGGTTCAAATCAGGGTAAAAACCCAGTCAGTCCTCGCATGTCCGGTGTGCCTCAGGTGACGCCTGTTGGAGTGTCTAAGCCCAGAATCTTTAAGCTTCAACTCTGCATGGTCTGCACCAGTGCTGGAGGTTCCTCAGATTCTTGGTCACCCACCCTCTCCGCTCGCTCAGTTTAGACAGTCGGCCAGCTCTAGGAAGAGTCTTGGCAGTTTTGAACTTCTTCTACTTACTGATGATGATGGAGGCCACTGTGCTAATTGGTACCTTCAAAGCAGCAGAAATATTTTGACAACCTTCCACAGATTTGTGCCTTGGGACAATCCAGGATGTGAATACTTATACACCTGTTATTTGACATTTTTTTTATGCATTTGAAAGGACCTCAATTATGTTTATGGGGTGCTGTGTGAATTTTGAGGAGAAAAATAATTTAATCCATTTTGGAATAAGGTTGTTACAAAATGTGGAAAAAGTGAGGAACTGTGAATAATTTCCTTTCCTGATGCACTATAAGTCTCTTAGGAATTGTTTGGATGTAAAACCAGAGGCACAATGCAGAATCAGGTGTGAGCCTAAAAAAATTCGGCAATCAGCATCCATTCTTTATAGATTGGAGCAGCCACGGAAGCAGCAAGGTGTGGTTTGGGTGAGAAGGATAGGCAGATGTGTTTAGGCACAGTGTTTTACGAGCTATGAGCACCCTCTTTTGGTCTAACCTCTCAACTAATGTAGTTTGGATGATGTGTTTGCTGACAATTTCTGCATGTTAATAGTGTTCCTTTTTCAGGTCATCGTGATATTTTAAAGGTTGGGTACCTCTAAAATATCATGTTGACCTGAAAAAGGAACACTGAAAGATCTGAAACATTTTCTACAAACACAAAAGACTCGAAGGTTGCGACATCTGTGGCATTGTGCTGTATGATCAAACTTCACATTTCATAGTGGCCTTTTATTGTGGGCAGTCAAAGTCATCTGTGCAATATTCATGCTGTCTAATCAGCGCCTTGATATGCCACACCTGTGAGGTGGGATGGGTTACCTTGGTAAAGGTACACAGATTTAGACTAGATTTGTGAACAATATTTGAGAGGGTCTTGTGTGTATGTAGAAAATGATTCAGATCTTTGAGTTCAGCTCATGCCAAAAAAGAGCAAAACCAAAAGTGTATATTTTTGTTTAGTGTATATATATTTAGGGCTACACATAAGTGGTAGGCAGCTACGCATGCGTATCAAAAACAAGATATGTAAAGCTGCAGTAGTGTTACTATGCACTTTTGCAAAATAACAACTATGAGGTATTCTATGGTGGTGGACATTATTAGGGGCAGCGGAGTCACCAAGTGAATTGCTGTCAGCTATAGAGGGAAGAAATCACATTAAATAGCTGTACAAACAACTTCACTTTATCATGTAAAACACTACTGCAAAAGTAACTTTTTTTAGATTACCAGAATACTTTCAGTTTTATTGCTCAATGTATACAATTTATGTCAATTGACTAACTGCAGGGAAACATTATTATAACAATAAAAAGTTGCAGTTAGAGGTGTGAAATTGGAAAAGTAGGTACTCTCAGTTGTAAATTACTAATCCAAATAAAACAATTGGACTTCTAAGGGTGTTGGAGGTCTGGGGGTTGAAAGCCAGAGTAGGCAAATGTAAGAGAAAAATCTAAACAGAGAAAAGCACTGACAGCTGGAATATGTCTATGAAAGGTTGAAATTTGGATTGCAGGTAGTCTCAGGGGTTAGTTACTAGTGATGAGCGGCATAGGCAACATTCGTATTCGCGGCATGCCGCGAATTTTATGGAGAACATTCGGAAAATATTCGCATTCGGCAATATTCGGGTTTTTTTTGTTATTGCGAATATCGGCAGTTTATTGCGAATTTCGCGCGCGCAATATATGTTTAACATGGTGCGAATTTTTATGCGAATTTTAAAAGTGACGATTTTCGCAATATTCGCATCACCCCAATATTCATTTAAAAATCTGTTGATGGTGTTGCTAAGCTCTTGTTGCAGCCTTCCCATTCGTCCACTCACATTGAGAGGGAAGTGTAATGGATAAAAAATACCGAATATCCGGAATTGCGAATATTCGGCAATATATTCACCATCTTCGCGAATTTCCGAATTGACGATATCCGCGATTAATATTCGGAATCCGAATATTCGCGATCATCACTATTAGTTACTTATCCAGAAAATTTCCGGGTTGCACTACTGAGGTATGAGATCTGGGGGTTCAAACTGTTGTATACTGTGTGAGTTAAATTTGACCCATAGCCAGCTGTTGATGGTGAATGGAGACAGCTAATCGGAGGTTCAATCAAGAACAGGAAGGTCCAACTGCAGCAGAATCTACCATGCAGGAAGCTGAAGCAGAGGACAGTAAGGGAGACAGTGAGGAATAATCACTAACAACCATGGCCCCTTCAAAGTCACTAAAATCCCCTTTCTTCCCCATTCTGAAGCTCGGTTTCAACTGCAGCGGTTCATCTTGACCATGTCAACATGCCTAAATGCATTGAGTTGCCAGTGCCACCATGTGATTGGCTGATCAGTAATTTGCGTCAACGTGCAGTTGGACATGTGTTCCTAATAAAGTGGCCGGTTAGTGTACATCTCTGAATGTACACAGTAGCAATGAGATGTTATACTGTAAAAATATTTTTCCTTAAAGCACTCTATTTTTCAAACTAATTTTGCCCCCTCAAATCTGTGTTCCTTTCCCTTTAGCAAAGCTTTATGTTTTTCAGCATATCAATTTCTTCCAAATGTTGTAAAGGCTTTTGCTAGAACACATTAAGTTGTTCCATATGTTCACATATTTCATCTGCAAATCTAAATGTCATCATACATTTCTCTCAGAGAGTATGAAATAAAGATTTAAAGCATGGTCATAAATATCCTTGCCACTACAGTAGATATTCTGTTCATTATTCTGGGCAGTGAGGGCAACTCTGGGACACAATTATTTGCTGGGATGAGTCAGATCCCATTTGGATAGTTAATATTGGAGCATTTGCAGGCTTATTGTTAACAATAGCTTCATTACCTCCTCCGCTCTGTCTGATCTGTCAAATTTACACTGTTCTATCTCTGTCAGTCTGTACGATTTTCAAAACAGAATGTATCCATTTTTAATTCGATCACTTGACAATATAATAAAGGGAAGCAGTAATTGTTTTGGGTCAATTCTATTTTTTAGGCACGCTATTCTCTAGATAATTTCAGTCAATTATAGCACACGTCACATTTTACTGCAATGCAGATCAAACTGAAAAATCTTACTTAAAGAAAGTTCTAGTTAAAACTTTTATTAACCCTTGCAAGTGGGCTCTCCAGCTCGCAAATGCTTGCTAATTTCTAGAGGGGTCAGTTAAAGTGATTACTGTATTTTTCGGATAATAAGACGCACATTTTCATCCCCAAAATGGCCTCAATGCGAGACCCCTGCGGCCACTCAGCCATGGGTGGTTGCGCTTTGGCTCCCCACCAGCAATCCCAGCAAGGAGATTAGCCGGGAAGCTGTCAGATGTGAGATCTGCCCATGGCTGGATCTTCCATCTGAACTGTATAATTGCTTATGCCAACAGAGCCAAAAGCCCTGCTGGCATAAGCAATGAAGAGAGGGATAGATGAACTGTCACCTATCTCTATCTCCATGTCTGAGGAAACTGCAATCACTGCAGCTTCAATGGACACAGGCAGCCAGGGAGGGAGAGCAGAGGACCTGACGGCCTCCTGCCCTCCTACCTCTGATCAGTGAAGAGGTGACATCACGTGTTGTGTGTGTACTGCTGCTAGTGACATCTACTGCTGAATCTGATATTGCATTCATTTAATATAGCATTAACCCAATTCATGTGAACACTTTTATATATAAAACTGGGTGCGTCTTATAGTCTGAAAAATACGCTACTTACCTGTTCCTACAATTCCTGTGCTGTCCTCACTCTCCAAGCTCCAGCCTGTAGGTGGCTCTGCATTGTGCAGAGGATATCGCTGTCTCTCCAAGCTAGGAATAGAAGATGAGATGCTGAACAGGGAGTGCAAATCCAGGTAAATACATCTCTTTTCCTTAACAACCTAAACCTAAATGAGTGTTTATAAATTGGACTACAGAGGGGGATAGCTATCCTGTAGTGACCAGGGTATGCACCTTATTTGTACATATGTGTGATTTGTATACTCTGCCCTGTGTCACCATAATGTGTGTAAAAAGTTCGGTATATATCTTTAAATTCAGCTCTGTATTCTTTAGCAGCAGGTGCAGGATACTCATGGCTTCTGGCTTCCCGCACTTGTTTTCTGGCCATACATTGTAGCATTGTGATCTGCCTGGAGATAACTTAGTGCCAGCCTCCAAGCAAGGGTATAAATATACTCTCTTAGGCCCTCCTTGAGATAGAGTTGGGTTAGGCTCCTCAAAGATCTACACAGCCAGTGCAGTGCAGCCGTCTGGAGCAATCCCTGTATTTTTCTGGGCTGTTCGCAGGCCGATGGATAGAAGTGCCCGGAACCAAGGACCCCATGTTGGCGGCAACCGGAGGTCAACTCAGCAACGCAGGATTCCTCCCTACTTGCACCTCCACCACCCCGCGTTATTGAATTATTGCTCATTGCCAGAGACACTGGACGTTACCTGACCCCTCTCCCTGCGGACGAGAAGCCATAGTCACACTGCAGCTGGTAGCCTCATTGATTTGCAACAGTAGTCATCCTAAAGTGGTGCCCCATTCCCAGGCTGGGTTTGGGGATTGGACTGTATATATATTCCCTCTAGTAAACTGTAAATATCCCCCCCTACCAGCTGCCTGTGACTCAATTTATGGGTGGTGTGGTGAGCACCTGGACAGTGTGTTGAACATTCCAAAGAACCTGTCGTTCGGAGCAAGCAATCAATATGCCCTCCACGACACGACACTACAATCCTAAATATAAATTAAACGAGAAAAGGAGATGGTGCTTGATAGGTAAAAAAAAAGCGTGTGAAGACCAAACAAAAAAAGAAAAAGAGTGGAGAAAGAAAATGTGGGAGCTTTTGCAGGGTAGTGTAGATTTGGTTAGAAAAAACAACACAAAAAAGATTTACCGTAAGTTTGAAAGACCTCTTTGTGTTTTCCATAGGGCTAGAGCAGAAGTGGGCAAATGTTTTGACTCGAGGCCCATAA
The DNA here is from genome assembly GCA_036250615.1 of Ptychadena robeensis. Taxonomy (NCBI): domain Eukaryota; kingdom Metazoa; phylum Chordata; class Amphibia; order Anura; family Ptychadenidae; genus Ptychadena; species Ptychadena robeensis. The sequence continues at coordinate 76,494,893 of CM070033.1, read as the reverse complement.
TGGGTTTATAAGTTTACAAAAAAAAAAAAATGAATTGACCAATGATCCTTCACATTGACCGTTAAAGTCCCCTTGCCTTTGTTAACTCAGGGGACACATAATGTCTGGATGGTGATGTGCCCATTACTTATCCGGTATATATATTTTTCTTGGGGTTAGAAGTTCGACAAAGGGACTGTAGATGACATGTGGACACCATAGAAGACAATGTGTGAACACCATTTTCAAAAAGCATATGCTGCTATGCCCTCTGTTTGTTGACTTTTAATAGTGATAGAATGCTATTGAATCAAATGTGTCAAGGCAAGGAGAAACGCGGGGTAAATTAAAACCAAAAAGTTGGTTAAACTACCCTTCTTGACTGGATCTTGTCAGTCTCAAGAAGTCTCTTAGAAAGATAGTGCACCCAAAATTGGAAAAGGAAGGCTTGTGTCCTGTTTTTAGTGCATCATCAATAAATATGGCTGGCATCATGCCTCACAGCAATTTTCAGCTTCAGGGAACACTGAGGTGTGAAAAACAAAATATATATACTCGCAACACCAGAGTCAGGAGAGGGCATCGTTGTTTTGTTGGATAAAGTTTTGAACATTTCTGAAAACTCTTTAAAACTAACCCATACTGTATATATACTCAATACATCGATTTTTAAGAGCTCCCTTGGGCGTTAAAAAATGAATCCACCTTCTGTTAATTATTTAATAGCTGCTTGCTGATATCATTTGTCATCGCTTGGTAGTCAGACAAGTCACTCAGAATTCAATTATAATCAAGATAAATGTCAATAAATAAAAAACAATGTACTTGGCTAAAACACTTCTAAATATATTGTGAAGCATCTAACAGTTTTTCTTTTACTAATGATATAACACACCATAACATATTTTTATCACAAAGTTATATGTCTTCATACTGTCTACTGTATACTACTTAGACCCACAGAATTTCATTGTTAAGAGAGATTTTCTCACTTTTGAGGCTGTTATGGAGCTTGTTAAATGTAAGCCTGAGGGGTCATATTAAGGATGCCGATTCAAGCACTCTGGATGTGACAGGCTCAAATCCCTAATGATATAAGTGTTTATATATTACATGTTCATGTCCCACTTCAATAATTCATCCACGTCTGACTATTTCTCAAAGAGGTTGTGTATCGATTCTCATGTACTCAGCAAAGTTCAGCATAAAGGTTACCCAGTTTTGAAATTGGTCTTTAAATAATATGTACATGTATTATGTCTATATTTATAAGTGTTTGTATCCATGGTCAAGACTAAGAATTGAGAAATCTTAGAACCCTAGCCAGGTTTACTGCTATCAGGTGTTACAGGGTCTGTTACCCCTTACCTCGGATACTATTTTTTTCATAAATTCAACTATTTCGAGTTAATTGCAAAGCTCCTGAACATGGTATCATCACCAAACTTGCTGAGGATGTAGAGAATGGTTGGGGATATACTACAAAAAAGTATGACTCTAAGACAAGTTATGTTTGCATAAATAAAGTTCAAACTCAAGTAAAAAAACTTGAAAGCAGAAATTTTTACTTTGACTTTGTGCTTGCAAAAACTACATATGTTAGAGCAAAACTTTTTTCCTCAATGTTCCCACAACGCTTCTCTACATCTCCAGCAATTTTGGTGATGATACCTTTTTCAAAGGCTTTGCAATCAGCTCACAAAGTCAGCTAGTCGAAAAAAGTATAACCTTATACCCTATCTAGGGTACAAACATTTCCCAAACAGTAAAATAAGTAAATAAAAAAGAGTTTGGTTATAACCATGATGCGGTTTATCTAATTATCATGAATTCTTTTTTGCAAAATGGATAATTGGCTAAAAAATTCAATCAGATTTTGAGATTTTATGCATTTATTACAGCACCTGGTCCATTTAATTAGAAAGAATATCAAAACTACTTAAGCTAGTCATACATGCACCAAGCGGCGGCCGATTTTGCCACCGACCGATGGGCTAGTATGTTTGCGGCAGTCAGTCAGCGGCAAAATCGGCCGCCGATCGGGGGTGCCCACATGGGGGGACAGGTCTCTGTCGCTCCACAGCTTGGCCCACCAGAGAACGGACATGTCCGATATTCTCTGGCCGATGCCGGCCGATGCCGTTAACTTTAATGAAGACCGGCGTCACATGCTGTCAGCTCTGGAATGCAGCGTGATGACGTCATCACGCTGCATTTCAGAGCTTATCTGTCCTGCTCTGACGGCCCCCACTCGGTACGTGTGTGGGGGCCTTTAGAGAAAACGTAAGTAAATAAAGCTGAATTCTAGGGGAAAAGCCACATACTGCAAGGGTTAGATGTGCTTTAAGTCTAGGAGCAGGTAACAGTTACAGGTTGATATAAAGTGAATGTGTTTGTCTGTGGGTGTGTATTTGTTTGCATGTGTCTTTGTGTGCCTATCTGCATGTGTCTGTTTGCATGTATGTGTCCGTGCAAATGTGTCTGTGTACTGCAAATGTGTCTGTAGTAATGAACCAAAGTAATGCACTGTATATACTCAAATATAAGCAGTTTTTTTTTCAGCACCCAAAATGTGCTGGGAAAAAAAAGTTGATGAGAAGAAGGGATGTTTTTGAAAAAAAAATTGCTCTAGCCCATGTAGTTTTTTGAAAGTCAAGTAAAATTTTTAAATAGACTTAACTTTGAACTGGAATCATTTATTTTGTTGTAAAATTCTGCTTTTATCTACTTAGGCTTTGTTTCCATTGTACGTCGGGAGCCCTCCGCTAAGCGTATACGCTTAGCAGGGGTCCCGACGTATCCCATAGACTCTGGTCTGTTTAGACATCCGCCAGTGTACATGCTGAACGTACTCGACTACGTTCAGCCTGACACCGGCGGATCGGGTCGGCGCTATGAAGACAGACCCGTCCGCCGAGCAGGTAAGTCTATCTGCTACGTCGGGGACCCCCGCTAAGCGTGTACGGTTAGCGGAGGGCTCCCGACGTAATGGAAACAAGCCCTTACAGTTATATCTAGGTTGTCTTCTAAAAAAAATGGCAACAAAATTATTGTTTTCAATGTTGTCAACAGTGCAAACATGTCTCTGTAGTTTTATATAGGGAGCATGGTAACATCCAAAACAAGGCCGTATCAACCTGTCATTGGCTACATTAAAATAAAGTGAAGGTTTTGGAGTAGCCTGTCAGTCTCCTGACCTCAATATCATTGAGGCACTCTGGGGAGACCTCAAACATGAAGCAAGCAAGACAGCCCAAGAATTAATGGAAACTGGAGGCTTTTTGCCAGGAAGAATAGCTGTGTTACTTAGTGATGGCTCGAACCCGGAATTTGATGTTCGCGAACGGCGAACTCGAACTCCGGT
>CM070033.1:76474943-76491450 GCA_036250615.1 Ptychadena robeensis | reverse complement strand
AACACCCGATGTTCGCCGCGAACAGTTCGCCGGCGAACAGTTCGGTCCATCACTAGTGTTACTGTCTGAGAAGATAAAGAGCATTTTCCACAACTACCACATACTCCTCAGGGTTAGGGCTCCCAATGAGGTTGGAGCCAGTGCTGCTGGGTTCAGCAAATTCAGGGCACTTGTGGAGTGTGTGGCCCATGCTGGTGACTGCTAGAAGGCAGGCCATTAAGGTTTCCTGAAGGAAAAGATAAGAACCTTTGTTCAAACTGTGTGAAGCCAGGAGGCTTGGCATTTTCAAGCACTTTTTGTTTAGATTGATATTAAACCCTGCATGGGTGATTTGTAGAGATGGTCGAATTTTTTTTAAAAAATTCAACCATTTCGACGGTTTCGACTTAATTGCAAAGCCCCTGAGCATGGTATCATCACCAAATTTGCTGGGGATGTAGAGAAGGGTTGGGGTATACAGCAAAAAAGAAAGTATGTCTCTAACAAAAATAGTTTTTTCACAAATTAAGTTCAAAGTCAAGTAAAAATTTCGAAAATCGGAATTTCGACTTTAACTTTGAACTTAATTTATGCAAAAATGACATGTGCTAAAACAAAACTTTTTTTTTCAAATGTTCCTCCAACCCTTCTCTACATCTCGTGCAATTTTGGTGATGATACCATTTTCAGGGGCTTTGCAATCAGCTCACAAAGTAAGGAAGTCGAAAAATTCGACCATCTCTAGTGATTTGTTTGGACTGTTTTGGACAATAAATGTGGGCAGGGAGCCCTTAGAAAAGTGGATTGCATTTTTCGGAGCACCATTTGAAGCTAAAACCCCACAATATATACACAAATACATATACATATTTTACAGCATATGATATGATTAGTCATGCTTTTCTCAATAATAAGTACAAACTTTTAACAAGATTTGACAGTGAACTAGTAAAGAAACACCCGATTTCTCTAAAATTCTACATTGCATTTCAATGAGTGTTAATGCTTCATCTGATTTTAAAGCTCTGCATTTCAAAAGCTATACAGATGGAGCATTGAGACACGGATTATGATGTCATGTAATGTAGTTCAGACCCAAGGCAGTGTATTATAGTTATTATAAAATCCATGACCTTGAAATAACAAATAGTTAAGTAATTCTTTTTAGCTTAATCTAAATGCTGCTTTGTAAAACAGTAACATATTTTAACATAAGTAGATGGAAAAAAACACTACTAGGATGTTCTCAAGCTTTTGAAGTCAGAAAAGCATATATGAAACAATTATATATACTTGTTGTTGGATATATCATCTGTTATATCCTATTTATTGATTTAAAACTTAAAACAATCATAAAACAAATTCTTAAAAACTATAATTTTTGTAACTATTAAAAACTATACATTTTGTATCCATTAAGATATTTGAGTGCTTATGTACATCTATCTTCTGGATTTTGATTTGATTCTTTATTTCAAGAAAGTCCCCCGATATCACATCCAGGAAAACCTGTATAAACAATTGTGATGGCACATAACAATATAAAAATAGAATAATAATCAGATAAAATAGTTATAAAATAATAATTTTCATCCCCCTGTTATGAAAGGAATGTATCAGCCTGAGTTGGGAATATTATTTTTATCAAAAGAAAAGGTGAAATGGGTAAAACCCCTCTGAATGAGAAATGAGAAAACCCTCAGAATTGTACGTAACAATAAGAAAATGGCAAGAAAATTGGCAGATTATAGAAACCACCTACGCTTTAACCACAGATTTCTAAAACAGGGGCTGTTTCCATGCAGCATACACCTGGATTCCACAGTGAAGGGTCATGAAGGAGGTCATATATGTGAAAATGGAGAAACCAAGCTTGAACAGGGGGGGGGGGTGACATCTATTGTCTGCCACATACAATGCCATTTTAACACCTGTCATGTCTGGCCAGGTTAATAACACCTCACAACTCCAATCATGCTAATGTAGTAACCTCATGCTGGTTAACATTATGTGGATTGGAGCTATACCCCTGAGTATATATTTCCAGTAAGATCGTATACAGTCACTCTGAATTCAGAATGCCAGTCGGATGACTAGCGAAACGTCTTCAAGAAACACAGTAAGTCCATTTGATTTGAATTAAACACTACAGATGGAATTGTTAAAGCTAGAAAACATTAAGCAAAAATTAGAAAACATTAAACAAGAAGTGATAAATAAAAGGGAGAAGTTGTAAGGGATGATAGAAAAAACTAAATGGAGGGAGGAGATTGGTAAATGGGTTGGGTGGAAATATACTGTTGCATTTGCCATTGCTCTCAGTCATCGAAAAAAGTATAATCTTACCCAGGGGTGGGCAAACTAAGGCCTAGGGGCTGGATCCGCATAGTTTAGCTTTGTAACCTTCTTGAAAAGTTGCTCCCCTCCACTTGTTCTCTGCAATGAGTTCACATAATGCCTAGAGGTGTACAAACGTTGCCTTGGGACGATGCAGTTGCATGATCATGACACTGTGGATGCATCCTCATGGTGACAACAGGCTGTCTCTAGGAACTATCTCTGCTCATTGCAGAGTGAAGCCAATAATGCATGGAATTGGCACACCAATGGCCATTACAGGCACTTGGTCTGGCCCCTTTATAACATTTTAGAAGCCAATGTGGCTCACGGGTCAAAAAGTTAGCCACCCCTCATCTAACCAGTAGCCATTTTTATGGAAACGTCCTTCTCCAGAGGACAGCAGTGAAGTTCTCTCTGTCATGGAAGGATTGATGATCTTACATGAGGCAGATAGTGGCCGAGAAAGGAAAGTGGGATAAATGTAACTGATTGAAGTGTAAAAAAGTTTGTCCTGAAGTGAGAAAAAACACAACCCAATTATAGGCATAACCACAGATAGAGCAAATTATCCTTGCCCTATTTAATACTCAGGAGTCAAACCTATGGGGGAACTCGGCCATGACACAACCCTCGCAATCTGAACTGTTGAAATGGATCTGGAAAATCCATGTCTCTACAAAGTTTTGGGTAGGTAACATACAAACATAAAAATTTTTACTAAAGGTTGAAAATTATAAGGTGCCTGACCTTAGGGGATTTGAGGACTGCACATTCTTAGAGATGGTCGAATTTTTAAAAATAAATTCGACCATTTCGACAATTTCGACTTAATTTCAAAGCCCCTGAACATGGTATCAACACCAAACTTGCTGGAGATGTACAGAAGGTTTGGGGGTATACTACAAAAAAGAAAGTATGTCCCTAACACAAATTGTTTTTGCACAAAATTTCGAAAATCAGAATTTCGACTTTATTTTGTAACCTAATTTATGCAAAAACTACATGTGCTAGAGCAAAACCTTTTTTTCAAATGTTCTTAAAACCCTTCTCTACATCTCCAGCAATTTTGGTGATGATACCATGTTCAGGGGCTCTGCAATCAGCTCACAAAGTTAGCGAGTTGAAAAATTCGACCATCTCTATTCCTGACATAGCATATTACAAAGGTAGGATCAAAATGTTATTATACATGTTAAAAAAGGATAAAGTTTATATCGGACAAAACACACTGTCCACATTGAACTGGTCATACATAACATGACATAATATAACATGCAAACACAAGCTGGGGAAAGGGTGGGGGAGCGTTCATGGAACACCAAGCGCCCCCTTGAACAGTAGACGTGTTTTGGCCTCCAGAATTTGGTCTCCTCAGGAGGGGACAAGTATCCTGCTTGTGCTGTTTCTACCCAGCCAGAAAATCCTACAGTGACAAGGCATCAGGTCTGCATGCAGGGTCTGTAGAAAAGGTACTATGAAAAATGCCATGAAATAGGGATGGGTGAATGTTTAATGCCTGTTGTTTGAAAGTTGATTTTAATGTAGCATAATGAGCTGTGGCATTCTGGTACACATATATAATTAAAGATGAAAGAAATAAACATGTTCTTAGAAATATTGTATGTGTATACAGTATTTAGATTCAATTAGACCATTTTCTTATTATTAATATTTGAAAGTTTGGATGTAATTTTTGTTTTGCTGTTGAATACTGTTTGTATGTTATCAAGGTTGCCGAAACATGGCATGTTATTTTACACTATTACAACTTAAAGAAGGTGTCACAATGGCATAACTGTATTAGGTAAGTAAGGTTTTAAACAGTACATTTTCACAAAAAGTGTTTCACACTGTCATTGGCAGTACATGAAAGCCACCATCTGCTGTTGAAAAATGCGGTGCGCTATCGAAAATAGTATTTTCCATGCATTTTCAGTATAGCACTGCATGAAAAATGGAATAGTGAACTGTTAAGTCCGCAGCAAACGGATTATTATCTGTTCCCATATTAGAAAAACAGCCCTATGTCATACAGTTAAATTGGGGAAGGTCCTATAGTCTAACTATAAATAATTCCTTTGTTTTCAGGTTTCAAAACTTGTTGTGGAAGCTGAGGGGTTGTAAGGCTAGTGGTCTAGTCATGTAAAATGTAATTTGATGGAAACATGGTAGGTAAGGTGTCCCACCCTTTGTTTTAAATTTTAAGAGTGCATGCATTTTTGTAATGATCTGCGTTCGGGTTCGGAGTCCAGGTGCTAAAACAGCAACGCATGTGCTGGCAGGTAATCAACAGTGGTAATCGAAAGGCAGTAATTAGAAGCTTAGTTGGTAACAAGGGAAGATCAAAAGCCAAAGGTGTCAAGTAACAAAGGGAGCAAGATGAAGCGTCAGCAGCCAAGGGTTGGTATAGGGATGATAATACCGAAGGTAAAATAGGCAAAAGCAGCAAGAGCAAGATATTGGCAAGAGCACAATAAGCTGACAATGAGGCAGAGCAAGGACATGGCTTTTAAAGGAAGTGCATTGGAGGAACAGGAGTTCCGATAAGGTTCCAAATCAGGTGGCTTAGCAGACAGAGATGCAGCCAGACACTGAATCGTCCCCAGGTTCGGATCGTGACAATTTTTTTGTAATTGTCTCAAAGTGTAGTGTAGTGCAACTGGAGGCCTATGTATTGGGCAATGCATATAAAAGGTGCTGGATAACTGCCTTCAAGGGACTTTCATTTTAATTCATAATGTTCTGTTGGTAATAAAAGGCTGTCGGGCTGTTGAATAATTCAGAATAAAAGTGGCAGCTATTTTTTTTACCCTAGTCAAGTTAATTTAGACAAAAACATGAGATCATCCTCATTTGAATCTAGGCTCATTATAAATCTATGTTCTGATGAGACCAAAATTTAACTCATCATTCACCAAAGAAGATGCTATGTCTGGTGCAAACACATCACATCACCCAAGAAATACAAGTATATTCTTGAGCAAAACCTGTACCACTCTGTGCGTGATTTGAGGCTAAGAAGAAGGTTCACCTTCCAGAAGGACAATGAACCCAACTAAAGCAACACTCGAGTGGTTTAGGGGAACTATGTAAATGTGTTGGAATAGCCTAGTCAAAGTCCAGATCTTAATCCAATAAAAAAGCTGGGGTCAGATTTACAGATTTATGTTCACAAGCGCAAACCATATAACATGAATGAACTGGAGCAGTTTTGCAAGGAGGAATGAGCAAAAATCCCAATGGTAAGATGTGGCAAGCTCATAGAGGCTTATCCAAAGCGACTTGGAGCTGTGATTGCGACAAAGGGTAGCTCAACAAAGTCTTTAGGGGGGTGAATAGTTATGCATATAAACTTTCAGTTTTTTGGTCTGATTTGCTGTTTGATTTACAATTAATCAAAATTAAAAAAAGAATCTCCACTTGTGTTCTACACTTAATGCCCACTAATAAAAATTTTAGTTTTTGTTGTTAAACCTCCAGAATGGTGACTGACTCAATGTTTATACTTGCTACAGTTGGTATAATTTTGTGTTTTGATTAAAGATTGCAAATAATTTTGCAAATGATATTAGATGATATTACAACAACTGGACTACACAACTTAAAGCACACGTAAACTAAGGAAACATAAAAAATTAATTAATTACATTTTTACTTTCCTCTAAACTGTCCCAATAGCACAAAGTTACTCAAATAACGCCAGCAGCCACCGGGGGCTGCCAGATACAATGTGTGTCAATGGACACAAAGTGAAAGCAGGAAAAAAAACACAACGTGTATAGCTGCAGAGGGAAGTTCCCAGCCAGGCAGTGTGAGGAGCTAAAATGCCGCGGCCCCCGTGATTTCAGGGGGCGGAGTGAGGGGGGAAATGTACAGATTTCTCCTCACAGGTAACGATTTTATTTTACATATTTCTCCAATAATGTGAGGTTGGCAAGCTAGCGGGAAAGGTTTCTCTGGTGGGTTTAGGTTCGCTTTAACAGGAAACAGTGACTAAATATGTATAAATTCTTGCTAACCTTATAACTAAAAGCCACGAATGTTGCAAATAATTTAAAACATCACTAATTACAAAGCATAAAATACTAATAACAAGTTATTAGTTATAACAAGTTATTAAAGTCACCTAAGTTACATACTAAATGCTATACAATGTTGGTGAAATTTTAAAAATATACACAAGTTACATTAATATAAATTCTATGTTAGCCTCTGAAAGTAACCACTTGTGCAGCTTCAGTTTGGAATATGGTATGTGTCCTTTCTCAAAAGTTTTCCCCTTCCCTGTATCATCAAATACAATCTCATTTCTAAAGTAGGTGTGAGTTTTGACTTAGGTTAAAAGTGCTCGCAGTTCGGCTTGATAAGGACCCCACGGAGGTCCTATTGGGTGAAAGCCCAAAAACTGGTCGGTTGCAGTTTATGGTCATTTACCTGGCGGTCAGTGTAAATGAGCCCTTAGTGAAATGTTTTTACACCAAGCTCTGTATGAGAAAGTCAGCATTGAATCCATTGGATGTGCTTAAGGATTTCTTGCCTTCTTGAACAAGCTCTCAAGCCAGATAAATTGATGTTGTTCCTTAATTTGCAATGATCATCCAAATTTAGATTTGTTGTGTTGGTGTTCTCAGGATTTTCAAAAGATCCATTACAGCAATATAATGAAATAAGTGTAAACAATTAAATCTCATTGTTATCAAATTAATATAGAAATATATGAAAAATAGGATGTTTTGGAGATAGATAATATACCTGTATACAATGGATACCTATTAAGCAGTACAGAACATGTCTGTGGTAGCCCAAATCCTCATTTCAACAATGACTAAGGTATATTTACATTCTCTTGAATTATGGTTTGGGGTTCTACCTTTAAACAAAAAATATTTCATATACAATATACAAAATTCAATTCTCATATGAAGCTGCTTCTATATGCCTATAGGCACAAGGCTTTCCAATTCAACCTTCCTCTGCCTAACAGAAGGCACTAAAGAAGTAAGGTGATGATCTGGGCAATCAATGACATACTCTTATATGACTCTTATCTTATATGATAGGGATATATTAATAACAAGCATCCTTAATGGCTTATGGATTATCATTATAGTTATAGATTTAAAAGATATTTATAGTAACAGTAATGTTTAATATTTTGCACTACGTACTGGCATATTAATTGTGAAAACATATAAGTGAACCCTTCAGTTTAATTTACAATTGATAACCCTGAGCTAATGCAGTGCAGCTTAACTGGACAACTTTTTTATTTGTTCTAAATAGTGCTCATTGTATATAGGAGTTTTGAATACCTACAGTTCAGATCTAATACCCAAATAAGTCTTTAGGCCCTATTGCTAATTTTTGTATCTTGATATACATTTACATTACCGGAGGCACCTATTTGGAGGCCATATAGGTATACTTTGCCTACTCCCATATTCTTTAAAATCCCAGAAGGAAAACTGAACGGAGACTGCCTCTGCCATTTATCCGGGGAGTAACTGACCCAGAACAGGTATTCAGATAAGTGCCTTTGATTACTCTCCAAACTTCTAATATACTAAGGCTATTTAAATCTGTAAAAATACTGAAACCGTTGAAGAAATTTAACAAAGGCAAATGGCATTTTAAGAAATCAACAATGGCTTGCTGTTTCTTCCAAGAAATGTTTATAATAACAATAATAAGGATGATCCTTCTGCCTTGTGAAACAGTAGGAAACAGTTAACTTACCTAACCTTTCTGAGGTCTAAAGATCAATTACTGAACATTTTCCAGTAAAAGCCTGAGTGAGCACATTTCCTTCTCTAGCCTTTCCTCTTAGCTTCTCTGCTGGCATTCTCCATCACCAGTATAGTGCGGAATACATTTCCCTTCTTTCTTTGAATACTGTAAAGGGTTGTGCTGCAAGGGAATTTTCTGTACTATTTAACTACAGAATTTATTGGACATCACAACTCACACACACCAAATCCCTTGTGATCATTCTATCATTTCATCATTGTGTGAGTAAATGACAGACTAATACAGCCTGTGTTCATGGTTGACAACACAAGTCCCACTGAACGGTGGCGTCATCAGCATACAGTGTACTCTCATTCTAACTACAGATAAATGTATTTATGTAGACTCCTATATCCAGACCACCATCTTATTCAGCTCGCCCCAAAATGGTTTAGTGAAAGTAGGTTGCTTAGACTACAAAAAGAGTTTAGTATCACACCTTAGTAAAATTATGAAAAATGATTATAAAAAATCTAAAATTCTAATAAAACTACAAGTGTTTGGGGGGAAGAGAAAGGACTATGAGACCCTTTCATGAAAAATGCAATAACAGGAGTCTGAACAACCAATTGCCAGGCTCCAGTGCCTACATACAAATGCCCTTTGTATGTATTAAAAATAAATAAATACATTAAATAAAATTTTCATCAAAGAAGGGATTCATCCCTAGGGGTTAGAGTACCAAAGGTGGCTAGCCTGGGGGGATTTTGCAAAAAATAGAATAAGAATAAGCAAAAACTATTATTACACCTTAAAAAGGCCAACCCATCATGTTACATATCAGTAAAATCATTGTACATACATCAAGGTATGGAGTCCTCATTGTGGTTACATGTAAAAGTCAAAATCGAGTTGGGACGTAGGGGGAAGTCCAAGTCCTATCATATAGGTACCCCTTACACCATGGGCCCCCTCAGAGCGTTTCGGCCCTTTAAGGTTGGCCTCCTCAGGAGGAGATAGAGATCTAACAGTTATTGATGCAAACATAGAAAGCCCAGTAAGTTACCATCTGGATGGATATAAATGTAGACAACGTGTAAGTGATTGCATTTTTAACCATTGGGTAATATCCTCGCTTGGGAGGATTTTAGGATATCAACCCTACACTGGCTACCTATATCCAATTCTGCCCAAGTTTATTTATTAAATAAAATATTTAAATCAAACTTATTATAAGAATGATGTTACAGAAAATAGAAGCTTTGAGTCTTGATATGGTTAGTCATATTTTCTGTTCCCTCTTCCCAAGAAAGCCTTTAATTAGATTTTGCCGACAACATATTGTTCTTGTGACACAACAATTCAGATGGGAACAGAATATAAATGTATATGACAATAGCAATGGCAATAGCCTCTGGGTAGATAGCCCAGATAACCCCCATGGTCCTTGTATGTGTACAGCCAGATAGTCTTTTGCCAAGCATTCAGCTTCAAAGTATAATATGTTCCTGTGGCATAGGCATTAAGTATGTTGCTTCAAACCTTTTCATTGTAAATGTTAAATTTTCTTACTTGATTTATGGCACATTTTATTTTAATGATCAAGTCTAATATTACCTCCATTCCTGGTGATTCATAGACATTTTTAAGAACTGCATCTGTCACTTCCTCTATATAAATAAATGTAGAAAGCTAATGCAAGTGGGGGATCCCTTTTCTGGGAAAACGTAAATGAAAAATCCTGAAAACCGGAAAGGAAGAAACGAGCAATTATAATAATATTGTGTCAGACATACAAGAAGAATATTGTTTAAGCAAGAACTGGTGAAATCATGCACATTAGCTGTTTTTTGTTTGTAATGGGAAATAACCTAGTGTTTATTCTAAGACTCTTTCTCCTTCTTTGTGTTCTTTCATTGTCTAAACCAGTATTCTTCATATTACAAGAGGAAGCCCTAAATCATCAATTAAATGTTAAAAATTGTCTAAAACATAGTAAGAAGGAATGTGATAGAGGCAAAGAAATTGATCTATGTATGAGGACAGATGAAGAGAGACATAGGGAAGTCATAAAAAAGTTTTCAGAGAAAGGCCAAACCATAGTTTATCTAAAATGATAATGGCGTTATATTCTCTAACTTTTTATTAGTATTCTACCAGAAACAAACACCTGTGTGATAAGGCTTTGATGAAAGAAACTATTCTCCAGTTCCCATATGGCACTCTAGGGAAGTGACATAAAACACATGATTTACTGAACTGGAACTAGTGCACAGCACATGTTTTGGGTAGAAGCTTCCATCAAAGCCTAATCCCACATGTGTTTTGATCTGTGAAACAGAGCATGTACACACAATGAGTATGCCCATGGGGTTTGCTGTTTTGCCAAAAAACAAAAGCAGGGAAAAGGAGTAAAGCTGCAGGTATGCCCATATATGCACATATCCTTCAGTATCCAAAGTATCCAAACAGTGATTAGTGAATGGCCCCAAAATCGAAATCTTTGTAAATGTGTTTGGCAGACTCACATTCTGTACGCGTACAATTACATGTAATGTACCTACTATGATTTCTAAATTCAAATTGTTTGCTAATGTTGATATAAAATTACATGTTAAATGCCCATATTCAACATGCGAAAAACATAACTAACTTTTTTTAAACTGTCGGGTCAGATGTAACAAAAAATGTAAATACAGGTAACATAAGGGAATTGGTGATTCCAGTGAGCATTGCTCAAGACAGAAATAAGTGGAGTATAAGTGATATGTTAGTATGGACTGTAGTCAGGTGAAGACCTGTGTGATATTATGAGATTAATTTAGAGTTTTAAAGGGGGGGTTTCAAGCAATTTAGTAATATAAGATATGGAAAACCCTTAGTAAGTAAAGCCTGAAGAATTTCTTTCATGCAAGAAATTAAATGCTGATAATTTGTTATATTAGTGGTTCATCAGAGCAACTCAGAAGGATCTAAAAAGCATGGTTCTTCTCATCAACAAGCATCACATACAAGATCACATACCTAAATTGTAAAACTTTGGGCCATGTTGCTATCACTGGATGAAGCTGGACAACAAGTCAAGTCTTGTGAGTGAATGTTTTATGTAATGTTTAACCTTCAATTGAAATCATGTTGAATTATATTAACACTGCTTAATAAGTTGATTTAAGCTCCTTTGCCTTCAAACTAACATGCAAATTATGGATGCAAAGCTGCTTAGACACAAGCCAAAAACAATAACCCTTAGTCCTTGAAGTGCGCCTGAAGCCCGGAGCTGGGATTGAGCATACTTGCCTATGATCAGCGAGCCCACTGTGATTCTGAATCACTACAGACCAATCACTTCTGGTGTCTTTAGGGACGGCACCATATACCTCCACATCAATGGTGGTGCATCGGTTTCCCAGCCACGGGGGAGGAGGGAGGGTTCTCTATGTTGATCACCTGAATTGCACAGTTGAAAAAAACTATAAGCTTTTACATATCTTCTACAAACCGTAAAAGTGATGTAAAACAAAACCCAGATGTTAAATGTTCATAAAATACCTGAAAAGCACAAAATGTGTTTGCATTTAACATTTTGTATAATGTGCAAACAATCTTCCAAATGTGAAAAGAACTACTTTTAACCACATTGCTTGTACATTGCACAATGCCTAATGCTACTGTGGTGAAGGTAAGTTTGTTGGTTTGATAGACAGATCAGGAAAATGGGAAGTACCCTCAGTGGGGACTTTAAATTGACAGACCTACCTTGTAATTGTTTTACGTCAACAATATAAATTAATTACATGAATTGTAATTCATTTATATTGTTGTCGTAAAAAAAAAATTACAATAGGTAGGTCTGCCAATTTAAAGTCCCCACTGAGGGTACTTCCCATTTTCCTGATTACCACTAAAGGGGATGGGCGACCTTACCTTTTGAGCACCTAGTTAACCTCGGCCCCCTTGGTTTGATAGACAGATGAAACTTAAGGGCACAGAACGTCTCAGGACTATAAATTCATTATGTGTACAAATGTAGCAATTTGATCTTTACCATTGAGCAGTGAATGAACGAGTGTAGTATACAAAGTGCTTATTTTGTGCTATATAGAGAAACTATGAATGTAAGAGTGAGCAGCACCCCACTGTGTCCTCTCCCATAGTAAACAGCAGCTGTTGGACAGGACAGTCATTTGGTAATCCATCATGGGAGGCCACTGAACAACCTTACACGATAGCTGTACAGATACCACACTATTATCTAACGGGGGAAGCTCAAATTGACTTAAGAAGGGAAAATGTCTTTACAAATGTCTTGTGTAAATGTGATGAGTAATTTAAAGAGAAGATCTGAAAATAACAACTTCTTTGTGACCTAATATGTCAAACAAATGAAGCACAATGGGACTGTAAAGCACAAAATCGTTCTTTATAACTCATATACATAAACGTCTGAATAAATTTTTTTATCTTTGTTGCACTTTTTTTCTGCCTAGGAGGAAAATATTGGAAGAGTCCCACTCCCCCAACTGGGAGTGTAATTTACTAAGCACCTAAATGTTATTTAAATAGTACATTTGTTCCGAAGCCAAGTACAAGATGTGCCAAGATATTTAAGCCATTTATGTCTCCATTGGAATTTTCAAGTTATGTAATTCCTGTTGGTCAACAGTGAAGTTAATTAGAAATGCTCACAAATTGATTGAATTACCTTTAGTGTTGACTTTTTGCATAATTTGTCTACCAGAGAAGAAATTATGTAGTCTAACTAGTATATATTTGATTTTTGAAAACAAAGTATCCATAAAAAATATGTTTTAAATTAGCTTTTAAAGATCCTTTTACACCGACAAGCTGAATAGATACAGATTTGAGTCATTCATTTTAAAACGCATTCCAACAAAACAACCGGCTTGAAATTAATAATCTGTTGTTAACATTCTTCAAATGTAATTAAAATTTTTCACCAGCCACAGAACACAACTAATATCAGGTTAAGCTTCCTACAATGCATAAGAATACTCAAAAACAAAAAATATATATATTTAAAATTAAATGTTAACTTACCTCTGAGCTGGTATGATGGTGGCATAGCGCTCCACAATTCTACTTACCTGCTGTACCCTGGAATCGTATGAGAGATTCCTTCCGGAGGTTAACACAAGGTACAATCTCACGAAGGGACACTGGGGATGATTACAATGAAGCCGAGATTAGCTGTTAGAGATTTAGCTGTCTATGTTTGCGGTGAGTTCGGGGGGGCAGGGGTGTCGCGGTATGCATCATCAGAGCCAAGGAGAGAGAAGGGGTTGCAAAGGATGTTATTAAATTACTCCTTACAGGTTAGTTTTTTATGCATTCCTCCCTATTATTGGCACTTCTAGTGCCATAAATGTAATGAATTTATGGTGGTAGGTAGTGTGAGGCTTTGTCCTAAGACTAAAATCCATAGTTATTTCATTTATATATAAATGCCTCATAGGATGTCATGTAAAAAAAATTTCAGTGTGGGTCAAAGAAGCAGTGGGGGTCTAAACTTTATTGTTTTTTTTTGTAAATTGTAATTACAACGACAAAAGGTTTTACAATTTTCCCTTTTTGTTAGTTTTACCCTACACAAAGTGTATATTGAACTTTGTATTCTCTACTGTCTCTCTTTTACAACTACACTAAAATGACTGCATTTTTCCAACCATAAGATGCTCTGTGGTATAGGATACACCCTAAACTTCGTGGCACCGCTTTCTATCACTCTGCTGACCGGAGCTTTATGGTTTGGCAGAATAGTGGGAGTTAAGGAGATGAAGAAGCTGCGCCGAAGGCAGACCTGTGTGTGAGTCGGGCTCAAGCTACCCATGGGCATCTGTCCTATCTGCATCTGCCACTGTGTGTTGTTGGGTTCAAGCTGCCCAGCTCACAGACCATTAACAGAGAGCCATAGGAAATATTCGCCAGTGGGAGGATCTTTCCTGCGCACTGTGTAATGAGCCTGGAGCGGCTGATTACACAGTGCTCGGCTCTGTGTATGAGAGAGGTGGAAGCTTGAGTCCAGCCCTCACACACAGGCAGAGCTACATGGAAGGGCTTTCTGGCTCTGCAGATCCCCGCTGACATAAACAATGAACTACAGATGGGAGATCTGCCAATGAAGAGCAAGGCTCTGGCGGGGAGCCTTTGCACCATAAGACGCAGGCATCCCCCCCCCCCATTTGGGGTTGGGAAGTGCATCTTATGGTGAAAAAATTACGGTATGTTGTGGGTTAAAATACTTGAAAACGTATTTTATTTATTTTTAACATTTATACAACACTGACATCAACAAATAAATAAAACTAACAAACTATTATCCGCAATATCAAAATAAAGGTTAATTGAGTAAAGCCCCCCATACACCTTCAGACTCCTCCATACAATTTCCATGAGACCTACCAACAACTATGTAGTATAGTGACCTCCCTGATAGAATACATAGTGATTGGAAGGTGTAGAAAGGTCCTCCTATTACATGGTTTTGGTAGAAGAAAAGTTGGTTGTACAGAAATTGCATGATAATTGTATGTGGGGTGTATGGGGGGCTTAAGTAAAGGCTCAATAGTATTTATGAGGTGTTGTTATTATCATGTATTTATATAGTGACAACACATTGTGCTAACCTACTAATGATAAAAACATGGATAGCGTGGTGGTAGAAAAAACTCCGCGACCGTAGCGCTGCCTGGCCAGAGAACTTGTTACTGAGTTGGTCAACTAAAAATCAACCAAATACAAACAAATGTAAAGGAAAAATCCCTTATTTTCCCAAAATACAATAACTTCTTCAAAGTCAATTTGATTAGAGCATTAGATAGCTGAGAATCAAAAATCAATTGTGTCCAGGGGGGATTCTTTCATTTGATGATAAAATCCCAAATTATTTCGTTCATCCTCCACTTGTAATATTTGTAAGAAACTAAGCAGAACAGAAACATGAGTAAAATAGGAATTCAGTCTCCATATGTCTTTATATATTTATTTTCTGTTTATATCAGGTGCTATTTTATATTAAATCTCAGTGATAGCATCAGGAGACAAGAATTTCAGGCAATGGTGTTTAGGCTCAATAAACCGGTTCCTTCCAGCTGGAACTAGGTTGTTACCATGGAAACAATCAAATGATAGACAGCTTTTTAAATGTTGTACGGTGGGCTAGTGTAAAAATATAAAAAAAAAACATACATCCTGGATTCCTAAAAGGTGTTTTCAAATTGTGGGAATTCGCAAGTCATACAACGGAGTCAAATCATCCTGAAATTTTTTTTTTTTTATGTGAATGGCATACAAATATATCATTGTTTCTTTGCCAAAAGCATACATTTGCTTCATATTAGTCTATTAAGTGGCTACTATGAAATATTACAATATATTCTACTATAAAATGTCAGAAGATGAAATACATATTTTAGAAATTTTTTTGTGTAAAAATAGATATGAATAAATGCTGAAACCGCATATCCTTCATAAAGTTGCTTGCAGACATAATTACGCTTTGACCAGGACATTCAGTACAACCCCTAATTTTCAGGCTCGTATAGATTGGTCACATTAAATTAAAAATGCCATCCTTTTTTTTGCTAAAGTAGTTTTAGGGAACAGAATTACAATCCCAGCCCTTCTGGCAATGTTTAAAATAATTTTGTGTGGATAAATGTTGGCTTATAGATATAATATAGTACATTGAGCAGGACAGGAGGAAGACATGGAAGAAGTTGGTCAGCATCACCATGTGGCAGCCGCCTGTTAGAATGTAGGTATTCCGTCTGTTTAAGACATTTTTTTTGGCTACATATATTTGACTATGTCTAAATGGTTTGGAAAAATATATACACAATCAGCACAGTGGTAGTTTGTCTATATCAGGAGTCTACAATTCAGAGTAAGAGCAGCATGCAGTTTTTAGCCTTCTTGTTGTGGCTCCATGGCTGCCAGCAAGCCTACTCCCTACTTCCAGTGATTACACATTGGAAAGAATTGAGCAGGCGTGAAGAAAGAGAAAGCATGCCAGCAGCAAAGAAAGCTGGCTACAACTCATTTTTCTCAATCACCGCAGGGACGCGGAGGAAACCTAGGGACCCTAACCTCACTACCTCTATACCCCACCACCTGACATGTTACAGGTTACCTAACTAAGGACATCTCTGAACAAATCATACAGGTTGGCCCGCGTCCCTCCGACAGCGGCCCCATGTTCCTTCTGTTGTCCTCCGTTCTTCCTGTGGGCAAAATCCATCCAATACTCATCATAATCTCTATCGACTGATCTAAGCACGCCTCCTGAAGAAAATCAGATTGAAACGTGCGTTGAGGTGGTGCATCTATTTTCCCATAGAGTTTAATATATTTATGTGGATACTGAACTGGTTGAGCCTGTCAGTTGGATCGACGAACATTCCAGTAGTCCAAGGATACTGCCCATTTGAGAAGAATAAAATCA
>CM070033.1:76459697-76474843 GCA_036250615.1 Ptychadena robeensis | reverse complement strand
ATATGGCGGCGGATATTCGCAATTTTGAATATTCAAGATATTATGCATTGGGAAGCTTATGGTCATGCATTGCGATTTTATATTTGCAATGTGAAAATAAATACCACCATTCATTTTGAAAGTAACCGCAATCCGAATATATTTTTGCAATACCCGCGAATATTAGTAGAATTATTCACAAAATATTGCAAATTTGAATATTGCCTATGCTGCTCATCACTATCTGAGATATTTTCCTACCCTGTCATACTTCCTTACCCTAACAACTGCAAATTCCCTAAAATTATAGAGTTCATCTTACAGGTTGTGGGTGTCAAGGTTAGGGGTTTGGGGATGTAAAGAGGTGTGGTGATTTACTGTTGGGGTGAGCTTTAAGGGTTGTAAGGTTAAAAAAGGGGTTTGGACTGTCAAAATGTAGCTAAACCTTAACCCTTTGGAACCCCCTACCCTGTAAGATTAACCCTGTTATTATAAAAAATTAGGGCTATCTGTGCATAGTTGTAGGGTAGCATAATATCACTGGTAGGAAAATATCTCAGAACACCAGCCACTGGACACCTCAGGATGTCAGTAAACTAGCCAGCAGCACTAAAGTAGGATTGTGGGTCCCTACAGGGGGATAGGGTAATGTAGCACAAAGAGGGAGCCAGCCACACATCACTCTCCCAGACACCCCTAAACAAAATCCCCAGGATACTTAGGACAGGAGAGAGGGAGCTTTACCATGCAATAATAATAAGACACTACAATTCATTTTACATAAATCTGTTGATCTAAAGTGATGGAAAAAGAACAGAAAATGTTGGTAAATTCAATAGTTCAAATATGTGACTTGTGATGAGCAGCATAGTCTAAATTCATACTCACAAAGTGTCAAAACTTTTTCGCCTAATAAATTTGCGATCTCCAGTCATAATTGCCTTCATTGCACAAATCGGCACTTGTAAATCCACATATTTTAAATGCAATGCACGGTAGTTCCAGGTACTGCTGTAAAAAATCTTGAATATTCATAATATAGCATTATATTTGAGATTTTTGTTAATTCTAGAACAGAATATTCGTGATCAACACCATATCTGACAGGTTTTCTTGATATTCTGATTGATTTCCTATACACTTGTACAAGTGAGCATGTGAAAAGGACTTTGGAAAGGAATTGATAGTATTTTAATCAGACTGCAAGCTGGTAAAATAGGTAGACACACTGGGGATCAGTCCAATAAAATGGAGTAACTAAAGCAGTAGTTTGCAACCTGTGGGTCGAGAACCCCCCTTCCTCCCGGGGTCAAATGACTATTTCAAAGGGGTCCTAACAAGCAGCAGCACTGATGCCCACAAACAGGATGGTAAGTTAGGAGGAAGAGTAATGACCCCTCCCTCCAAACTTAGGAGGGATGGGGTATGACGGTCCCTCCTAACTTCCCACCATGCACATAATTTGCACAAGCGGGGTGGGAAAAAATAAGGGAGGGGACATTACACTTGCAGGAAGAGACATCGAGGGTATGACTTCTGTTATTTGGAACATGGAAGTGCGGTTGCAAAGTGCCATTTCGGCTTCCAAATACAGGAACGTCACTTCGGGGGCACTGATCTCAAAAGGTTGAGAACCACTGAGCTAAAGTGTTTATCAGAAAAGTCAGGAAATCGGTTCAATTAAAAATCCAGAAAGAAAATCACTTAGCAGTACAGGTAAACTGACGCTATCACAGTCACAGATCCACGCCAGGTGGAGACATCTGGACACCTGGCCAATCTTGCAACACTTGCGCCAATTTCCAGCAGACCCTTAAGCTAGGAACACACGGCTCGATTTAAGCGTACAATCATGTATTGATGTAAATCAATGAAAATTTACATCGATTGTACCAAAATCGTAGCGCGGACACATGGTACAATCGACGATTTAAGTTTGATGAAGAGCTTTACACCGATTGAAAAGTGATCAGACTAGTTGGAAAATTATACAATTTGTACCATGATCGTACTACTTTTTCATTTTCATCCTACAATTGTATTCGATGAAGTGATGGTTTACTGTTTGTAGGGCATCAATAGCATCGACGATTTTAGTCAATAATCGATGTTTTCTACATCGATATTGTACTACGATTGTATGAAACTATAGCGCACACGGTACAATCGATAAAATACCAAAATCGAGGTTCTTCATCTAATCTTACATCGATTGTATGCTTAAATCGAGCCGTGTGTTCCTAGCTTAATTGAGTGAGTCAAACGGATCAACAGATGTTAGGATAAGAGGTGGTGTTGCGGTTGTCATTTATTTTTTGTGGATTTACCATAGGGAAATATGCAAATATAGCATGGTCTTGCTGACACATATTTCCATAAACCAGCTGCATTAAAGAAAAAAGGGAACCATTGTGACACAAGCTTGTCTTGTACAAGCCAAAACACATTAAAAAGTTTCATGTAGTTGTTGGTAAAGATTCCCAGCTAATCAAATCAGAAGTGGTATCTTTATCCTTTTGTGTTGGTATATAAAATCGTTTATTGAGGTGGATATAATCTTTTGAAAATTCTTCTGGATTAAGGTAGTTTAACTCTATTGTGCTTTTTTCAATCCCTTAATTATTACAAACATGAACAGTGCTTCATATGTATCAAAGCATCTCATGCCTGGACTACCCAAGTGTTTTATTATATGTTTTTTATTATGTTGCTCTCTTGCATGTCAGAATTGTGTATGAGGGAACTTTTACTCGAAAACACATTTTTAGTATTTTGTCTTTTGGAGATTGTCAGTGGAGTTCAGGCATATGTGGTGCGAATATTTTTATTTGAATGGATATGAGTTGGTGTTTGATCCGCTGTAATTTTATGCTACTTGCTTTCCATCAGTCCAATGTATCCTAAAGTGGGCAGTGCTGGACCATGCATTATTTACCCTATATTCCTCCAAACTAGCCAACAAACAGTGCCAGGAGACAAGGTTTAGTTCAAGAAGAGTGTACAAGGTTAGGTTTTAGCATGTGTCTATACACTAGCAGTACTCATTCTCTAAACCCACTGAACAACTCACATTCTGGCAGTTACAACTTATGAGCAGCTATTTACATATCAAAGGATGGATGAGTTTATGTCACATAAAGTATTTGCTGCAATGTGGAATGTAAGTGTTATTCATGCTATCAAAATATCATCCACTCCCCCAGTTATTGCTATTCATATCACTCATGAAGTATGCATACACCAAATGTCTACTGCAGTGAATATATAATGTGACAGAGACTCCTCCTAAAAGTGAGTTGATGTTGTTTAGATAGCACAAGTTGTGGCTATTTATATTCGTCATTGCAATAACAAAAACTCATGTGACACAGACTTACCCCTCTTCCACTATGTAAATAGCTGCTCATTAGTGATGGCCGAACTGCCCGCAAGGCGGACAGTTCGGCCGCGAACAAGCATGTTCGCCCTCCTTCTGCCCGGCGGACAGTACGGGTGTTCGACCCGCCTGTTCGCCGGCAAGAAGGAGCCCTCTATTCTTCCTGCGGTGGGATCATAAGCAGCGAGATCCCGCCGCAGGAAGAATCTTTTCACTGAAGACCGGGTAGAGAACCCGGTCTTTCAGTGAACATCTCGGCTCGCAAACCCGGATGTGACGTCAGTGACGTCACATCCGGTTAGCATACCAGGAACTATGCGTTCCAGGATGCGTTCCAGGTACCGGATGTGACGTCACTGACGTCACATCCGGGTTTTACGATTCAAACTCCCCGCCTAGAGGCGGGGAATTTGAATTTGTCCGCGAACGGGCGGACGGCGGACTTTTTTAAGAGTCCGCTCCGCTCGTTCGCGGACGGACATGGCCGGAGTTCGGCCATCACTACTGCTCATGGATAAATTGTTAGTGCTTTGTAAAATTTGTTTGTAAAATGTGAATCTCCATAAGTTGGTCAATGAGTGTGAGAGAATGAGTACTGCTAGTGTATGGACGCATGCTATAGTTCCAACCCTGAACATTCTGCTAGAACTAAGACCTGCCTCCTAGCATTGGCCTTTTGTCTTGGATGGAGAGAGTGAAACAAATCCCAGCCTTCTGGAATGCTTTGTTATTGTTCACAGGGAGTTTTAAAAAAAATATGTTTTTCTTAAGCTAGGCACACACGGGTAGATCTGTAAATAGATTCGAGTACAATCAAGCACCGTGCGCAATCACGGGGCTTGATTGTGCTGTAATCTGTTTACAGATCTACCTGTGTGTGCCTTCCTTTGAGCAGGATCAATAGATCCCATCGAAGAAACTTGATTAAACAGGGTTCCAACATGTTGGAAAATCCTGTTCAATCTCCATTACTTTGAATGGAGACAAGATTCTCCATGCGAAGTATTGGACGTGCGGCTCCTTGACAGCTTGGACACCGCTGTCAGTGTGAAGGGGGTGGAGCCAGCACCTCTCTGTGAGGATGTGTTCTGGCTTATTATTATTATCATTTATTTATATAGTGCCAGCATGTAAATACATTAGAGTTGAGATGCAACACAATATAACGCACAGTTACAGGTTATGACACAGGAGGAATAGAGGACCCTGGCCAGTCGGGCTTACAATCTAATAGGTTGGGGAACAAGGTATACAGTAGGTGGGGGGCTTCCTTTCTCCCCAGCTGGCAGCCTGTGTTGTAAGAGATTCACTCACTAACAACACAAGGCTGGAGCTGGAGAGAACAGGTCCCCATTGAACTGGAATCGATGTGCCCATGTGGTGCACATTGGTTTCCGTTCAATTGATCCCGGATCAATCATAGCATGGTGATTAATCGGGGGTCGATAGCATGCGAATCTACCCGTATGTGCCCAGCTTTACATTTGCTCTATAAGACAGACATTTTATCTCTATTTTATCTATCTATTTTGAGGGGGAAAAGTGCATGTTATAGATCACAAAATAAGATATATTGTATATATAAATATATATATATATAGTTATAAGAAAGTGCATGTGCATTTTTGGTCAGATCATAAAATGATAAATGAATAGAACAGAGCCTAAACATCCTTGTATTTTTTTAAATGTGTGCTATAACCCATGCAGAGATCAAACATACTTTCTTACAGGATCTTTCTATTGCTTTGCCGCTCTCTGGCGATTTAGCTGTAAGGCGTTATAACAATGTCCCTTTCAGGAGGGCCAATAGAGCTGCTGTTTCATCACGCAGTAAGATGTACATTTCTTTTACTCTCTGACTTTAGATGCAATTTTATTGCTGCTCCCAGGAGTGACACAGCCCAACATTACTAATCTCCCAGCAATCTCATTACAACTTTAACAATTCCTGTAAAGTTTCAAACAAGGAAACCTGTATTAAGACAGGACTGCCCCAGGGCTAAACAAATAAAAGCCTGTTTTATGCTGCACTTCCATCTCCTACTCCAATTTCAATCGCAGCAATTAAAAATCAAAGTGGTTTACTAATTCTAGCTGTATACTATTACATCCATGGGCTTCGCCACAGTCTAATTTAATCCAAGTATCAGGTGGCTGGGGCGTTAATCATGTTTGGAAAGAAAGCACAGTTCCAGATCAGAAAAGTAACACTTTATTGGAAATAGTCCTGTTTGTTTATTTATTTGACTTTACACCAGCTAGTCCTAGAGAGAATTTGAGCATGAATTGTAGTCATTACTTGTTTATTAAACAGATATCAATCTTTGTAAATATTAAGAATTCTAGATATTCATTAAATCAAGGGTCTGATCATTTAGTCGTTTTTTTTTTTTATTTCTTTAAGCCACACAAATAGTAAATTCTCCAAAAGATCAAGTTTGTCTGCTCAATTCAATAAGTAAGCTACCTATGTCATGGTTGTAAGAGATGTTATATAGAAACTAAGGGCCCCCATACACATGTCCATCCGCAGGCGATTTGCAGACAATCGAGTGTAAAACAGAGGCGCCCATTTGGAGGGATTGACCAGAATAGCATCACAAGTCTGTCCACCATGATAGTTCTTTTCTGGTCGATCTCTACTCTTTCGATGGGGATGGGTACCCATCCAAAGTGAGTGGCACACATCATGATGTTCAGAAATAGACTAAGAGCAGGGTGGTAAAGTCACCATGCTGTAATCAGTCGCTGGCGGTCAGGAATCTACCCATGTATGGGTAACTTAAAGGTCCCCCATACACCTTACAATCTTATACAATTTCTGTACATACACCATGTAATATTAGGACCTTTCTTATTCTTCCAATCACTATGTATTCCATCGGTGAGGACCCGGCACTACATAGTTGTTGGTAGATCTAAAGGAAATTGTATGGAGTGATCTAAAGGATATGGGGGGATTAGTATCTTCTTCCCCATTGGAGTCCCCCCTGCAAGGGTTTAATAAACAATTCAATGCAACAGTTTTCAGCATTAATTGTTTATACCCAATATGGATAAGATTCTAGTGCTTTCTTTTTAAACCATTTTCAATAATAATTATTTGTTTAAGAGATCCAATGTATGTTTTTTTTACTTTAATTGTTTCATAGTACAACCCTTATACTTAAGGCCGACCCCCATACATGCATAGATCTTGCAGACAATGGATTGGCATACGCATTTGGCCACAAAATTGGCCACGGATCACAGCTGCCCGCCTTGGGTGACCGATCCATGTGGGCCAAATCAGCCAGAGAACGTCTGTGGTCCCCATCCAAGGTAACTGCCAGCACACAAAGGGTGGGCTCCAATCCTCTGAATGACCGGCTGCAGCATGATGGTGTCTTCCGGCTGCAATTGGCCGCCCTAGAATCGTGCAGCTTTGTATGGGTAGCTTTAGAGTGCCAAATAACCTCCCTTTATGAGAGTAAAAAGGTTGTGGTGTCTATGGAGGCGGAAGCTAGCCATACATGTATCAATTCTGCAGTCTATTCCTGAATGATTGATCAGCCTGCGCCTCCGAAACGATTGTTTGTTGAATGATCATTCGGGAACCGAATGTGCCCACTCTAAAGGATTGACCCAAAAAGGTAATAATCGAGCAAGAAACAGATAGAACAGGGATCCGAAATGTCAGTATTTTCCTGTTCGATCCTTATTACTTTGGATTAGGGTGCCAAGTGTTCAGAATGGTGACATAATCACTTGATAGGTAGCCATACACGGGTCTATTAGTCACCAATCGATCGAAATCGAAATTGTTGAAACACCACCTTGGGAATCAGATTTGTGGCTGATTTGGACAGGAGTCGATCTCTAAATGGCTGATTCCACAAAATCCATCAATCGGAAAGGCTGCTGCATAGGGAGCTATAGGTCCACCAACGTATTTCGGTTGCCAAACGATCTACCAAAAAAACCAACATGTCGGTTCAATGTCCGATCGGATTTTTAGTTGATTCTGATTTTGTTTGGTCGATCATTCAGGGTGGGCAGAGCTCGATTGATCACCGATCGATTGCTGATCGATCTCATGAACGCGTGCGGTGATCGATGGTGGAAGGAGAATCTTTACGTGTTTGGTTAGCCCAAAGCAGGGAACAGAAGGCTCACACTGCTGTCAGATATCAGCAGAGCTGGAAAGACCGCTCTGCTCTCTCTCCAGCTCAGCCGATGCTTTGCATGGAGACCCGCGGTCTCCATGCAAAGCAACGGACATCGGCTGTATTTAAAGGTCATGTCTGAAATGGCTGTTTTAGAACTGGATTGATTAGTCCTGTTCGAAAACAGCGATGGCAGCATATTATATGGACCAGATGGCAGTGAGTGCGCATGGCGCTTGAAGCAGCCATCGATCTGGCCCATGTCTACATGTCTGTACCCTGCTTAAGGGCTTCTGTCCACTGCTGTATGGGGGTGGGGATGAAAAGTGATAATCCCTGCTTTAACTCATTTACTTGCATCAGAATACAAGTCTGTAAAATGGAACTCAAATACAAATAGGGTGTGTGAAGGCTGTTATGGTACTGTCCTTGGTCAGCATGGTGAGTATTTCAAACTTAATATGACAGTACCCTGTCAGCGTTTCAAAGGTTAGGTATTGCAAATCTGTGCATTAGGGCTTCTCTTGGCCAAATATGACTATACTCTAGTATTCTACTTCATGCTGTGTATATGAATTAAATCATCCTCAGCACCCACCACTATGTTTTACATGCTGTGTAGAATATACACTACTAAACATTGTCATACAAAATTTCAGGAATACTTACATTTTTTATTCTTTATCTAAAGAAAAAGTTTAAGGAATAAAATATATTTACCAATCTGGAATGTTCCCAAACTATCCTTATTAGTTAGCAATGTGGGTTAGGTCCTTATAACTTTACACTTCAGCAAAAAAAAATAAAAAAGATTGATCCTTGTAACCATGATCTAACATGTGTTTACGGAGTTTACTCACTTTTCACCTCTGGCCTACAGGTCAGTCACATTAGACCCTGGGTCCTCCTATTGTCTGACACTTCCATGGCCCTAGGTTGTCTACTGATAATGCAGAGGGCAGCAGCAGAGATGAACACGGTGAAAATGGGGACTGCGGCAAATACTTGATGTGGTCTGATGACACCCTGTATCCAAAGTATCAGACCTCAGTTTTGAAGGTAAATGGCACTGCTGTTAATGATCTCTTCTTACTTGAGTGACCTGGAAAAAGAAGGACTTTGTTGTTCTTTGGTTTTACTTTACACTGCATTTTTGTTCCAGGTCACTGACCCACAGAGCGCTGGAGCCCTTGGATCACGGTTCATGATATTTCTTGATATGATGATGCTTACACCTAGAGTATGGCAGCAGATTGAAAGGTTGAACTAACCATTCAGTAATGTAATATTTTTTAAATATTAAAATTTATGGATTTATGTTAAAACTTAACCAAAATAAAAAAAAACAAACAGCAGCACTAGCCACCATAGAAAAGTAATACCCCCCAAAAGTTGTTTTTGCATTGTTGTTATTTTTAAGGAAAGTCTCTTGAGTTTAAAATTTTTTGTCAGCTTTTTTAAATGACATGCAAAAACACAGCAGTCTAATCTTCTTACATCCTTGTTAAATCCCAAGAAACAACTGATGGCACAAAATCAGTTAAACAGGGTACAGACATGAAGATATATGCCAGATCGATGGCGGTTTTGAGGGCCGTGCACACTGACAGCATCTATCTGGCCCATATAATGTGCAGCCACCGCTGTTTTCGAGCAGGATCAATCAATCCTGCTTGAAACAGCCATATCGGACATGACAGTTAAAAAAACGGTCGATGTCAGTTGCTTTGCATGGAAACAGCGGGTCTCCGTGCAAATCATCGGCTGAGCTGGGGAGACAGCAGAGCTGTCTCTCCCCCGCTCCGTCGATATCTGACAGCAGCGTGATGACATCATCACGCTGCTGCAGGGAACATCGGACGAATGTTGAGCTATCTGTACCCTGCTTTAGTCACAACATTACTATTAACTTAGTTATCTAGCTTATCTAGCCACTGAATAAATACATTCATCTAGTATAGTATATTATATATCATATAAGTATATTAACTATTCCTCAAAGCCATTAGTATATGCTTTCAGGACTTTTTGGGCAAAATGGGACAAATAAAAGTTAAGCGATTAAGCCGGCCATAGACAGGTCGCTACCTGTTAGATGGAGGGGCGCTTGATTGGGACGTGGTGACGTCATCACGCTGTGCTCAACTGTGCACATTGATTCCCTTTAAATACTTTGGATGGGGATCCTAGTCCCTATCCAAATTAATTGCCATCGACCAGGGAAAAATAGACATGTTCATTTTCTGTTTTAATTGCTTTAATTCCTGCATGATTGATCGCCACGAATGGCCATCGATCCTTTAGAAATCAACCGCTATATGGACCTGTCTATGGCTGACTTTAAGGGTCGATTTTGAGTTAGATTCCTGAACGATTAATCGCGGTGCGTGTTTGCAGCAATCGATCGTTCACCAATAACCATGCGCATTTGTGACAATTGATCATTTCTGAATCGAACCCTGCCAACCTTGAGCCTTTGATCACCCTTAAATGAAATGTCAATCAATCAGGGTTCCAACATGTTGGTATATCCCTGTGCAATCGACATTACTTTAGATGGGGACCCTCGATCCCTATGAAAAGTATTGGCCAAGGCTTGATCATCTAAAGTGGTGCGCATTGATTTGCTGAATGATCACTTGTGAATTTTTGCGTTAGCACACCATGATCGATAGTACAACGATCATTCAGGAATCTAATGCCCCCCATACACCACATACAATTACTATGCAATTTCTGTACAACCAACTTTCCTTCTACCAAAACCATGTAATAGAAGGACCTTTCTACACCTTCCAACCACTATGTATTCTATAAGGGAGGACCCGGCACTACATAGCAGTGATATATACCTTCCAATCACTATGTATTCTATCAGGGAGGTCACTATACTACATAGTTGTTGGTAGGTCTCATGAAAGTTGTATGGAGGAATCTCAAGGTGTATGGGGGGCTTAATGTAGATCGTGTATGGCCAACAATACTTTCTCCAATGATCAGCTATGTGAGAGCATTCACAATTTAGAAACTTGTGTTGGATAGATCTAGACTGGAGTCTGAAGATGCTAGCTATGTAGCTATCGATCGATCGTACTACCACACAGTGTAATCGATTTGTTTGCAAATTTATTTACAATCGCACTATGGAGCACATGCGTATTACGACCGTAATAGGAACGTATTCCGCATGCGCTCCATAATACGACTGGAAATTGGAAACTGGAAAACCCATCAGATATTTATTTGATCAACTAAAATTACCAAAATGTTACGCTGGAATGCTATGCTGGAATTGATTTCCCTTCAAACAACTTAAAAAAACAATCGTTTTAAGTCGATCAAATGGAAATATTGATCCATGTATGGCCAACAAGCATGGTAATCAATAGTTTGTGTGACCTGACTTTACTGGTTGCATACTGCATCATACATACAAAATCAGAAATTGCATCTGCAGCCCCCCTTAATATAGTCTCAATACTCAATACAATCCCTGCCTTTGAAATTAATAAATATAAAAAAAATAATAAATTAAAAATAAGTACACCAAAGTTCATATATCAAACCAAAAAGTTACAAAACTCATGATTATAACCATTAAAAAAATTTACGTATATGTCTGTGTTGTTCATATTAACTCATCAACACCGACATGCTGCATAATAACCATTGGATGGTCCTGCCAGCTACACAACTGGTATCTGTTTAGAAGGAGGCCAGCAATGGCAGCCTACATATTTTGCTCAGCGTGGGTTTTCTTTACACAGAACAGTTTATTTGTACTGCCAAACTGCAGTGGTTATAGATGGTACACTGCCCGTGGGACTGTGATGTCATAGAACTCAAGAACTACTTCTGTTACCTTTGCCAGTTATGTGTTTATATTATATACAAAATAAAGAATCTTTTATATTTCATTTACATTTCTCTTTAACTCTTTTTCATAATTTCTAATAAGGTTTTTTAAGGACTGAGGATGGTGAACTGTTACTTGTACCCAAAAAAAGTTAAACTGCCTAAGAGCTCAATGTAGGTTGTTAAAGTTTGCTAAGTTATTATATGTATAATAAATATATAAATATGTAAGTATAAAATATCCATGATGCTACTAGTGCTTATAGATAGTGAGAGAATATGAATCTATGGCTAGTGACTAGTCTTTGTACCTCTTTTTTTTCTGAGACCACCATGCATGGCTGTAGGAGGGGGTAAGAATGTGCACTTACAAACCTTCATGCAGTTTTTGGTCACATCAGCAGTAAAACTGAAGTTAAAATACATAAAAGCAAATAACTGAAAACATATGTCAAAACATTTTTTTCTAATTTTGCGAGGAAGCATTAGAACACCGTGTGTAACTTTTATCTGGCGCTGTTAGCATAGTTCTTCTTGTCCCAGACTGCTGACAACTTTGTTTAATTTCTGTGTTGTTTGCAGGGTAACAATCATTTCTATATTCTTAAATGTTGTCAGAAGAATAGTAGTGATTCCACTTTACCCAAAGTGCCCCACCTTCATAAAATGAATTGCTACTGATCCTCCTAGTCCACTGGTCTTTCATCTGGAGTACCATATACCTGAGTATAAGCCGAGTTTTTCAGCATCCAAAATTTGCTTAAAAAGTGACCAATCCATGTGACCTAAATCGCGATCGGTCAGAGAACAGACATGTCTTGATA
Source organism: Ptychadena robeensis (assembly GCA_036250615.1). Lineage (NCBI taxonomy): Eukaryota > Metazoa > Chordata > Amphibia > Anura > Ptychadenidae > Ptychadena > Ptychadena robeensis. The sequence goes on along the minus strand of CM070033.1, from coordinate 76,462,661 downwards.
GGGGATGTTTTCAGTCGGGAATCGCACAGGGTTCGCTGTGTGTATGGGGGGGGGGGGGCTTTAGACCTTCTATCCGAACTACCAAAATTACATTCATTCGCGGTTTTACTAGCTTCTTCTTTTACTACCCACCAATTGTAAATACGCACTTACACTCCTATGGGTTCTATTTAGGTTTGTAGTATTTTAGATTGCTTTTAGGGCAACAAAAAAAGCGAAATTTCAGGTAATATTTTTAACTGTCCTCAGTAGTTAGAGGAATCATTATCCCGTTGTTCATTTCACTCAACTATTTACATGGAGTTGCCTTCCATTCCAAAAGCTCTAACAGCTTTAAGGTTTTAATCATATTGTAAGGGAGATCTTAGGAGGATCACCAGTCTTAAGCAGGGTACAGACCTGCAGATACGGACCAGATCGATGGCTGCTTCGAGCGCCGTGCGAGCTCACGGACATCTATCTGGCCTATATAATATGCTCCTATTGCTGTTTTCCAGCAGGACAAATCAATCCCGCTCGACATGACCGTAAATACGGCCGATATCCGATGCTTTGCATAAAGACCGCTTCAGCTGAGCCGCTTCAGCTGAGCCGGGGAGAGAGCAGAGCTGTCTCTCCCCAGCCCGCCGATATCTGACAGCAGCGTGATGATGTCATCACGCTGCTACAGGGTACAACAGACGGCTCGAATATCGGCACAACCATCAACAGCGATCACACAGAAGAAGTGATGTCAGTGGCCAGAGAGGCCCCCAGGTGATGTATGGCACACAGTAAAAATGGGTCAATAGGGGGGGATTAAGTAGCAAGGAGGTGTGCAGCTCCTATAAAAGACAAATAGGAAAAAAGACATGAGTCACACAACCTAGTGCAATAAAGTTCTGTAAATAATAAATTAAAAGATAACATTTATTGAGCTTTTTGACAATGTATTTGTTTTAAGTTACATCAACATAACAAACTTTTGTAAAATGGTATCCATAGGCTATTTTGTTTAAGTTTTCTTGCTGAACGGGAATTTGCAATTCAGGATGTTCACGCTGTTTCTTGTTGTCATGTAATAAAGCTGCATTTATGAAAAAGCAAGCTTTTAGGATGTCGCAGATCCCTTCTTTAGGCTCAATTTAATTCTGCTTTTTGAGACTCACATTTATACCAAAGTTACAAGGCCATAAATATTTTAACAAAAACAACTGTTTTGTCTTGATGCACTTGACTGATAGAGGTGAGAGTGAAGGGTTAGTTAGTGGAGATATTCATCAGAGTTAAGCAGGGTACAGACCTGCAGATATGGGCCAGATCGATGGTCGCTTTGAGCGCCGTGAGTGCCATCTATGTGGCTCATATAATATGCGGCCATCGAACATGACCGTTAATCCCGGGTGATGTCCAATGCTTTGCATAGAGAGAGCGGGTCTCCAGGCAAAGCTTCAGCTGAGCCGGGGAGAGAGCAGAGCTGTCTCTCCCCAGCCCGCCGGTATCTGACAGCAGCATATTATCACGCTGCTGCAGGGTACAACGGACGGCTCGAATATCGACACAACCGCCATCGGCGATCACACAGAAGAAGTGATGTCAGTGGCCAGAAAGGCCCCCAGGTGATGTATGGAACACAGTAAAATTGGGTCAGTAGGGGGTAATTAAGTAGCAAGGAGGTGTGCAGCTCCTATAAAAGAAAAGGAAAAATACATGAGTCACACAACCTAGTGCAATAAAGTTCTGTAAATGATGAATTAAAAGATAAAATACTCACAAGAGCTACAATGCATGTTTAGCAGGAGAACATAGAAGAGGTCATACACAGAAGACTGCTTCCAAAAGACAGAGCAAACAATTCACAATCACCCACCTAGCAGAACAGATGAACTGATGCTATCACAGGCACAGATCCACGCCTGGTCAAGGCCGATATCTGGACACCCAGCCAGATCCTAACTGTATGATTCATCCTTAGAGCAGAGAAAATAGAGAAAACTGAACTGAAAATAGTGGAAGGATTACTTAGCTTCTGTCTGAGTCAAAGGTACTTATTGTTTAAGAAGGAAGAAATGGCTTGAATCCGCACTCTGGAAATTTTTCTTTAAAATCTTTAAAGCTTTATTTGAACATGACGTAAATACATGTTCTTCTGTAAATCATTGTATGACTTCCATTGTAAGAAAAAAAAAGGAAGAAAACATCAATAGGTATATCGAAATAATTATGAAATTATATATGGGATGACTACTCTTTATTTATGTAGCTTCTTCTGTTATTTGGTGTTTTTATATATTTTTTTTATTCTTTCTATTGAAACTATAACATGATTTCTCTGATCAAAGTGTAGCACAAATCAACTGTAGGGAAAAATCTGCAACTCTCGCGAGAGTGGATGTGACAGCAGCGCTCAGCGAGAGCGTCTTCTAGCAGCATATTCGGTAGGCATCCGCCAAGAGAATTAGCTATTGCTAGGTGGCTAACCTATTCCCTAGGACAAATAAAAATTTCAGATTCCTGCAAACTCTTCCAGCTACCTGTTAGATTAGAAAACCAACCACATACACACATAAACACATACTGAGAACACTGTAATCTAGTCTCTTGTCATTCCAGCATCTTAACACCTAAATCTCCAACATCTGTCCTTCTGGGGGCTGTAATGGGGGATGAGTATTTCCCAGTGCCATTTTATTTCATGGTTACCAGCCACCCAAGATGTTCACAACATCTGTTTGTCAGTCAAGCACACAGGATTTTGTATGCGTCACCTTTCATTCCGGAGCAATAGAAAACACTGATCCTGAACAGATTTCCCCAAAGGGACTATTTCCTTTGTAGGTTGTGCAAGATAAGTATAGGATTCGCTTAAACTGACAAATGCATAAATAAAAACAGAGCAAATTATCTATTCTTCTTCAATTTTCCTTCATCATCTTTGTCAGTTTCCTATTGTGGGGAACATAAGTAAACATCCTTTACAGAAGC
>CM070033.1:76437402-76459597 GCA_036250615.1 Ptychadena robeensis | reverse complement strand
CCCCCCCCCCCCAAATGCTCTAATTATCCTTCTACTTAGGAAAAGAAGATATCATTGCTGGTTTTGTTTTTGTATTTTTATCCTCCCTTATCATTTTGTAAAAATAAAAATAAAAACCTGCACTGCACTACACTACAAACTACACAGTAATATATTATATATACACTTATACTATATTTTGTTATTACTGTATAGTATTTCTGCACATAGAGGTTAACCTCCTTAGCAGTCAGCCCCTACCGTGCAGTTTTTCACGGCACTATCAGCAAACGCTCTACTCTGCTTGCATTTCCTGCCCAGCCCCCACCCCTGTCTACTGGGCTGGGAAGCAACACCCCTCCATTATAATGAAGCGTCCCCTCAGATAATGCTGAATGGGTGGTCCCAGAACCCCAGAATAGCTGCATCTGGATAGAGAATCGCCGCAGCTTTCCCGGGGTCAGGGCGGTTTTTACCATCCCGGTTCGTTTAGATTTTGTTTTCAAATAAACTCGAGACAAACTGGGTTCGTCTCAACCGGCAGGGGGGTTAAGAATCATTTTAGGAGCATTATTTTCTTGTAACAGTAAGTAGATGACATAGTAAGGTCATGTGCCCAATGCACCCTGTGATGGGTGCGAATCTAATGAATGGGACACTCAGTGTTCTGTAAGTGGCGCAGAGTGCCGTGTTTTAATTGCAGTGACATGCGGTGTCACCAGTGACCTGCCCATTGAAGATCAATAGACCCTTCTGTGGAACATGTAAAAGCATTTCATTGCCTTTGTAATGCTAATTGCGGTGTACAGGAGCGCGCCCTGAACCATGGGAAAGCTACTCACAAATTGTGGGCAGTCCACCCAAAATGCGGCCACTGTGCGTCTATTTTTGCAATCGCTGGACACAAGCACTAAAGGTTTATTTACTGTAAAAAAAAATTAAAAAACTTATATGGTCACTGTTATCAAATATTTACTGTAAATGGCACCAACACATTACACAGTGTTTTATCGAATACATTGTCATAACAGCAGAGCTCACTATCTGATGTATATGTAACTAGAACAGACAAGTTTTTGGGGGAAGGCAATTAACCTACCAGTAGGGTAGGGAGCAAGGTCCCACAGAAACAGGGAATTTCTTGCAGATAGTGTCCTGGCTAAGATTCAAACCTGGGACCCTAGCACTGCATGACCACAGTCCTAGCCACTATGCGACTGGCCTGCTGACATACAGGCTTCAATACTGTAAAAGTGACCCAAAAGATACAGTATATGCTGCTGAGTAAGGCTTTGTTTCCATTTTACGTCGATACCCCTCCTCTAAGCGTATTGCTTGGCGGGAGGTCCCGACATAGACTTACCTGCTGGGCAGATGCTCGGTCTTCACTGCGCCGAGCCACTCCGCCGATGTAAAGCTCAATGTAGTCAAGTAGGTTGAGCCTCTGCAATGGCGGATGTGTATGCAGAGTCTGTCGGCAGGCAATGTCTATGTGCTATGTCAGGATCCCTGCCAAGCAATATGCTAAGCAGAGGGGGTCCCGACATAAATGTAAACAAACCCTAAATTTAGAGCCTTTCTCTGGATAATTGTTTCTGCAATTCATGACTCAAAGAGTGGGTTTCTGTGGCAGCGAGGTAGCATACAATTTGAAGAATGGCAAGCCAGCAATGGTAGCCTCCATGCATTATTGTGTGAATGAGCCCATTGGATATCATTCGCTTTTTTTGAATAGTTGTAAATGTTGGCCAGCATGAGCTAAAACAAAGAGGTGTGAATCTTGCCGTATAGTGTCAGTTAAAAATTATCTATAGCTAGTGTTGACCGCAAATATTCTAATCACAAACTTTAATTGCGAATATCGTCTCATCAAGTATTCAAAAAGATCTTGAATATAGTGCTATTTATTTGTAATCGTGAATATTTACGTTTTTTTACATCAATACCTGGAACAACCATGCATTGGGTTGGCAATATGCGCATGTACAAGTGCCGATTCGCGCAATGAAGGTACTCATGACCGGAGATCACGAATTATCAAATTTATTGTGAATATTATGCAATTTGCATTTTTTTCGAATATGAGTATCGCCTAAGCTGCCTATCACTACCTGTGACAGCAGAGAGAAAATCTATACAGTTCTGGCGGATCATTTAAAATAAAAGCATTTTCACAGCTGCCTGGCTGTTATGTTTGACTGATTGGATTGGTCATATAGCTTTCTTACCTCTCACTACCCCCCATGTTTTCTTACATCCGGACATACAGCCCCCCAAAAACCCCCATTAAGGGATTGTGTCCACTTTTTCTAATGAATGGGACAGTGTCCACTGTGTGTATTCTAAAAAGGCGTGCCCGCAGTGCCGTTTTGAAGCTGTGGACTGACACGTTTTCATAGCAGCACCACGCAGTGCCACCAGAGACACATCCATTGAAGATCAAGACAAATCTCCAAGAATAGCATAGGTTGCTGTTTCCTGTGTCTTTCTTCTGCTGCATCGATAGGAGATGCTGACGCCCATGTGGCTGGAGCGCGCCTTCAGCCTCGGCGGTGAATCCGCTTGGCAAATGGCGGGTGCGCATCTTGATTCCACAGTGGACACATAGCCTAAGGTCTACACTAGGCAGCCCCAGTTTACTTTCCATTCGTAAACCCCACCAAAAAAAGGAATCAGACGTGGTTTGTGCACATCTTATACCACACCCACTGTCATTCCCTGTAGGTGAATACAGGGGTTGGCTGAACTATGAAAAAATGTAGTGTAAACCAAGCCTAAGCAGCGAGGGAACCTACTGTATATTGACAAAGTTGATTTAAAGCATTTAAAGTAAACTTTATTCTTACAAGTATATTTACACGTACAAAATACCACACTGCTAAAGTGGTAACTTAAAAAAAAAAATAACCCATTACAGTAACATCAAGTAACCAGCATTTTTAGATACAAGGTCAGTAATGGCAGCCTCCAGAATTCATCCCACTAGTTTACTTTAAGGTGAGTTGTTACAAGCTTGTGCATGCTTTCAGAATTTCGGCAGTTGATCGGTATTCCCTGAATAATTCAATAACTAGACAATATCCCTCTTACATTGTTTTACAATCTTAGCTTCTGTTAAAATAGAAAAAAAAGAATCTATTGGACTCATATATATAAAAAAAATGCAATAAAATTCTTTGATGTACTTTATACGATGCTGTTTGAAATGTCTCCACTCTGTTCTTTATTGGCTTGTTCACTTTGTGACTGTTATTTATGACACTCCTTCATACTGCCTACACCTGGCACTTTTCCTACACCGCTCTGATAAATTATCCTGCTGTTCAACTTTTGACTTCTTCCAAGCAGCAATTGGGGGGGTCTTCAAAGTAAGGGAATGTAACAACTTTAATTCTCCACTGAAATCACCAGCAACAATAGATTAGTGCTTCCAAATAGGATGCAGCTGGCAAAAGAGACAACTGGCTGCATTTATACCTCACTATAGGATGCTCGCTTATTTAAATTGCTTTTAGTATTATACTTCTAACTTACTGAGATGTTGAGCCAGAAAACATTTGCTGATTCTGTGCCAGTAATGCACTTGAGGTGAGAGGCAAAATAGCAGGGAAAGAAGCACTATATATTTATTTTCAAATTGTTCTTGGTCCAAACTGTCTGTGGTTGTGGCAGATTACACCGCACTGCTTTGTTGTGCAAAGATTCCTAAAAGCCTATGTAATCTAGGATATATATGTATATATATATATATATATATATGTGTGTGTATTGTATCAGTCTCCAAGTAAACAGCATCAGCAACTGTTGACTAATTATATAAAGTAACATGCTTTTATGGAGACAGTTGGTGTCTGGGGTTATGGTTCATTGTAATGCTAAAAGGGGAATTTATCTTCAGAAACCAGATGCACAGCAGCATCCAGAGATTGTGACTGTATAGCACTGCAGTCAGGGATTAATAGAAAGCAACATATTCACTGATTTTCCACCACTGATTACTTGGCAAAGGTAGCATGTATTTAAAAAGTATCAAAACTAAAAAGAGGACGTGAACCTCCTCAACAAGAGATTTCGCCCCCAAGTGCAGCCGCACTCAGGAGACAAGGAGACTTAAGGCAAGATGATGGAGAGTGCAAATTTTTACATTTATTACACCCATTTAAAATACAGTAAAAAACACAATCATGGTCTCAAAACATTTCCAGTTGATATGACATCACAGGTTCAAATGACATATGTGTATAGAAATCTTGTACATTTGTGTTCCAATATCAATAAATAGCTGTCATATAAATTTTAATGGGGAACTTCAACGTGTTTCGCGACCATTTATTTCTTCAGGGGGTGCTCTGTTAGTCTATAAAACACGTACAAGTTGTGATTTTTTTCCAAAAATGTTAAGAACTCTTAAGGTGTCCAGCCATGGGACAATACCCATGCGATCGACCCACAATCGATGCCATGAACGTGCATGTTGCTCGATTGTGCACAAATCTATTAAAACAAATCAAATCTATTTAATCAATTTTGTTGACTGAATGGAATTATGGTGCCAAAAAAGTACCCACTAAAGGTACCCATACATGTTGCGATTTTTCGGGAACCGATGCGATATTCGATTTCGACAATTTCGAAGTCAGTCGGATGCCCGATTTTTCGCCCGATTATTCGCCCGATTATTCAACCGATCGGCTGGTTGGATTGGGAATCTTTTAAGAGTGGCCGACCGTCCAAAAATTACAGGCATCCTCATTCTGGACCCGACCGACTTTTCGGCCGATTTTTCTAAAAACAGCATCGGTCGGACTACATTTGCATGTTAGGAATCCCTAACGATCGACCGACCGAATCGGTCGGAAGGGCTAAAATCGCACGAAAAATCGCAACGTGTATGGGTACCTTAAGGCATGGCCTAGCGTCACTACTTCTGGTTAGGTCCTGTCCATGCAGGCCCTCTTCTATTATGTAGAACAATATTTGTTTTATAGTGGCACATTCACCTCTGAGAATAGCTCATTATCATCCCTCCCTTTTGTGTTCCCTGAAAGGATCTAAGTATTTATACAATAGAAGTTCATCGTATTTACAAAAGAATGGTAATACGCAGAATCCAATGACCATCCATAGAGATGGTCAAATTATTTTTTCAAAAATTCGACGATTTCAAGTTTTTTGCAAAGCTCCTCAACATGCTATCATCACCAAACTTGCTGGATATATACAGAAGGGTTGGGGGTATACTACAAAAAAAGTACCGGTATGTCTCTAACACAAATACTTTTTGCACAAATTAAGTTCAAAGTCAAGTCAAAATTTTGACTTTGTTTTTTAACTTGATTTATGCTAAAACTACATGTGCTAGAGCAAAACGTTTTTTTTCAAATGTTCCCACAACATTTCTCTATATCTCCAGCAGTGATGATACCATTTTCAGAGGCTTTGCAATCAGCTCACAAAGTTAGCAAGTCGAAAAATTCGACCACCTCTACCATCCAGCTCTTCTCTATGAAAAAGATGATAGCATGCTATGATACACTGCCTCATCATAATCATCATGAAGTCAATCCAATGAATAAATCAGTAGTACTTGGACTATTATGTAAAATGTAGCATCTATTCATTATATGGTATTCTGCATGTTATATAATTTTCACAAAAGTGTTATAAACAACATTTCAGGAATAGCAACGGACTGTCAAACAGGGTTTTGTGATAGCCCCTTTCTACAAATGTAATTGCTATTAAACCCTTCCTTTATAATGCATTGCTACAGGCAGACTAGGCTGTCAGCAGGGGATTAAGGATGAGATTCCGAGGAATGGCTAAAACTGTAGCAGTCTGAGACAAGAAGAAAGAAAAGGTTTAATAAACACAGGGATTCACATCAATCCCACAGGGTTTCATTTTCTCAGGGGAGTGCAATTTGAAAAGCTTTCGCAGGAAGTGGGTGATCAATAGCAGCAATTGGAGTTTGTCTGTTAAGCCCCCCACACACCACATACAATTACCATGCAACTTCTGTACAACCAACTTTTCTTCTACCAAAACCATGTAATAGGAGGACCTTTCTACACCTTCCAATCACTATGTATTCTATCAGGGAGGTCACTATACTACATATTTGTTGGTAGGTCTCATGAAAGTTGTATGGAGGAATCTGAAGGTGTATGGGGGGCTTTAGAGGAACTAAACTTGCTGCATCTTGTGCTCTTCCTTCTGCCTTTCAACACATTCTGACCTGAATATAAAAGTGGCGAGTGATTTCAATTTCCTTTTTTTTCAAATGTTTATAGACTTTTTATATCAAAGCTGAGAAATGAATTGTTAGTGGAAGTAAATGAAGGAGAGAGCCTGGCATATTAGTGGCGAGAGGCTGGTCAAGGCTATGCTATTTAGTTAGACAAAGAGCAGTAAGCAAGCGTGTCTGGCCAACACTGCTTTAGGAAAGGGCTATGTGGCAAGTCTTTTCAATTGGAGGAAAGGGTTAATATCTGGTACAGAGGGGTCAATTGCACTTCATGGGAATGTAGTTCCCAAGTTTTTGAACTTGGTTAATGTATGCTGGCAGCTGCCTGGCTCAGTGTGGCAGTATTGTCTGTGTAAATATCCCAGGACAATTAGGCTGGGGAAACGACTCCTTTTAATCGCTTGTTAGCACTGGATTTAACTCTTTATTGACATTCAATTCTGATATATCCATTGCAGTTGAAGAAGCTGTCAACTGAGTGTTGTACCTACGGCAAACAAGTGATAACACTTTTAAACCTAAACTTTAGCCATACTTTAGATCAGGTTTGTAAAACTCAAATACACAGCAGACTTGGACGAAGTTGCAGGCCAACCTTGATATTTATTTAAAAAATATAATTAGACTGCAGGCAATTTTTTAACCATGGTTTAGAGTCTGACATCCCTGGACTACACACTAAAGCCCCCCATAGACAGGCAGACTCCTCCATACAACTTTCATGAGAACCAACAACTATGTAGTATTGTGACCTCCCTGATTAGAATACATAGTGATTGGAAGGTGTAGAAAGGTCTCCTATTACATGGTTTTGGTAGAAGAAAGTTGGTTGTACAGAAGTTGCATGGAGTTGGTCTGCCTGTCTATGGTGTGGGCTTAAATGTACACACTGGAAAATCCCACTTGAGTAGTGTCAGGCCTTCTTAAGCCCCCCATACACCACATCATCAATTTTACCATGCAATTTCTGTACAACCACTTTTCTTCTATTTTTTTTCCAAAACCATGTAATAGGAGTGACCTTTCTACACCTTCATCAATCACTATGTATTCTAACAGGGAGGAGCCTATACGTTGGTAGGTCTCATGAAAGTTGTATAGAGGAATCTGAAGGTGTATGGGGGGCTTTAGAGTAGTAGGATGGAGGGGAGGTGAGTATAGTTGGTAGGGGGGCTGCCAAGAAGGAGACCTAGCAGATCTGCCGCAGGCAAATAATATTTGCTACGCTGGCCGAATCTAGACCCTGGGCCAGAGTTTAACACCCATGCTATAGATCTCTCACAGCATTATAAGCTGCAGCAATTCAAAGAAAGAAACCCCAATAACTTACTGGAGAATCAATGCTTGCAGACTGACCCATTGGGGACAATGGGGCAGTTTGGGCGTGTCTAAAAAAACACACTCCCAAACCGCCTAAGTAGAGCCTTCAGACTTAAGTATTGAGGAAGACTTCTAGCACCTCACCCCACCAGGTAAGTATTACAGGTGTCTTCCAGCATGGAAGAATGGTGGGTGACTTCCACCACACACTCAGTAAGAATGGTGGGTGACTTCCAGCACACTCAGTGAGAATGGTGGGTGACTTCAAGCACACTCAGTGAGAATGGTGGGTGAGTTCCAGCACCTCAGTAAGAATGGTGGGTGACTTCCAGCACCACACTCAGTGAGAATGGTGGGTGACTTCCAGTCACTGAGCCAGACCCGTGCTGAACTGGTTGAGAACAGGGTGAGAATGGTGGCTGAACTGAGCCAGACCCTGCTAGGTAACGGATTCTGTATCTCTACCTCTCCAGCCTCTATCAATCAACCTGGAACCTATCTACTAATCCTCTACCTATTGAACGCTCCTTGGCTGGCCACCTGGTATCCCCAGGACCCCCCATTCCCGGACTGCAGACGGGTCCCCACTGGATGTTTACTCACACATACCTTGGCCCCCCAGGCCTATATTGGCTCTCTGATTGCCCCTGAACACCCCTGATGAAGTTTGTGAAACGAAACGTATGTCGGGTGGGGAACAATTTCATCTACCAATCCACTGAGCCTTGTTGTAACTTTGATTTTTGATCTGCTGTTTAAACATGTGTGTAAACTTGTAACCCAATTATGTTATTTGCTGTTTTTAGGGCTTTTTGCCCAATTGTCACTATTAAAGTGCTCTTGACCTACTGCTACACCTACTGACTTTCCCTACCCCTCGAGCCCTTAAAGTCCCCCAGCGCCTGATCGCCTCAGGGGGAATTCTCTGGCATTTGGGTAGATTGGGTTTTCACTCATCACCCAGTGCTAAGTTCTTTTTGTACTATGTATTTTGGGATGTTGGCTCAACTGCCTATAGATTAGTAGTCTTTTGTTCCTCAGTGAGAATGGTAGGTGACCAGCACACTCAGTAAGAATAGTGGGTGACTTCCAGCACACACTCAGTGAGAATGGTAGGTGACTTCCAGCACACTCAGTGGGTGACTTCCAGCACACTCAGTGAGAATGGTAGGTGACTTCCAGCACACTCAGTAAGAATAGTGGGTGACTTCAAGCACACACTCAGTAAGAATTGTGGGTGACTTCCAGCACACACTCAGTGAGAATGGTGGGTGATTTCCAGCACACACTCAGTAAAAATGGTGGGTGACTTCCACCACATTCAGTAACAATGGTGGTGACTTCCAGCACACTCAGTGAGAATGGTGGGTGACTTCCAGCACACTCAATAAAAAAGGTTGGGTGACTTCCAGCATGCACTCAGTGAGAATGGTGGGTGACTTCCAGCACACTCAGTGAGAATGGTGGGTGACTTCCAGCACACTCATTGAGAATGGTGGGTGACTTGCAGCACACACTCAGTGAGAATGGTGGGTGACTTCCAGCACACTTAGTGAGAATGGTGGGTGACTTCCAGCACACTCAGTGATACTCGTGAGTGACTTCCACCACACAGCAGCTCCTCACAGCCGCCGCTCCATGCCATGTACGAGTGTATGATATAGAGCAGGGGGCGGGGCCAGCGGGAGGAGAGGGCTCTCCTGCAGCCGGAGCTCCTGACATGGATTCAAACACCGGGGAAGCTGTCCTCCTCCCCCTCCCAGCTGCAGCCAGCTCCGTTCATTCTCCGCTCGCAGCATCCATTCACATGTGCTAAGCACAATACATTGCCATGGTGGAAGGCTGGAAGGGCAGGGGGTTCTCCCGTCACTAGCCGGGGGCTCGGTGGCAGCAGACAGTGGGCATCCCCCAACATGTCAGTGGCACGGCACTGTATGGAGTCATCTGTAGGCAGCCCAGTACCGGCACCGGGGCTCCGGAGTGTGAGGAGCTGAACGGAGGGAGGAGAGCCCTGAGGCTGCAGGTAACGGAGGAACCATCCCCGGCTTTGTTGTGGGATGTGCAGACAAAGGAAGACTGCTGTGTCCACGTATGTCCCGTGCATGTTCCATGTATGTCTCATCACACCCTGTGTGTATAGATATGCGCACATGGGTAGAGGTGTATGATGTGTGTGATCATTGCACTCCTGCCATGTAAGCAGTGCTGTATTGTCTGGCTAGGATGCATGCATGCTTCCTCATTGTGTCTTGTCTTCAGCATGTTCCTAGGCAGGCTTCATGAATGGTGTCAGTGGGCTCAGCTGTGCATGGGTGACTTCCATAGGAGATGTCAGTGGACTGAGTTTCTGTTTGATGATGGGAAGTGCTGCCAGGGTAGGCTTTGTGTAGAGGAAGCTCAGGAGACAAGGGCTGGGTTATTCAGGGATTCCTAGAAGGAGAACAACTTCTGGGCAGAAGACAAGTTAAAGCGCCCGAGCATCCTCCACCTCGGATCATAAAGGGTTAACACCAAAGTTACTCTGCAGATCAGTACATTTCCCTGCAGACAGAGCCCTGGGTTATTGGTATTTAGAATATTAATATTAGGATGTGCAGCAATTGTCATTCTTGTTGTGGTTAGTGTTATTATGAACACTGATATCTACTCTATACATCTGCTTTATATTACCTATGTGCACATATCCAGAAATCAAGGGAAGAAACCTGAAATGTATTTCATTCTATCTCTGTCCCCATTTTCCGGGTGTTTATGGTGACGGTTTGCTTGGAATATGTAGAACTTTGTACACGGGCTGAAGACCTGGCACTGAGGGTGTTAATGGAAGACAAATGGCGCTAGCACTGAGCTGGAGCGTCTGGGCTGAGACCGTATTCTATGAATTGTCACCGATGTGGTACCCTACCTGGCTGGGGTGTTCTGTGCACATGGAATTATTAACATTGTATTGCATTAACCATTTAAACAATACACTGATGACAAATCCTATAATCCTATAGACATGAGTATCTGTTTAGGATTTATTTTTCCAGTGTATTGATGACTACAGATCTGGATCCATCATAAAAATGTTTTATATGCTGTAGCATGTGGATGTGATCCTCAAAGTTTCAAGTCTTTGTTCAGACACGTCTTCTGGTTTGTTTCCTTGTTGTCACCCTCGCCACCGATGGGGAGGAGAAATCTGCATTGTCTGTCAGTTTAGCTGGCCATACACCTTTTTAGATCAGATATCCTTTAGAACAACTATGTAGTGCCGGGTCCTCTGCGATTAAACACAGGTAGACTTGATGGTTTAGAAAGTTCTTCATATTACATGGTTTTAGTAAAACAAAAGGAGATCCAAAGGAAATCTGAAACGGAGACCCTAAAGCTGACCATACACCTTTTAGATCTCTCTGTCAGATATCCTTTAGATCTACCAACAACTATGTATTATAGAGTCCCTTTATAGATATCCTTTAGAACAACTATGTCGTGCCGGGTCCTCTGCGATTGAACACAGGTAGACTTGATGGTTTAGAAAGTCCCTCATATTACATGGTTTTGGTAAAACGAAAGAAGATCTAAAGGAAATCTGACTGGGAAATCTAAAGGTGTATGGGAGCTCTTAGTTGTTGCAAAATAGTAATGATGGCAAAAGTTATTGCAAATAAAACCAGTTCTTTTTTAGGATGAAGTGCTCAGTAAAACAAAAATGTACTTTCCCACTTCAGCACCAAAGTGTGTTGTGCATTGGCCAGTACCCACTTGATGTGTTTTTTTTGGATCTGGGTTTCCAATAAAAGAGTATTGTAACTGAAAATATAACCACATCCAAACTGTATACAGCTGTGAGTTACACAAAGGTACAACATACCAATCAGCACATGGCATTGTGTATGCTACTGTACTATGCTCATTGAATAACATGTGCATTGCCTACACAATGTGTGTAGTGTGAAGGAGCTCTTACTTTCTATGCCATCTTCATATCCAGCAGAGGGTAAAAGTGTGACTTTCTATTGAATTTCTTGTACAGACCTGAATGAAATGATCACTATATAGATGATGCTTATAGTAACACACAGCATCCTAAATAGATAATGCTTACACACCACATGCATGGGGGATAGAGATGATCAGAATGGATGAAAAGGTATGGTTTATCTCCTGGCTTCATTAATTAGAACTGTGTCACTTAATAACAATATGTGCTACAGCACCTAATTGTAAAGCTAGGCATACCTGGTTCGATTTTAGCACGACCGATCTTTAATTTGATTTTAGATCTTGATATTTTCATCGGACAGTGATCGTAAAGGAATCCAAAGTAGTACCACATGGAAGATTTGAACGCAATACAATACTACCAAAATAGTCGATTTTAGTTTTGGTCAAAAACACAGGAAAGAGTCACATATAAAGCAGGATACAGACCTGCAGATATGGGCCAGATCGATGGCCGCTTCGAGCGCCGTGCGCGCTCACAACCATCTATCTGGCCCATATTATGTGCGCCCATCTCTGTTTTCCCGCTCGAAAACAGCCATATCCGACATGACGGTAAATACGGCCGATGTCCGATGATTTGCATACAGACCGCTGGTCTCCAGGCAAAGCTTCAGCTGAGTTGGGGAGAGACCAGAGCCGTCTCCCTGGCTCTGCCGATATCTGACAGCAGTGTGATGACGTCATTGCGCTGCTGCAGGGTACATCGGACGGCTCGAATTTTAAGACGTGTGTTCCCTGCTTTAATGTGTTCATCGAATACAAGTGCCCCGACCAACAAACAAAATTCTATGATTTCAGTTCAAACGTTGTACAATCTAAAATTTTCCAACATGTCCGATCACTTTTCGATCAATGCTTTGATCGGTATCGAACTATTTTCGCAGACCGAACTATGTGTGCAGTATACGATTTAAGTTCGTTTGATGTAAACTTTGATTATTTTAGGTCGATCGAATGCTGAAATCGAACCGTGAATGCTTAGCTAGGGAAATGCCATTAGATTTGTCTTAAGGTGGCCATACTCGATTCGATATTTTCGTTCAATCGATTGGGAACAAAAATATGTATGTACGTATAATTCAGTTGACTGTAAATAGAGTGTATACATTTTGTATACAGGCACAATCGATGTTCAAACATAATGATCAAATCTATTGCCAATTGTGCAGAAATCTATATGTGTATGGTTAGCTTTAGACCCGTAAAAAGTTGCAAAAATATTTGTCTAGTGAAGTTCACCTAATGCAGCGTCTTGTTCTAGTGTGACATTTCTGTACTTCTCTGCAATTTAAAGCAGAGTTGTCACTGTACTAGAGTTGGATGAGAATATGTTCTAGTTGAGTGTGGCTTGTCAATCAGCACATACAAATTGATATCTGGATTGGAAGCACATACCTCTATTATGTAAGCCCTCTCATTCTAGACTGTCTAGATGGGATGGTAAAATCTGGTTTTGTTTACTTTTAAAAAGGTTTGTGCATCACATTGTAATAGTTTATACTCCTATTAGAACAGGTAGCCATCTTGCGAGGGTGACCACTAACTAATTCATCAATTGCAGTGTGTTTGACTAAAGAAAAATGTCATGTCCTATTTCCTTCTGTTCGATCTTTTCAATATTGATTTTTTTGGGGGTCAATTGTACCAGATAGTCAGGGATCAATTCCTGATTGATCGGTGCAGTCAATCAAAAGGAGAAATTGCTAGGTGTATGGCTAGCTAAGAGTACTGGGCAATAAGACATCTCCTATTATTATGTCTTCTCAATGACCCACCAAGTGAGCACTTTGCCAGTAAGCTTTGTTTCTACAGATCTGTCAGTGGAGGACATGTTTGGGGAAGCATTGCTGTAATACCCTACATATGAGTACTGGTGGAACGTCCTCTGATGGCACGCTGACCCAGCAGATAAATTCATCTTATATATGATGGAATGCGTGTACCCTTTGTAGAAAAAGAAATGACCATCTGCTCCTGCACAGATTTTGCAGTGAATTGGGAAAACGGTGCGAGATCAAAAGCACTTGGTAGAGTTTGAAGTCCCTTGTCATGTCTCCCTGGGCATAGCTTTGTACTTTGTGACACTCATCACATTATGAGGATTAGGTGGATCACTCGCAAGCATTGGCTGATAGTCACTGGTAACTCATCGATGTGGAGCACCGTCACAAATTCCATCACATATATGGAGGTGCACATCTGTGTTCCCAGTAAAAAAAACAAATGGTTCACAAAAGCAGCTCAGTGTCAGCATTCCCAAGTGAATGAATGCAAGCAGTGATGTGGAACATGGAGCGGAAGCTGCACCTGCCTCTAGGTTGCTGCAGGTAGGAAGCATAGGGGCTGATGGAAGAGCTCTAGAACTGTCTTAAGCTGGCCATACACCTTTTAGATCTGTCAGATATCCCTTTAGATCTTCCAACAACTATGTAGTGCCGGGTCCTCTGCAATTGAACACAGGTAACGATGGTTTAGAAAGTCCCTCATATTACATGGTTTTGGTAAAGAAAATCTGGCAGAGAAATCTAAAGGTGTATGGGGGCCCTTATACCCATCATTCACCAATCGGCGCTTGTTTTCATGCCTGAAGTAGGCAAATGGAATTTGATGAGGAATCCTTTTCTCTACTTGTAAGTATATCATAAAGAAATGCTTGAAGCAGTATTGGCTGTGTGAGAAATGTTAAGGTCAAGCTTATTAAGCAAGCTGTTCAGAAGTTAGCCATATAATTGGTAACATTTATCATTAGTGGTAACCTAAGCTTGTTTAGTGAACCTGTGCTTTGTGTATTTCGTTCTTTCTTTGTTTATAATGAGTACCCAATACTGACAACATTCTACTATTAAAGTGCATGTGATTGTAAGGACATAGTCATGTTCTGTCTTTGGTCATTAACTGTAAACATAACTTTAACAAGAAGTAAACCTTCTACAACTTGCCTTCCTCCTTAGCTAGTCGCTGTGTGAGGTTGTTTATACGAAATAATCAGCTACAAAAAACTAGGTCCCTCCCAAAGTTGCTTGGGGTTCATTGACTTCCAGTTTGATGGGTGTGGTGTGGTTAGCAGCTACACTGCCTGGCCAAAAAAAAGTCACCACCAAAAAAAATGTCACACACTGTAATATTTCTTGGACCGCCTTTAGCTTTGATTACAGCACGCATTCGCTGTGGTATTGTTTCAATAAGCTTCCAAAGCTTCTAATGTCACAAGATTAATTTACATCCAGTGCTGCATTCATTTTCCACCAAGATCTTGCATTGATGATGATAGCGTCTGACCGCTGCCCCAAGCCTTCTACAGCACATCCCAAAGACTCTCAATGGGGTTAAGGTCTTAACTGCGGTGGCCAATCCATGTGTGACAATGATGTCTCATGCTCCCTGAACCACTCTTTCACAATTTGAACCCAGTGAATCCTGGCATTGTCATCTTGGAATATGCTCGTGCCATCAGGGAAGAAAACATCCAGTGATGGAATAACCTGGTCATTCAGTATATGGCACCAGTTGGGGTTTAACATAATGCCAGCTGAAAGATAATAGACCCTGCAGAAACTATCTAATAGGAGGCTCTTGCCTATTATAGTTAAAACCAAAAATATTGAAAGAGGCTGCCCCAGAATTTTTGTAAAAGTTTAACCTTCTGAGTGTTTAGCCCGAGTTAACTTGGGCTGAAGAAAGTTGCTTAAAAGGATCAGCCCGAGTTAACTCGGGTGCTGTACCTGCACCCCGATGGCTTGCAGGCAGCCAGAGACTTCCTGCTATTTTGTTTCCTTTTTTTTTTTTTTTTTCCTCCGGGTTTTTGGGCCCCCAGCGGTCTGATCTTCGATGCCGATGATCGTTGATCGTGCCGGGCGGGTGGGCGATGACGTCATCAGGAGGGGGGAGGGGCGGGAGGAAGTTCAAAATTGTAAAAAAAAAAATTTTTTTTTTTTTTTTTTTTTTGTGCTACTTATAGTTGATCTTTCATGTCTGACATTTGATTGGAGCGATTTTTTTTCGCTCCAAATCAAGTAAAATGAAAAAAACACATTTTTTTTTTAAAAAAAAAAAAAAAAACATATCATTGCTATGATGAGGTTTCTTCATGTTGGATTGATTTGGATTGATTTTTCTTGGGGGGGGGGGGTATGCAAGCAAGTTTCAAAATAACAGGAAACGCATAAGAAGTAGTAAGTAAAATACTTTTGTTAAGGGGTTGCGGTCCACTGCGTCTTTTTCCCCGCGGTGGAAGTAAGTCCGCAGCAGGGAACAAGACGCAGAGAGACACTCCCATTCAAATGAATGGGCACAGTGTCCACTCTGCACATTGAGTGGTGCATCCGCGGGATGATATGGAAGCTGCGGGATGCAGCGCCTTCATTGACAGCACCGGCACATTTGCCGCCCAGAGACCACCTCAATTCACCAAGAGATCAATGGAGGTTGTCCCAAGCGCGGAAAAAACAGCGCCCATACTGCATGCATGGAATGCAGTATGGACGCAAGGTTTTCTGCATTTTGGCCTCAGCTAAATCCAATAGGAGCACACCCAAATGCGAAGGAGCGAGCCCTAAGCCACGGGCCAGCAAATGTGCCAGCCCAGTGCGACTTTGTTCCCTGCGCGGTATATAGACTGCCTGTCAGTCTTGGTTGATTTAAAAATGAATTTAGTTTGAGCAGGTTTTTGTGTTTTTATATTTTATTTTGATCCATTTAAATGTGATTTTTTAAAAAAATATTTAAGCCGTTTAAAAACTTTATATATCAGGGATGTTACTAGACCCGGTGTTTTTTTTGGTCAGTTTACAGGCCCTACAACATTTTTTTTTTCAATGATAAACAGCGTTAACCAGGAAGAAAGAAATCTGGCCTCGGTGATGAAACCGCTCAGGGGTTTTAAAAAAAATAGACAAACCTGTCTGTTGTGTTTATATTAGAGAAAGAAATATTGTTTATATAGTAATGACTTCTGTTTGCGATGACTTGTGCACCAGTAAAATTTAATGCCTGGCTTGTATCGAGACCAACCAGTGAGCTTTGTGTTCTAGCTTGGAAGAACAATCATTTCAGGATTAGTCATTTAGTCAAATAAGATTAACCCTCTTCCTGGCTGAATGATTACGAACATCATGTGTTAAGACGGTAAAGCTAGCCATACATGGTTACGATGCCACGCAATCTACAACAACGATTGATCATACAATGATCACAGTACTTGGGAACGACTTTTGACCCCTAACCGGACCGAGGGGTCCCATTCAAATAACAGCATGAACATGTTGCATTGCCTTTTGATCGTTATTCTCGATTTTTGTTTTTGTTGGTCGCTCAAGGTGGGCAGGAACAACGATTTACATCGAATCAATCAAATAGAAACATGACGAATGTATGGTCTACCTTCAATATTGTGTTGTTCAGCGATGATTAGCTGTTTGGCTGAGTCAAATAAGCAGGTGGTATCTAAAAAAGGGTTCTCTAAGGGGTAACAGGGAGGGTGCAGAATTTATTAGGCAAATTAGTATTTGACCACATATGCTCTTTATGCATATTGTCTCACTCCAAGCTGTATAGGCGTCGAAAGCCTACTCCAATAAAGCATATTAAGGTGATGTGCATCTCTGTAAGGAGAAGGGGTGGGTCTAATGACATCACACACCCTATATTAGGTTGTGCATAATTATAGGCAACTTCCTTACTTGGCAAAAGGTTCAAAAGAGGGACTTGACAGGCTTAGAAAAGTCAAAAATAGTGAGGATTGAGATATCTTGCAGAGGGATGCAGTACTCTTAAAATTGCTAAAAAGCTTTGAAGCGTGAATCATCGAACAATCAAAGCGTTTCATTCACAAAAAGTCAACAGGGTCGCAAGAAGAAGGCGCCGTGGAACAACAAAGGCGCAAAATAAACTGCCCATGAACTGAGAAAAGGTCAAGTGGCAGCTGCCAAGAGCCACTTGCCACCAGTTTGGCATATTTCAAGAGCTGCCAACATCAACTGGAGTGCCCAAAAGCACAAGGTGTGCAATATTTCAGAGACAGAAAGAAAGGCTGAAAGACGACCACCAGAAGAAGGGACAAGAATATCTCAAGACGATTTTTCTAAGGTTTTAGTGGGACTGATGAAATGAGATGGAGTCTGAGGGGTGCCCAGATGGATGGGCACGTGGATGGATGGTAAAGGCAGAGAGCTCCAGTCCGACTCACGATGCCCAGCAAGGGCAGGAGGTGGAGAGGAAAGATAACTGGTTTGGGCTGGTATCATCAAAGCATAGCTTGTGGGGCCTCTTTCGGGTTGAGGGATGCAGCAAGCATCAACTCCCAGTCCTACTGCCAGTCTTAGGAAGACAACCATCTTAAAGCAAGTGGACAGGAAGAAAAGAGAAAGTCTGCATCCTTCAAGAAAACATGGAGTTTCATGAAGGACAATCGCCCATCACACGACGTCCAACGTACTCCACAGCGTGCTGGCAAGAGGGTGATAAAAGAAAGAAAAACTAATGACACTGACATGGCATCCTGTTCCACCTGATACTGAACACCCCATTGAGAACCCGTGGTGGTCCATCATCCAAATGTGTGATTTACAAGGAGGGAAGGGTAAAAACCAGCATACAACCTCTCTGAACAGTGCTGAGGAGGGCTGTGGCTTGCTGCGCAACACAATGTGAATCAGATACAAACACATGACAGAACATCATGGATGGGCAGGCTTTGAGTGTCCTTGCAAAAGAAAGGTGCTATATGTCACTGATTTGTTTTTGTTTTTGTTTGAATGTCAGAAAATGTATATTGTGAAATGTTGAGATGTTATATGGTTCACTGGTAAAACAAGAAAAGAAATGGGTATATATAAAGTAGTTTTTTGTAAGGTGCCACAAAATAAAAGTATGCACAGTCAGGGGAATAGTCACCGGCACACACAGATATCCCCCTAATATAGCTAAAACTAAAAACTACTTCCAAAAATATTCAGCTTGTTTTATGCGTTTTTTGAGAACATGGTTGTTCAATAATAAAATTATTCCTCAAAAATACCACTTGCCTAATATTCCCTGTATATTAGCATTGTAAGGATGGGGGATCTAATGACTGGATCATAAGAATCTTTCTAGTTCTCCTGGAAATATACTGTGTTACTTGGTGAGAGCTGAGAGTTGCCACCTGTTGGGTTCTGCTGACCAAACAGCTGTCCACAGGCCAGTCCTCCAAGGGCCACTCACTTTGTATAAACTTAATTATTCATTGCATATTTGAAGTCCTATTTAATGGGAAGCTCTTATTTATTCATAAACTGCGTGTCAGAGTACAACCATAAGAATAGATGAGTGTTTACACAAAACAAATCTGAACCCCTGGGTCAATTAAATGTTTATGTTTAGATATCAGAATATAAATGTTATACTTTGGATACAGGTAATCCCTTCTAATTTTAAATACCGTAATATACATTATGACCCAAACAACTGTTACTGTACCAAAATTCTGATGGATTATCATTATATATAGGGGGGGCATAATTGTGTTATTTAAATACCTTGTTTCATTTATGCCTTGATTCTTAATTTGCTAAACCCCATCCACAGACTAGAATATATTTGCTTTCCAAAATAATAATTCCAATAATAATATTTAATGTGACCACTTATCCATTTTATGGAAATTTTTCTTCCTTATTAGCTACCAAGCTACTTTATTGAGCTTTTTGACTATGTTTTAAGTTACAGCAACATAACAAACTTTTGTAAAATGGTATCCATAGGCTATTTTGTTTAAGTACTCTTGCCGAATGTGAACTTGCGATTCAGGATGTTCATGCTTTTTCTTGTTGTCATGTAATAAAGCTGCATTTATGAAAAAGCAAGCTTTCTGGATGTCGCAGATCTCTTCTTTAGGCTCAATTCAATTCTGGTTTTTGAGACTCACATTTATACACAAAGTTACAAGGGCATAAATATTTTAACAGAACAACTGTTTTGTCTTGATGCACTTGACTGATAGAGGTGAGAGTGAAGGGTTATGCCTGCCATACACCCACAGACGGGTGCAGACAGACGAGCTCTGATGAGCTCAATATGCAGCGTGAGGACGTCATTACGGTGCATTCTGGGGCTGCTTTAATCGGCCGGGCACCCTTTGTGTGCCGAGCTGTGGGGCGACAGGGATCCAGTCACTATTTTCTAATAAGGTAGCTTGAAACGCCTGTATAAGCTTGATGACTGTCTGCAAAAATGATGTTACTATTCTGCCGAAGGCCAAAGCTCCACTGCGCATGCTGCATCGCGTTCCCATATTTTACAATGAATAATGAATAGGGGAGAGCAAAAGACGTGGCTGGTGGTGGTTTGGTCTTTCTATATTGTATTTAAGTTGACTAATGGTTCACACTATGGACATATTAGTGCAGCACAGCATGTTATGTGTTGCACATGGTGGGCAGGTTTCCATAGGATGGCAATCACACTTTTATGTGCTGCGTTATGTATTCCAGGGCCAGGTTACTGCATTATGCCCCGCTACATTTAATTTAGACATGCTAGCGCCAATGTTTCCTTAAAAGTATCGCAGTACATCTGGTAAGGTTTCCAATCTGTACTGTTCATCACATTCATTACTGCTAAGGTGTGTATTGCCATTACACTACACAACCTGTGTAGTATGAAGGAGCCCTTACACTGTTTACCCTAGTAATTCCATCAGCTTCTCATTTCTTTTACATGACAACCCAATGAAATTGTCATGATATTGGCCGAATTTGGTAAAACAGCCATAGTTTTCTTATGCAGGTGTTCTAGCCAGGATGATGGATGCTTTCAATTCCAAGTATGACTTCCAGCCGAGCTGAACATTAGAACTCTACCTGACCATCTGTCTGTCAGTTATACTTCCGACTGCAGATGCGCTTTTACAGAGAGCTGGAATTCCGGTATTTTCCTGCAGACAAGCTTTGATCATGATCTTGACACTAATTTTCTAGATACATCATTTGTGAAAAGCTAACATGATGCATATGTTCTCTGAAGTAAAGACTGTGACAGTTAGAGCCCTCTCACAATACGTGTAGCGTTGTTATCTTGTAAACACGCGCCTTTTTACAGTACTGCATGTTCTCAAAGAAAATCAGTTACCATTCACACTGCATGCGTTGGGTTTTTGATGCTCTGTTCCAAAACCACAACGCAGATGTGTTGTGTGCAAAACGCATTCGTTAACATATATGCACATGTAAAAACGCATATAGTGTGAAAGGTCCCTTAATCATGGTTATTATTCTGGTATGGTATGGTTTTCTGAATATAGGAGTTTCTTGATCTTGCTATTGTAAGTGTGTCATCATTTACATGCATATATGGTTCTATCAATAAAGAGTCAGTATGTGTTACTCTGTACCCGTACATCTATTACCCAACCAGAGTTCCCTTATATATGGGTAGTTTATTGTGGAAGGATTTATGGCATTTAGGAAGTAAAATGAAAGGAAGCTTTTTTGATCTAAGCTGTGTATGTTGGCCAAAATTTGCTTGGGGCCAACCTAAATGTTAACATTATGTAATGTTTGATTTACAAACATCTCTAGTTCTATGATTGCAATGGAATTTAAGTCTACTCAGCATTTTTCTGTAGCTATTTCAGAGTTTATTGTAAAAAAAAAAATTGTACTGTGGCCAGTGACATATACAGCTGTAGTATACTAATTGTATACTAATAGGAAAATTATTCTTATCCTCCAGAGAGGCAACTGAAAAGTATAAGGAATTTCCCAAGTCATTGGAATTGCCATGTCGGAAAGTTGTCTCTGAACCAGGTGCCTCCAATAAAAGGTTTCCCCTAATCTCCTCTTGCAAAGCAGCTAGAAGATCACTCATAAGTGTTTTGGGGCAGCACTAGCTGGATGAAACCTTTACCCATCTTCATTGTATGTTTCCCAATACCTGTTTTGTGCTTCATGCTGTCTGATATCAACTTTTGTTGATATCAGACAGCATGTTCAATCTGTTCATCTGATACATTTATGGAGTTTAAATATTAAAGGTTTATGGCATATAAATAACTTGTACTACCACTTGTGTAATCTTTACAAAAGCAATTCCTTAAATGCCATTCTTTTTCAGGCTATAAAGATCAGTGCACATGTTCCAAAATCCACTCAAAAGCAAATCTATTAAAAAAACTGTCAGATACTTGTACAATCAACAGAAATGTTCCTACCTGATCTATCATGGCTCTTTTTTGATTTTATGTCTAATTACAATTGAACAGAAAAAATTAACCCATGTATGGCCATGGGTACAATTCAGAAAAGAATTGTAGTTTAAGGAAAATTTAGTAATAAGCGATTGTTCGCGGTGACACAAAAATCAACAAATTGCAGATCGATAGTCCGATGTGGACCACTTCAGTTGATCGATCCCTGGCTGATACTTTAGATGGGGATTCAGGGTCTCCATCCAAGGTAATGGCGATTAAACAGGGATTTATCAACCTGTTACATCCTTGTTTGATAATTTTGTTGCAGCGGGATCGACTTCTGCAGGTGTGCAGCATTTCATTCCCAACTGAACAAAAAATCAATCCGTGTATGGGTACCTATTTCTGGAAAAAAAAATTTCATTAAAATTTGGATGGTATTATTATTATTATTAACATTTATTTATATAGCGCCAGCATATTACGCAGCG
>CM070033.1:76415514-76425681 GCA_036250615.1 Ptychadena robeensis | reverse complement strand
CGGTCCACATGTGACCCTATTTGGGTCCGGATCCGGCCCGGGGTCCGCCTATTGAGTACCCCCGGTCTATAGCTAAACTTGATGGGGCTGTGGTGTATAAATGTGTTGTTGCCAGTTTCTGGACTGTCACTACACAGGGCTTCTTCTGACAGTTGACATGAACAAAGTTTCACCCAACACTTTGTTCTTATTATCAGCTCTTCTCTGACAGCTCTTGCCTACTATCATGAATTTACACTAACATCACGTCTGATATTATAGAGGACTTTTTTCTTAAATGTGTCAAAATCTGGCTACTACAAAGACATTTACTTCTCAATAGAACCATTTCCTTGTTACTTACGTATGCAGTAGATGCCAGAGTCATCCCCAGGACACTAACCTGAAGAAAGTGAATACAGTAGGGAGACATGACAGTTTGCTTTACCTCCTAATTTTTTTGTGATTGAATGATGTCCATGGATTATTGTGCAGTTTTGTTTTAGAGCATATCCTTTGCCATAGTAGACTAAACTAATCAATACTGTCCCTCTTTTTACACTTGGTAACTGAATCATACCTACTTTACCTACCACTACTTTAAACCAATATGCTTTATCTCAAAATCTTTTTTTAACCTCCCTAGTGGTCTACCCATACCACACTGTTTGTAACAGCATGGTACAGGCAATTGCGGCAGTGTACAAAGCACACTGCCTGCAACCCCCCCCCCCCCCCCCCCCCCCCCCCCCCCCCCCCCCCCCCGCCCCTGTCCTGTCATTAATGATGGCGGCTGTGAGGGCTGGAAAGCAGACGCCCCTCTATTAACATGAAGGTCTATGGTCCCGCCGCCCCCTTCCGCGTCACCGTGATGCGATCCGTGACGCCGCACAACCCAGAAAAGGATGCTGGAAAGAGCATCGCGTAGCTTTCCAGGGATATGCGGCTTTCATGGGAGCCCAACTCATCCAGAGTTGTTCTTCACACAAACTCTGGATGAGCCGGACTCTTCATGACCGCTAGGGAGATAAATTGAACTATTGTGTTGAGTTATGTAAACATAACTGAAGTATAATATGGATTTGGGATTTTGGTATATTGTGAGTGTAAAATTGACAAATCTGGTTTGCCTGCAAGTGTAAAGCTAGGTATACATGCTTTGATTTTATCGCAATTGATCTTTGATTCAATATTAGATCTTCATAGAACATCCATTGTAATCGAATCCAAAGTAGAACCACGCAGAAGGTTTGATCGCAATTTTAGTTTTAGTTTCAATAAAAAAACACAGGAAAAAGTCCTATATAAATGTGTTCGTGGAATACAATCGACTCGCCCAACAAACAAAATGCTACGATTTTAGTTTGATCGTTGTACAATCAACTAAAATTTTCCAGCCACATTTTTCAGCACCTGAAATTTGCTACAAAATTCAATTTGGCTTATATTCGGGTTAAGAAATGAAAATCGCGGCATTTTGTAGGTGGAATTTATGAGTCAATTGCAAAGCCCCCAAACATGCTATCATCACCACATTTGCTGGAGATGTAGGTTGTGGGGAAATTTGAATTTTTTTTTATTATAAATTAGGTTCAAAGTCAAGTTAAATTTGAACTAATTTTATGCAAAAACTACACATGCTAGAGCAATAATTTTGTACAATGTTCCCACATCCCTTCTCTACATCTCCAGCTATTTTGGTGATGATATCATGTTCAGGGGCTTTGCAATTAACTTACATATCTGCTGAATTAAATATTAATTAAATTAAATTAAAATCCCACCTGTGTTCTTTATTGATGTCAGCCAACATTGTGATTGTCTATGTTCATGATTTTAACCAATACTGTGTATTAAATACATTATATACATCTTATACCTTGATTTACCTTTCTATACTATGATTCACAACAGTGGCCGTTAAAGTCCCATTGCCCCTGAAAATCATTTCGGGGGGAATCTTTTACTGGTTTTGGGGGATGTTTCTCTCTCCCATTTCCTGTAACTAATTGTCCTATTAAATAATAACATCTCAAAACAAAAGCACTTTCACTGTGTGTTTCTAAACATTAGCTTCTGCATTACCTCCCCTAGGCTAATACTTGAGTCATTCAGTTTTTCTAGATTAGTCTTATAAAATTAGGTACCTCTGCTTATATTCTGGTCGGCTTATATGCAAGTAAATACGGTAGTTCATAAAGGTAAAAATAAATTTTTATATATATATATATTCTGTTAATAATTACTTGATTTGAAAAGATGAGCTTCTTTTACGTGAAAGGTTTTTCTTTCTTCATTGCTTTGTATAAACAGCAGTCATCTGCTTCAGTGCTTCATCTGCCCTAAGCAACTTTGCTTTCTACTTTGTGACCTGGAGTCGAGAGGGATAATATTGCAAGCATTTCTTTGTTTGTACTCTTAGAATTTCACATTTGACACTCAATAAAGTCTACTGGAGTCCTGGCTGAAAAGCTGTCTGAGCGAAGAGGGACACACAGACGTAGATTTAAAAATCAATGAACCATGGGTCTTGAATCCATACAAACCAGTTCTCATTAATCTTGTCTCATGGAGTGCTGTATTCCACTTCATTGTTCGAGATGGGGGTCGATGTTTTGATTGCAGATGGTTTAGATATACCAGTATTACTGAAGAGAACCCTTTGATGCTGTATTCATTATTTTTCCTAGAAGCTATATGTAATTTCCTATTGCTCGCTCACTTCATTAAAAAGTTGAGATTGCAAGATGTTTGAGACCGGGAAATGAAAAACAAAGGGCTCAGAAAAAGTAAGTCCTTGCTAAGCAGTAACCTGTTACAGCTCACCAATTCTACTCTCCTTTGATAGGATTGGTTGTAACTGGCATCTTGTTTTTAAAGGTGCAAACTTCAGATCTGTAATCCTCATCAAGGCTTTTGTATTTAGCGAGGCACTGACCTGAAACAAGCATGCAGTATGGTTGTTGGATTATGGCATTTGCTGGATGACTTTCCTAGGTTATTGACTCAGTCCTGAAGCCACAGTTACAAGGATGGCCTATAAGTTTTTTTTAAATAAAAGCTTGAATATTATTTTTAGGAAAATTGCACAGCTTACCCCTAGATGAAAGGGCAAAAACTTTTAATATAATTGTGCTTATAAGAGCCTGAAAAAATGCCGATGTCACGCACAGGTGAATGCTCTGTCGGTAAACTACCTCGTCACAGACACCTGTCATCGCTTTTTGCAGATCTCTTTTCAATTGTTATTTGATATTTGAAAGTCTGTGGGTGATCAGATCACCTTGGCCTTTCTAGGCTTCAAACTACAAAGATTTCTGCTAGAAGCTTACTAAATGCGCAATAACCACATCCAGCCACAAGGGGCGTCTGGAGAACATTAACAATACTGCTAATTAGACATAGGTGTGAATGCTCCCTAACAGAACTGCAATGATCCCCTGGTGGGGGCTCTGTTGTGAGGTGTGGGGGGTTGTTGATCATTTGACTTCCTATGTTACCATTAGTACTCTTGAAGTCTATTAGTGCCTTTAGGACAGCATGTCACTGGTGTGCCTGAACACGTATATTGGCTATCAATCTCAAGTAGACATTTTAACATTGTATTATATTGTATTGATACCATGTGATTGACACCTAGTAGTTTTTTTTACTAAAACAAGCACCACAAAGCATGCTTCAGATATGTATGATCATGGTTTTATGCTTTCTGCAAAATTCTTCTGATGTATTCCCCAAATGCTGTCATTTTGTATTGGATTTAGAGATTTCACCTCACAAGTTACTGGGTGCAACCTTTTTTTTTTTTCTTTTTTTTTTTGACAAAACGCGAGGGACAATTAGCATCAAGGATTTAGTTCAATATGCTACTGTTCCGCTACATTTACACAGGCACTTTTTGGGCTGCTGTCAGTGGGAAGCAGCCTGGAGTGGGCGCTTGTGTCTGTGAGTGCCTGCACACTTCTGCGGGGGAAGAATTTTTGTGCAAGGTATTTATGCTAAAAGGGATAGTAGCTAAATGGCTTTAGAAGGAAGTTGGGAACCAGGCTTCCTCTTTGTTTTGGAAGTTGCAAACCTCCCTTCCTTGTTTAGGTAATGGTGGTTGTGTGGGTTTTCTTTTTACAGGTTTAACTCCATGTTAAGGTTTTAATTACCCCTTTTTGCTAATTGTCTGTTATGAAAGCTGTTTTAACACCATTGGAAGGGTGCAGTGTTAAAACTTTATGGTATATGTGGTCTATAAAGGATGGTTATTTTGGTGTACACACCAAGCTTGTAGCTGGTGGCCAGTATGTTTGGTTTGTTATACACATTCTGGAACCTGAAAACATGGGCACTGTCATGGACCTTAGCTTTTGCTTAAGATATTTTGCACTTCAGCACATTGGTGTACTTTTTGTTTGAGAAATGTTCTTTAGTGTTAACAGAAATTGGTTTTCAATTTACATATATGTAGCTAATTGTAGCTGTGGACTTCTAACTTCTTAAATTGTTGTCTGTGTGTTTTATTATTGCAATATGATAATGATTTGTACAATGTTACCTGGTGGGGTATAAGGTTTTTCCTGGATTTAATGACCCATGTCATTTAGTAGACTTACACCCTATTAATCCTTTAAGGGCCCCATACACCTTTAGATTTCTCTGTCAGATTTCCTTTAGATCTCCTTTTTGTTTTACCAAAACTATGTAATACGAGGGACTTTTTAAACCATCAAGTCTGCCTGTGTTCAATCACAGAGGACCCATCACTACATAGTTGTTGGTAAATCTGAAGGATATCTGACAGAGAGATCTAAAGGTGTATGGCCAGCTTTACACATCATACTGTCCTAGAATCTTACACTTTAAAATGAATTTTCAATAGACTGTTCATTAGTGATACCATTAAATATTTGAGCTTTATTATAAACTGTGTCAATAGCAAGTCATTAACATAACTAAAGACAAGGGTTTGAACTTTACAGTTATGTTAGAAATGCAAAATGTTTCTACAGTTTTTCTTGTTGCTTGGAATTCAGAAAGTCCAAAGTAAAATATATTCTCCATCTGATTTTGTATACTTTTCCAACCATTAAAAGAACCCAAACCAACATTCAGCAATGTCTTTCCAACCTTTCCCTTGTCCATAAAAGTGTATTTTTTTCTTTGATGTTCTGGCCTTAGTGGCTCAGATTGCTTAACTGCTTAGTGAACCCCAAAAGCTCTTTTGGGAAGGTAGGCTGGTTGATATGTTGGGCTAGATACAGTAGTTAGAAGCAGACTATCTTCTAAAATAACAGTATAACAAGTACTTTCTGACACTGCACACAATGCCCTGTTGAAACCTGTTATGGGACATGCTTTTTGGCTGATTAAAGAAAGTTGGTGTCTGCTTAAATGTCCAATTTAATTTTAATTTGTCTTGAGAGTAAAAAAGCCAATGGCTTTTGAATGAATTGTAAAAAGTTTCTGGAGTGGATTCATTAATGTCCTGTTCTGGCTACCTGTTCTGGCGACCAGTCCTACCAGCTCTAGATGTTAAGCCATGCTCCTGGCAGTCTGTTCACTCTACTACAACTGGGCACCTTTTTCTTAAAACCAGCTGGTTCTTGGAGAACAGCCTCTTAGCTGAGGTATCAACAGTTCTAAATGCCTAATAAAATCCAGATACAATGATTTACCACTAAATGTTAATTTAGCTTCTTAAGATGAGTGAATACTGTTTTTTAGGTCATTATAAACCAATATTAACCACTGTTGATTGTTGAATGTATTTCTATTCTAGGACAAGTACCACCCTGGAAGTCAACCCAGAAAATTGAGAAAAGGAATGACCGAAGAAGACTAACCTGTTAAACAGATCAAACGTAAGATAGTTTTTGTTATAATTAAAACTTCAGGAAACCGACATAAACTCAACCAAAACACTAAATAAGAATACTGCATCGAGAACATTTATGGTCTGTTCAGCAGCGGGAAGCAGTATACTTCTCTCTAAATAATTCCTTAAAAAAGTAAAGACAAGCAGTCCGGATACTACTTCAGCCCCCATACACCTTTAGATCACTCCATACACTTTCCTTTTGATCTACCAACAACTATGTAGCTCCGGGTCCTCCCTGATAGAACACATAGTGATTGGAAGGATTAGAAAGTTCCTCATATTACATGTTTTTGGTAGAAGTAAAGTTGATTGTACAGAAATTGTATGGTAAGATTGTAAGGTGCATGGGGACCTTAAGGAATTACTTTTTGATTATATGGCAAACTGTACAGAAGGCAACCTTTACAAGTGGTGGGCCAACATACATCCTCATTGTACTTTTATTGAAACAAAGTCAAAACGTTTCTATCTGTAAAACCACAACCAGATCTTTTAATCTCTGCATCCTACATGGCAGCTAAGCATTATGACCCAGACTAGTACAGGTCCCATGATTGGAAGGTAAAAGAGTGTGATGACCAGCCTATTCTCTCTGTTCATGTGTGCACAGAGGAGTCCTGATCTGACACCCTTTTCCCTACTGAGCCCTGACATTTTTATATGTACATTTTTTAAGGCATATATGACTGCAATAGCTTGTATTATATGCAAATGATCGTTCATGCTGATAATTACATTTTAGGATGAGTTAGTTTATAAATCCTTATTGGGTACTCCTATGCTTAATACAATTTACTATAATTTACATTGTATGGCTATGTTAGGGTTTTATCATTTAAAAGATTAAAATACTTTTTTTCATATTCTTTTCTTCTTTTTAGGGAGATTTGTCGTTTTTATTTAAAATACATCATACTTAAATCCGTGTTCATATCAGTCTGTCAAATACAATGGCTTAAAGATTACTGGTCAGTGATGGTATATACGAATATAAAATTATAACTTCACTTTAACATGAATGTTTCATAAGTATTAATATGACGAATATACACTTGCATAGATTTTTGTGTGAATTATTCCTCCCACACATTGCTGTGGTTTTATGCTTTGAATTCAGTACCTGTTACCACTGTATAAGCTGTTGAATAAAAATGGTTTGTCTTATCTACCCAGCACAGAAAATTCATCCAACAGTTTCTTTTTATTCTTAAGATTGTTTGGAAATCATTGTTATGGTATTCCTGTTTGTCTTTAAGTGGAAATGTTATGCTAATTCTGATCTAATGCAACTGTCGAAGCCAAATGTAGTCTACTGGAGTGCTCTGTAACACATCTCCCTCTTATTGCTCATTTATTGTCATCTGTAATGTTGAAGCATGCATCATCCTGGACCATCACTGATAGAGCTTAGCACAGCATGGACAGCAGCATATTTATGTGTACAATGGCGGCCACATGTCTGCCATACAAAAATTCATGTGTCAGTATGTGCCGGATTCAT
Organism: Ptychadena robeensis; assembly: GCA_036250615.1. Classification (NCBI taxonomy): domain Eukaryota; kingdom Metazoa; phylum Chordata; class Amphibia; order Anura; family Ptychadenidae; genus Ptychadena; species Ptychadena robeensis. Next base: position 76,418,335 of record CM070033.1, on the reverse strand, counting down.
ACCTAAGGCTCTAAGAGAAGTCAAGATCCTGTCTACATACGCATAAGGATTAAGTTAAGAGAATGCTTTATTTTTATAAATAGTTTAACTTTTTCAGATGAAAATGTTAGTGTTATTTCATTAAAGGCTTTATAAAACAGACCACCTGAATTTGTAGCATGTAAATGTAATGTTTTTGTACAATTACAGCAGCCTTTATATCGTTAAACAAGATTACATGAAAAAAAAAATCCCATATGCAAATAGTGTATGTAATTTATACCTGTTTAATGTTCTATAATTATGATGAAATTATGTGTCCTAGTTGGTCAACACATTCAAAGATTGGATGCAGCTAGTGTATAGGTACATATCACTGTACCAATCCTGCATGCTCTGCTGAAACTCAACCTTGGCGCAGGCCCTTTGGCTTGGCTGGAGGGAATGGAATAACGCTCTGCCTCTTGTAATTGGCCTTGTTGGATGTTCCATAGGTAGTAAAATAAAGATGGTCATTAGATTTTGACTATGTGACTTTGTGAGTAAATTGCAATGTTTTGCAGGGTATTGCTGTAGTCCATGTAGTTTTTGTATGCATTCGGTTTAAAGTAAAACGTTTGACTGGACTTTGAATAAAATATATGCAAAAAAACTAAATGTTTAATATTTTTTAAAAATCTTCTCTACACCTCCAACAATTTTGATGATGATACCACAGTCAAGAGCTTTGCAATTAGCAAGGTGATATTTTTTGACCAACTCTTTTACATCACTTATACAGTAAAGGTAACCATACACACATCAACTTTTGCTCGATACCCCAGAGCTTTTTTACCTATTTGATGGATATTTGATTGGGTTTTACAATTTTTAAATATCTGGACTGTTGGTCTAACTTTTGAAATTTTGATCATACCAGCATACAGTATGATCTATTCAAAACCAATTGATTCCTTTCCAAAGACCTGTGCGGATGCTCCATAGTACAATCGAATACAAATCCATCCACATACCTAGAAAACCCATCAGATACTTGTACCAGCAACAACAAATCACTGCTCAATAGATTTTATGTTTATTTTACATGTTTAATTTCTAAAAGCAATTGAATTTCAGTCACATTTTCAATTCTGGTTTTCCTCTTCATCTTCCAGCCTGACCATTTATGTAATACACTGCTGGCATTTAGTAAAGGCAGTGCAACAGTTCTTTACTTTCTGCAACTATATACTAGAAAAGCTGCATATTTACAGATTTACAATGACATGCAGATCTGGAGACTGGCTAGGCCACTCCAGGACCTTCGCATGCTTCTTGAGACACCCTTGTTGCTTTGCCTGTGTGATTTTGGTCATTGTCATGCTTGAATACCCATACACAACCTATTTTAAATGCTGAGGGATAGATATGCTCAAACTAGACTTGATAGTACATGGTCCTGTCCATAGTATCTTGATGTCCTGTGCCCTACTGCCCTTAGCAGAAAAATACTGATTAAACACAATAAATCCTTGTACATGTTTGATGGTGGGGATCGTGTTCTTGAGGTCTTAAGCAGCATTCTTCCTTCTTCAAACCGTGAGTTGATTTGATTTCAAAGAGCACTGTTCTTACTTATCTGACCACAACACTTTCACCCAGTACTTCTCTGGAGCATTAAAATGTTCATTGGCAGACTGCAGATGGGTTTTGAGCAGGCAAGACCTTAAGGGTGCTGTGATATTTTTCTCACAACATAGTGTGTTACCAATTATTTCTTGGTAACTATAGTCTGTACTGCTTCATCACTGTTCTCCTCTTTATTCTGTAAGGTGAGATCTTCCATAGAACCCTAGACTAAGGGACATTGACTGTTATTTATTTATTTTTTTATCAATATTTATTTTTTATGAATTATTGTACCAACTGTTGTGATAGCCTTGTAGCCTAGTTCAGCCTTGTATAGGTATATAGTCTAGTTACTGACATACTTGGACAGCCATTAGATCTTGACCATAGAAGCTAGTTCTGTGGACAGGTGTCTTCTCATACAGGGAATAACAGCACTCCCACCCCTTACAGAGGTTCCTTCTTTCATTACCAGCATATGATCAGAATTTGAATTCCTGGTTGATAGGGGATCAAACACTTAAGGCCCCCCCACACACACCGAGTGGGGGCCGACAGAGCTGCTAAGATCAGCTTTTGAAAGCAGCGTGATGATGTTATCACGCTGCAGTCCCGAGCTGACAGCATCGGCGGGCACCCTTTGTGTGCTGGCCGTTACCTTCAATGAAGACGCCGGTCTTCATTGAAAGTAACGGCATCAGCCGGCCGAGCTGTGGGGCAAAAGGGATCTGTCGCCCCATATGGGCACCCCCAATTGGCGGACGATTTTGCCGACGGCCGCGAGCCCGCACGTCGGTCGGCGGCAAAATTCGCCACTGATCGGTGTGTGTATGGCAGGCTTTGCTGGTCTAGGTAAAAAAAAAAAAAAAAGTGAACAAAGGTGTATGATATTTGGAAACCAGATTTTAGCTTAATTATCTATGTTGCTTACTGTTCTTTTTTATACTGTTTTCTAATGGATTATAATCCGTTCAGACTAAAAAGTGGTTTATGAACGTACAGTAGGGTGATTCCAGAATTGTATGTTGGTCCAAATTGTATATTTAATCTTATTAAATTGTCTTCCTGATATACTGTCTATTTTCTTTTTTAACTTGCTTTTATGGCTAGCTGTCACCTGTCTGTAAAGTCAACAGAATGAAAATTCCTGACAACTTTATTATTATCCCTTATATAGGGCTGGACGATATAGCAAGAATTTATATCACAATATATTTCTTAATTTTGGTCGATA
>CM070033.1:76386309-76410134 GCA_036250615.1 Ptychadena robeensis | reverse complement strand
TGCATTCCCAATTTCACACCCCTAACTGCAACCTTTCATAAGTATTCATGTTTCCCTGAGTTTATCCAAGTGACATTAATTGTATACACTTAACATTTAGTTGTTTGTATGCATTTGCATTAAGCTTTGTAACAATAATGCAGGTACGCATATTAAGTTTTAAGGCCCCCATACACGGGTCCATTTCCCATCGGATTCCGGGACGATCGATTCCGGGCGCGTGCACACGAAACGATCGTCCCGGAATCGCGTGAAGCCCACCTTGTCCGTCCGATCACGTCCAATCGTTCGGGGGCCCAGAATCAGATCGGACAGAGAACCAACATGTTGGTCTTTCTGATCCGATTCTGCACACATCAGGGGGAGTTGCCATTTGTGGAGTAAGCGATCGGACACGGAATCGTCCAGGAATCCGTGGGACAAGGTGGTATGTAGCGATCGGACAGACTTAATTGGCCGATCGATCGGACCTCCGATTCCCGCTGAGATCGCCGGAATCGACCGGATAGGTGATCGATCGGCCAAGGAATCCGACTGTGTATGGCTAGCTTTAGTGGTTAGTGGCCCCTTTTGAGTATGAGTACCACGTATGTGCACCCCTGGTTATGGGTTAAGCATGGCATAGACATCACGGCTGGTCGTGCAGAATCTGCCGCATGCGCTTTGTGTGGCAGCATTTCCGTTACGGACATGTCTGTAATTTTGCAGATCGGATTCCCAGTTTATGGCCCGATTTTAAGTGGAAGTGTTAGATTATTGTCCAATTTTGAGGCAGATCTGTTGTCACGAGTGTCCACAGTGGTCGATCTGATAAGAAATGGGCCACAAATCTAAGGTGGATGGGTTGAAACTATTTATTTACTCTTGTATAACAGAATTCCCTATACCAACTTGTATGTAATGTATCATTTCTATCCACCCATGCTGTATGTGGACAAGGAATGTAGAAAATTGCCTCTATCTTGTGTCTGGAGATGAATGGAAATGAATTTCCCTTGACCAGATGAAAAATCAATCCGCTTCTCCAAGTCATGGCAGCTTTGTTCTGATGTTCAAAAGATGCATTATAACTATCTTCGGTGGATTGTATGCTGTCAGATGCATGAGCCTTCCATCCGTGCTGCCTCTGGGAAACTTTCAGCTTTGTACTCTCCATACATTATGTGTGCTTCTTCACTTTCCTTTTGCATCTGGGTAACAATATGTTTCTTTTATGGTGCAATTATTATAATGAATTCAATGAAGACCTGATCCCTTACTATAGATTATATATTTTTATGTTGTTGTTTTTTGTTTTTCAACTTCTTAAACATAAATGCTGACAAAAGTCCGCAGCTTCCTGCTGCACTTTATTATTGGCTAGTCAGGATAATCAAATGGTAAAGAATGGAGGCAGAAAAGTGTGGCAAACTGATGACCCAAATAACAGAAGAGCTTTTTTTTAAAAAAATTTTTTATTTAAAATAAAAAACTTGACCGTTTAACAAAACTTGATGCAAAAATTTTAAAAATGAAACATGTACACACACACACACACACCTTATCTCACAAAAAATTCTGCACTCCTATCGTTGGCGTAAATAGTTTATGATAACTTTTAATGAGACAACACTGACGATATGACACTTTGATAGAATGTAGTCAGTTTACAGCTTGTGTAACAGTGTAAATTTTTATGTGCCCTCAACATTATTCAACTCCCTCCCTAGTGTCATGTGAGGCATTCATGTTTCTAGGTCTCGTGTGTGAATGGTGAGGGGGAGCAGGCTGTATCATACTGGTCACTGGAAGTTCAGCAGTCTTTGAGCATCTAAAAAAAATTGTCTTCTATTCCCTTCCCGTTAATCAGAGGCAGAGAATGAATGCAGCCGGTCAATGCACGCATAGAGAGAGCACACATACATGTCGTATAAACTCGAATACAAGCCACATTTTCAGCATACATAATTTAATTTGGCTTATACTTGAGTCAAGAGATTAATATTGCAGCATTTCATGGGTGGTATTGCACAAATGCCATACTTGCTGGAGATGTAGAGAAAAAAACATTGCTCTAGCACATGTAGTTTTAGCATAAATTAGGTTCAAATCAAGTCAACATTTTTTAAGTTTACTTCACTTTGAACTTTACGCAACAACTACATAAGCTTGAGCAACACTTGTTTTCTTTACAATGTTCCTCCAAACCTTCTCTACATCGCCAGCAAGTTTGGTGATGATACAATGTTGAGAGGTTTTGCAAAAAGCTGAAGAAACAGATCAGAGCAACATTGGGCACGCTCACGGCGTCCGATGTTGCTCTTATCTGTTTCAAGATTTAAGTCATCCATAGTTCCTTCCAGCAGAATCTGTAGAAGTCGACCAAACCGGTTTCTAACATGTGGAAAACCTTGGTGAAAATCCATTACTTTGAATGGGGACCACATGTCTCCATTCAAAGTAATGGCCAGGCTGCAGCTGAAGGGCACACAGGCTGTGATCAGCTACCTGCAGTCCCAGGAGTGTAAAGGGGGGGGGGGGGCAGCACATCTCTGTGCGAGGGGAAGGGGGCGCGCAGGCAGACTCTCCAAAAGTGCAATTTTTGTGTGTGTCTGCATTAGCTGCTACATTTCCCCACACATGGCTTATACTTGAGTCATTCCGTTTTTCTAGTATTTGTTATTAGGCACCTTTGGCTTATACACACATATAGATTTGTGTGTATATTTTTATGCTATAGAATATATGACACTGGAATTCAAAACACTCCAGCACATACATTTTTCTTTTTAATTCTTTACTCCACACGTAAACACTATCATTTATTTATGACCTCAAGAGTCTGCTACATCCCACTGAGATCTGCTGAAATGTACAGCAGGGATCCGTATTTCTGGCTCTCTTTTGTATCAGGATGGTGTGTATGATAAACATGAGTTTCGGTGTTGTACCTCCACTCCATGACTGTACCCTGCTGTGCCATTCACAAGTTACAGCACAAATTCCATTACTGTAGTGCACTTTGTGCATGGTACTGCAATTTATATATACAATAATATTATTATTAATATAATTTTGGAGAAAATTCCATTTTATTGTATTGTAAGATGCAGTTGGTTTTTCACACCATCACAACTGGGACAATTCATATCACAACTCCCAAGGTGTCTGTAATAGTTGTTGAATAGCATAGATTGTTCTGAAAGCCTATAGAAGGAGCTGATGATGTCTAGGCAGTAGGAGGTACAATTGCTGCAATTTAGGAACATAAAGCGAGAGACAAGTCATTTCTGCACCGTTAGACATGGTATTTTTTGTTTTAAACTGCATTAGGTTTATTTTAGTGACAGGGCTATTTTCACTGGATGGCATTCATGTAGTTATTATCTTTTGTTCGTTTTTGGTAGGTTTTTTTCATTGGTATACCTGCAATTTTCTGTGTTTATAGTACTTTGAGAGCAATCAAAATGTTCTCTGGAAAGCTGCAAATTTCCAGACTGTTGCTGGGAAAGATGTTATGGGTCAGGGTTCCTGTATTCTGATATGGCCTTCAAATGTTGGCAGCAGACATTTCCATCTAAGCAGTAGATGACAGAGAGCACATTCTGCTTTAGGTATTGTTCTTGGGGTTTTTTTTGTTTTTTTTAAGGGTATAAATTGTAGAGTAAATGTATGCAAAATGTGTGTCTGCCATTATGCCATCTAACTAATCACTTATATTGCTTCATGATGGGAAAAAAGATTCTGGAAATGTTGTAGGCAGTAAGATGTTGGCATCCAACTAAATAAATGCTCTTCTCTGGCATTTCAGATTTCACTTTGAAGCCAATAAACAAGTGTCATTCTTAAGCTAGGCATGGACGACTCAATTTTTTTAATAGATTTTAGCACAATTGAGCGCCGTGCACATTCACATTGTTTGAGAAAATTTTAGCTATTCATTATTTTTGTAATTTTTGTTTTATCCACACATTGTACATGATAGTTGTAATTTTTTTGTTGCATTATTTTAGGAGGTGACGATAATTGCAGAAGCTGTTGTACAAACAGGGAGTGCAGAATTATTAGGCAAGTGGTATTTTTGAGGAATAATTTTATTATTACAACCATGTTCTCTAATGAACCCAAAAAACTCATTAATATCAAGCGTGAATCTTTTTGGAAGTAGTTTTTATTTTTGTTTTTAGTTTTAGCTATTTAGGGGGATCTGTGTGTGCAAGGACTATACTGTGCAAATTATTAGGCAACTTAACAAAAAAAACTTATACCACCCATTTCAATTATTTATTTTACCAGTGAAACCATATAACTCTCAACATTCACAAAATATACATTTCTGACATTCAAAAACAAAACAAAAACAAATCAGTGACCAATATAGCACCTTTCTTTGCAAGGACACTCAGAAGCCTGCCATCCATGGATTCTGTCAGTGTTTTGATCTGTTCACCATCAACATTGCGTGCAGCAGCAACCATCTCCAGACACTGTTTCAAGAGGTGTACGGTTTTCCCTCCTTGTAATCACACATTTGATGATGGACCACAGGTTCTCAATGGGGTTCAGATCAGGTGAACAAGGAGGCCATGTCATTAGTTTTTCTTCTTTTATTCCACCTTCTGGCGTTGTGAGTCGGACTGGAGCTCTCTGCCCTTTACCAATCCAGCCACGTGCCCATCCATCTGGCCCATCAAGACTCACTCTCATTTCATCAGTCCATAAACACCTTATAAAAATCATCTTTGAGATATTTCTTGCCCAGTCCTTGACGTTTCAGCTTGTGTGTCTTGTCAGTGGTGGTCGTCTTTCAGCCTTTCTGTCTCTGAGTATTGCCACCCTTGTGCTTTTGGTTACTCCCATGATGTTGCAGCTCTGAAATATGGCCAAACTGGTGCAAGTGGCATCTTGGCAGCTGCACGCTTGACGTGTTCTCAGTTCATGGGCATTTTTTGCGCGCCTTTGTTGTTCCACAGCGTTTCTTGCGACCCTGTTGACTATTTTGAATGAAACGCTTGATTGTTTTGATGACACGCTTCAGAAGCTTTGCAATTTTAAGAGTGCGCATCCCTCTGCAAAATATCTCACTATTTTTGACTTTCTAAGCCTGTCAAGTCCTTCTTTTGACCCATTTTGCCAAGGAAAGGAAGTTGCCTAATAATTATGCACACCTAATATAGGGTGTTGATGTCTTTAGACCACACCCCTTCTCATTACACAGATGCACATCACCTAATATGCTTAATTGGTAGTAGTGCTTCCGAGCCTGTACACGCTGGAGTAAGACAACATGCAAAAGAGGATATGGTGGTCAAAATACTAATTTGCCTAATAATTCTGCACTCCCTGTATGTTGTCTATATATATATATATAAATCTGCGTGACCCCAATTTGCATGCAATTTGCCCATGGCTGTGCCTTATTAGTTTCAATGGACAAAATGTTCCTGAAATACATTGAGTGCATTTTGTACACTAACACGTCCATTGATATCCAATGGACACATAGCATGTCATTGTCGGCATCACTGCTATTACAACGCAGAGTATTGTCTTGTCATTGGTTTGGTACTGAAGGTCGTGGGTTATGATCCTCTTCTGTATATGGGCACATCATAGCTCATGAGAAAACGGGAAGCATCTTAAAAAGTAGTAGTTATTCACTTTCAGTTCTAAATGTCTCTCATCTATAGTGGGATGGGGACTGCTTTGAAATTAGATTATATGTCTTACAAAAAGGAGAAGGCACTGTGTGCAGTGAATGCAGCTTGTGATTCATGTGTAGATGGGGTTTCCCATTGAAAACCTTTGAAGTACCATTGAAGTACCATTGGCAATAATGTACCTCAACCTACATCACATGCATTTGAGAAATGTCCCGGTGAGATAGAGTCCTAAGGATAATTGCTGGAAATTTAGACTTTAACTTGATATTTTAGAGAGTCTGATTTCTTTGAATTTACTACATATACATGTTACAAATTACTACATATACACCAATTTTTTTAAATAATAAAACTGGTATCAAGTGCTTGGATTTTGAATTTTTATATATACATTAGATTTTGTGCTAACAGAACATTGTTAATTAACACTCATGAGTTGGCAGCATTTCAGGGTCAAGGTCTGGTTTCAGCTTCGATAAATTAAATGTAGCATGTGTAATTCTGTTGGAGCCAGTGATCTTTGACATCCCTGCCTCAGATCACATCCATCTCACTGGCATTGTATAAGCTAAATAAAAGCATGCTGTTTAGTTACTTGTAAGATTTGTGTGAAAATATTACTATCCTTAAACTACATTAACAGTTTTATCGGATTAAAAAAAGTAAAGCATGTAAGAAGGGCTTGCAATACTTACCTTTTCTCGAGAAAATGCTAACCCCCCCCATCAAAAACCCCAGTTACGATAAGTATTTGTGTTAAGTGTGCTTTTTATTTTTTATCCTAACAATGGGCAATGTTTATATATACTTTTATAACGATGTTTTTTAAATAAAGAACACTCATGAACCAGTGTTTGGGGAAATAGGCTTTATTTGCAATTACAGCTTAGGCATGTTTTGAATTCTGGAAACCGGACTGGTCAAGACAGTGTCTTGATTTCCATGGCTGTGTGCAGGGTCATTATCAGAAATTTCACTCCACTCTTATGCTAGCCATACACATGCCGATAAGCGGCCGATTTTTAATCTGACCGACAGGCGTGCGCGCTCCCTGTCGCCCCACTTCTCGGCCGGCCAGAGAACGGACATGTCCGATCTTCTCTGGCCGATGGGAGCCGATGAAAGCCGATGCCATAAGCTGCAATGAAGCTGCGTCTTCATTGCAGCTTATGGCCGGCACACAAAGGGTGCCCAGCCGATTGAAGGGGCCCCATAATGCAACGGGAGGCTAACGTGATGACATCATCACGTTAGCCTCCCGGAAAGATATCGGGACTAGTCTGCCTGCACACATCGGCGTGTGTATGGCAGGCTTTAGCAGTAACTCTTCGAGCAGGATTGATTTATCCCACTTGAAGAAATTGGTGCCCGCTCCATTTTTGTATCCATTTGAGCATAATCAATTGTTGCAAACATGCACGCCTATCGATTGTGCTCAAATCGATACAAAAATTAAGCTGTGTATACGTAGCTTTAGACTCCCCTACAATAGATCATTATGTACCTTGATGGTTCTAATGCTAAACCATAGTGATTTCAGGAATAAAATCCAAGGGTAGGAGGAGCTGGGTCAGTCAACTTCAGGCTTAAAGGAATAGGAATAGAAAATTTAGAAGACACATTAAGAAAAGTTGAGAGGAACTTGTGAAACTATACAAGGTTTAAGCTTTAATTGTATTATTATTCACCTCTTTTATGTGCAAATACTTTGCACCATCTATTACAAAAGAAAACCAAAAAAAATTCAAGGATAACAAATCAAATGCTTATATTAAATTGGAGCTACCGTGTAATAAGCTCTCTCTGCTACCAGAGAGAGCTCCCCTACCCCTGCAATTTAACCAACAGAAGCAGGACGGGGAACCCAGTCCAGGCAGGGGAGCGCCGGGCCCCCCTAGATGCGCCCTGGACAGGAGTGCCCCCTGTCCCTGCCTGACGACAGCCCTGGCTGTTTGTCAGAAAGCATTGTTCTGCAGGGAATGCCAGCACCCCTAGATAATCAGCGATTCTCCTCCATATTTTCCTTTTAGTGAGAGACATTGTAGGTAATAAATGTAATCAGGTCTCTGTCTAACGATTAGACGACAAGGTGCTGAAGCAGCCTGATGATCACTGTATCCTTATTTTTAAACTTACCCTATAGCATCTAGTGTTTTGCCATCCAACTGGTTACATTGCTAAAGAAGAGTGTAGATTACTGTAATGTGTTTGGGTTTTTGCCCCATATTAAATATTGTTCTTGTGTTTGTGTGTCTATATTAATAATATAAATTAACATTATGCACACAGTGTTAAAATATATATTAGTTATATTTGCCAGTACTATATGTACAGATTTCTGGTAAATTAAGCACATATTTTTTGTAACCACTTCTAGAAATATAATCTGTCTCTGTTGGGCAGTTTACAGGATATGTCTGATGGCGGCTTTATTTGACAGTACTTTGGCAGATCTACTTACCCATTCTATTAGTATTTGACAAGAGTCCAGGGTTAATTGAGATGTATACATTTCGTCTGTGGGCCTTGAGGTCACCCTGTCTCGATCCAGAGGCTCACAGATCATATGTGACAATTCACAGTTTAGTCTACTTGAAGTCTGCCAAGTTTTTTTGTAATGCTTTCTAAGTTATAAAATCCTTAGAGTGTGTTATTATAACATTGATCATCCCTTTGTTATCTTTGTATTGTTAGCATCTAGAATGAATGACTAAATGTTAGTAGCTTTAATTTTCCAGATGCCGACCAGCATGCTTAGCTAAAGAAAGCCTAGGAAATCAGAGGGATTGTCTGTACAATGTACAATGGGATGTATTAATTGTTATAAAACAGCAAGATTAAGTCCAGTGAAAAGATTTTATGCATTTTGTTTCCTGTAATCATGACTGTACACTTTTTAAGATCATTATATTGGGATTGTAAAGAGGGTGTGGGACCTGTTAGTTGCACATTAACCAGACATCAAACAATAAATAAATGTACTTCAATTAATGTGTATTAAAGCAGACCTGTCACTGAGTGATAATGAAAAATGACATTTCATTTTGTTGACCCGTTTCTAAGAATCTGGATAAAGTTCTGATACACAGCTTTTTAGTGTCTTGTGTAGTGTTTTATAGCTAGTTTGTTAATTCATCAAATATCCACAATTAACTTCAATTGTAAATACCTTCAGATCACTTAAATAATTTGTGTGGCCATAAGGGGTATAACAATTAGGAATTATGCCACTAAATGTGTCAAGTATGGTTTGAATATATGTCCACATGTATTAATCATTGTTTGTTTGTAATTCATACAGGTCATCAATAAACTTTCAGCTTTGCCAATCTAAAGAAAAAAGGGACCTGTGGAGATCAAGCCATGAAATCTAACCTAAAGCAATGGAAACAACTTATGCTTTTTGGGATCTGTGCTTGGGGTTTACTGTTCCTGGTAATATTCATCTACTTCACAGATAACAACTCTGTGGAACCAGTGCCAAGTTCATTTTCTTACATCGATGCTAAGAAACGTCTACCAATTCAAGGAAAGCAGAGGGCTATCATGGGGGCACTACAAGAGGCCTCATTATCCTATGCCATCGATGACAACAATCTAATTGATGAAGAAGTTTTAAATTCATTTAAGTCAGGCCCTGGTAGTCTTAAAACCATAGCTGATGTTGAAAATTATTTTGCAAGCGAGGATGAATTCATCATGTCAAAGAAAAAAGGATTTGTCCAAAGAGATTCCAATCAGGCTCAATCATTCCATTCAATGTCTGATGCAAGGTATCCTCAAAATGCACACTCAAGGCATAGAAAAGTCAGAAGGAATACACATCGCAAGAAACAGCATATGTTTGAAGAATATGATGACTGGAATGGCTTCTCCTCAACCATGTCTAAATCTTTCCTTCAGAAGCTGTGGAAAGGTAATGTGTCATCAAAGATGCTGACCCCACGTCTGCAGAAAGCAAGGAGGGAGTATCTCAGAGCTAACAAGTTGGGTGTTAGCTTCTCGGGAAAGCAGAATTCCAGGAGACTGAGTTCACAAGAACTTCTGTGCATCCTAAAAAAGCGAGCTCATGTGAGAACTTTGGATGGTAAGGAGGCTCCTTTCTCAAGCTTAGGATGGGAAAAGTATTTTCCTCAAGTACCCTTAAGCAAACTGTATCCACAAGACTTCTCTACTTGTGCAGTGGTGTCCTCTGCTGGAGCAATACTGAATTCTTCATTGGGAGCTGAAATTGGTGAGTCCTATGTTCTTTTTAGTCTTAATCAGTCAGCCAATTTTATTTGTTCATGTAAATTATGCAACTGTGATTTTAATTTATAATTAATGCAAACAGAAGCCTTTAGCCAGATATTTGGCAGCATAATATACCTTTGCCAAGCCACTCTGACTGTTTCGGAAACCAACAAAAAGTCCAATGAAGTGGGAGGTGTTGGACCACAGCCAGTGATCAGTCCTTTATTGTTCAGCCATGTGCAGAATAGAAAAGGTAATCATCAGGATGTGACGTGGGCTTTGAAATTTTGGATGATTTACTATTCCATCTCTGCTAAAATAATTGAATAACCAGAAGAGTTTATAATAGTATTTTAGACTCACAGAAGTCATCACAGTGATATCAGTGAAGCATTAGCCTTAAAAATCCTTTACAGTATTATAAATACAGTTTTATACTGATAATAGGGGAAAAAGCCACACCATCCAATCTTTGCAATCAGTCAAACTTGACATGTTTAGTAATGTTGAAGACATTTCTTAGGCAGTCCTAGGCACTTTAGTCTAACTCCTTCTAGCTATACCTAGATGAACCTTGTTATCAAGACATTTATTTATGGGCTGTGTTGTGTATACTGGTATGTGAAAAAGCAAACCCCTTCAAAGTGACAACTCTTTGAACTGATCTTGTATTGATCTTTATGTTCAAGGTTTTAATTTTTTTTTAACTAAAGCAAAACTTCAGAAAAACAATCAAATAGGTGAATAAACGCTCTGTAACATGAGCAGATGGGCCAAAAGATGGTCCCCAATAAAAACATACAGCAAAAGTTGGCATCAACATCAGATAAAGAACAAAAGTTGTGCATATCAACAAACATCATAAAACCAAACACAATTACAAAAAGAGTAGAAAAAAAAAACTTTCTTGTGCCCATACTTTCCACAAAAATTATGTTAAAAGGCATATATGTATTATGTTAAAAGGTATATATGTCTCCATCTGGTGAAGTACAGGTCACCTAGCAAGCATATAGAGCGTAGACAGAGAATTTTTACAGTGGTAAAAAAGAGGGATGTGTAACACAACTTACGAGAATCAAATCAGCTTGTAAAGTGGCTTGTAAACCTGTCGCGCATCAGAGCACATCGAATTTACCTAGAGTACCCCCTACTTTATTTTTCAGATACAAAGTCGTATGTTGGAAGAGCTTCGTACGATTCTGGAGCTGCTTCCTACTATATTCTTTTTCAATAAAACGCCTCCAAGTCTTCATAAACAGTTCATATTTGGTATCACGAAACTGGTCAGCATATTATTTATCCATCAACAAATTAGTATGCAGGAGGGATTTGAGTTCTTGCACAGTCTGGAAACCATTAGAAGTCAAAAGACAAATATGTTGCCATTTGGTTAGAGGAGGAGCGGAATCCTGGCCAGAACCACTTGAATTGTGCATTAATAACGGCTATCTCCTATAGCCTCTTCCTACCCCCAATGGAAGACATGTATGCAATCACAGCCTGCCAATACATATTATGGCAGGACAATCCCATAGTAAATGCATCAGGCCAGGTGAATCAAGCACGCACTTGGGGCAGCTCATTAATCAGGCAGCGGTCAATTGTTTCAAAGTAAGTTTCTCTCCACTGTTCTGTATATTTTTTTCCTGGTTTCCTTCAGTCAACATATCCAGTGTTTCTTCCACTGTGCAATCACTAATAGTTGCCCATCTGGCTACATGAGATCTGCTTGCAGCTACAAGAGCCAGCACGTGCTGTCTGAGTGTGCAATACAGTTCAGATATAGATTTGGCTCTCCCCTTAAGCAGTGGAAAAGAGTCTAGCTTGGCATGGAATGGAAACACCCCTTGCAGTCCCCAAAACTTCCTTCATTTAATGCTTAACCTGCAGGCAAGGGAGAAGGTCATAGCTAGGGAAAGTATCTCGGCACACAATTCAGCAAAAGGCATCAATTTTGCATTTGTGTCCAACATGTAATTTTTTTCCATCTGTGTAAAGCCTTTTGTTGACAACCTTGGAGAAAGGATGGTGAGGAGATATGAGGAAAAAGCATACCAGGCAGTCTGTATATCTTGCTTGCCTCTCTCTAAACCATAATTGTAAAGGGGTATGCACCACTACCGACAAAGATCAGGGAGTGACTAGTTGCTCCTCCATCTGCAAGCTGGTAAAGTGGCAATTATACTGCACCCTGTCTGGAACACAGTGGGCTATACACGCCAAATTATTAAGAGACAGGGTCACACCCATATCTGTCACCGGGAATTGCAGTTTACTTAGAGAAATACATGGTTTCTTCCTTCACCAAATAAAAGTGAGAGTTGAGATCAGAGTTTAGAAACATTCGTGTGCTTGAGTAATAGAGGCAGATATTGCAATGTGTATAATAGCTTAGCAAAACTAACCATCCTAAGCAAATGGCACCTACCTACCACAGAGAATTCAGATTATGCATATTCTTTAACTCCAATAACATTTTATTAATAATTAGCGCTGTACAGATCCTGTATGTTCTTCCGGATAACAACTAAGTATTTGATGGCTTTATTCTAATACTTATTTTTAAGTTTTGCCCTGCACTTTTTTTCTTGATCGAATGAGAAATCAGTCAAAATGGTTCCTTACATCTTTACCATTTAACTTCCTATTCCATATTTTACTATTGTGGAAACGAGGGATGCAAATTTATGTCTAATTGCAAAATTCATGGTTTTTAAAAATGCACAGCAGTGTATTGTATTGCTGTGAACAAAACATTGATTCTAAACTTGTGCTGAATGAACGTTTTTAGTGTCTTGGTAAGACTAGATATTGCTTCAATAAACAATAAATCTTGAGTACATTTTGTGAATCACATTAATATTAATATGATGTTGCTGGCACCATTAGTGTGTTGTATTGTATTTTCCTTCTGCTGCTTTCACAGGTCTGAAAATGATGTGCTGATCAATTAATATCCTGTCTAAATATGTGCAATAATCGAGACACTTCTGCAGCCTAGACTCTTTAATTGTCTAACCTAGTTTATACTGCTCAATATAATGGCACTCTGAAGGGCAAAAATAAACTGTAAATATGAAAGAAGATAGTATTTAATGTTTTGCTCCGCAGAGGATATGAAAACCTTGTAAAAGTAAATATCAATTCCTTGACCTATTTAGTGCTTTTTGAGACGCTAACTAGATGGAGGAGATATATATGAAATTGCTTACACAGCTGCAGAAAGTCCCTCTCATGAAATTAGTTTCTTCAAAAATAGCTCCAAGGTCTGCTCTCCAGGGGATACTTCTCAATGTACATTATGTCACATTCAATCCTGGGCCTTTCACTTTGTTTTGACGGCAATTGGGATTGTTTGTCACTAGCTGACAGATGAAGGAAATAATGTACATGGTTTTTTTTAATTAAAGAATTAAAAGCACTTCCTATTTTTCTTTACAAAAACAAATTATGATGTGATAAATATCAAGTATTACATTTGAAAAGCCCACCATACACCTGCTCTAAAATTTCTTTAAGCTCTACTAACTATGTAGTGCAAGGGCCTTCGTGATTGGATACAGATTGATTGGATAGTTTAGTTTTGGTAAAGTTAGTATTGTACAAAGATGGTAGTGCAAAACATATGTAAAACCAATGCTTACAACACCATTAAAAACCTCAGACATACAACCTCTGATATGCACTAAACAGGAGAGGGATTCTATTAAAGTGCCTTTTGACGCATTTCACCATCATTTGGCCTTTTTTAAGAGGACGGGACCCATGCTAAAAATATTCCTTCATCTTTCTTAAAGTATAGTCAGAAAAAACAAGACAGATGGAATGGTTCATAAAGACTCTTGTCCTCTCTGGCCCGATAGGGGTCTATAAGGAATCTATTGGATGTCTCCCATATCATTCTAGAAAAAGGGATGTCCATAATTTCTTTTTAAGATTTATATTATCATTATATATTTATAAGATGTATTGAGGCCTAAAGCCTTTCTTTTCTTGCTTTTGCTGACTTTTCATTGCCAAACTACATGTTATCTTTGACCATCTTTTAGTCCAACCATCACTCTGCCTTTCCCAATCTTGACATAGTTTGGGTAAAACCAAGGCTGATTGTAAGAAAACTGTGCACTCGGATTGTAACGCATATGGTGATCTTTAAGCTAGCCATACATGTGTCGACTCGTGAGTGATCGATCGCCCATCCGATCGATTCAGGTGAAGCCATAGGCGTCGATCGATCGCCCAATCAAGTCTGTGACTACCACCTTAGGCCACCGATTCCTGGACGATTCTGTTCCCGATCGATCGCTTCACAAATATCAACTCCCCTTGATGTGTGCTCAATCGATCAGAAAAGACCAACAGGTTGGTTCTCTGGCCGATCCGATTTGGGGGCCAAGTCTATCGGTCAAGGTGGGCTGCACTCGATTCCTCGTCGATCGATCGGCGTGCACGCGCCCGGTGATCGATCGGCCAGGAATCGTGTGGGAAATCGACCCGTGTATGGCTACCTTTAGGTTAAATCTGCAATTATAATAGATTCTAGATTTTTTTTTTTAAATAAGTGTTTGCACAGTTAAAAGATTATTAAAATAGTTTTTTTTGTTGCTACAAGCATAAAATATAGATGTTTTGATTTTACAATATTCACCCCTTTCTTTAAAACCCTTTACAAATATATGTCTAAATCATGTTAATTGTTCACTGCAGTCTAAATGTACAAACCTGGGATTAGGTTTGCAATTTTTTCTAACTCTGTATTGAAGGGGGACATGCGGAGATCTGGACTCTATTTTAAGCAGGTAAACAGTTCGAGATTCCTGGCAGCAGCGCGATGCCCTACATCGAAGGAGCTGGAGGCACAGCTCTGCTATGTCATCCAGCTCTGACAATGCTTTGCATGGAGACCTGTGGTCCTGATACAAAGCAATGGACATTGACCGTGGTTTACGATCATGTCTGATATCCCTGTTTTTAAACGGGATTGATTGACCCCGCTCCAAAACAGGGATTTCCGCATTAGATATGAGCCAGATAGATGGCCGTGAGTGCACACATTATTTGAAGCGCATTTTCATCTAGCCCATATATTTGCTTGTGTCCCCTGATTTAGAGATGCAAAACCCTAGTAGCACAATCATTATCTTTTGGAGAGAAGGAAAATAAGGTTGCACAAATTTTAAGGCTTTGTACACCCTGTCTGTTTTATGCATATTGACATTTGTTTTCATGCAAACTAACCAATTGTATATAATGTTTGCGTGTTGCATTACCATGTGCTGCCCAGCACGCATTTAATCTGATAAATGTGAACAGGGCCTAAAAAACATCTACTTTTACATTCATAGTACACAACAATGCACAAGACAATCAATTTGTACGCTAAACCTGCTAACTAAATGCAGATATAAAGCAATAATGTGTGTAATATTACTTACTGAAGCAGTATGATTTCCAACCTAAGCTCTACCTTCAGCCATACTTATACACGCATGTTACATGGTCACAGGCAGAACAAATAGAAGCAGCTGAAGCCTGGTGGTAAACAATTTAATGGCCCATAGTGGGGCGCAATATATCATTGTCCAGCTGCAGGTTAAGCAGACATTGTGAAGACTGGTGATACTGCCAACTTCCCATGCAGAAGAGCAAATGCCGAATTGTCAGATTGGATAATATTGACTTTAACTTCAGATAAATTGTATTTTTAAAAAAAAAAAAAACTAACACTCACCGGCCACTTTATTAGGCACCACTTTATTAGGCTAGTACCGGGTTGGACCCCCTTTTGCTTTCAGAACTGCCTTGATCCTTCGTGGAATAGATTCAACAAGGTACTGGAAACATTCCTGAGAGACATTAGTCCATGGCTGCACATCCATGATGCCAATCTCCCGTTCCACCTCATACTAAAGGTGCTCTAATGGATTGAGATCTGATGACTGTGGAGGCCATTTGAGTACAGTTCTTGAACATTGTCATGTTCAAGAAACCAGTCTGAGAGGATTCAAGCTTTATGACATGGTGCATTATCCTGCTGGAAGTAGCCATCAGAAGATGGATACACTGTGGTCATAAAGGGATGGATATGGTCGGCAACAATACTAGGCTGTGGCATTGCAAAGATGATCAATTACTACTAAGGGGCCCACAGTGTGTCAAGAAAATGTCCCCCACACCATTACACCACCAGCCTGAACCATTGATAAAAAGCTAGATGGATCCATGCTTTCATGTTGTTGACACCAAATTTTGACCCTACCATCCGAATGTCGCAGCAGAAATCAAGACTCATCAGACCAGGCAACATTTTCTCTATTGTCCAATTTCGGTGAGCCTGTGCGAATTGTAGCCTTAGTTTCCTGTTCTTAGCTGACAGGAGTGGCACCCGGTGTGGTCTTCTGCTGCTGTAGCCCATCTGCCTCAAGGTTCGACACATTGTGCATTCAGAGATGCTCTCCTGCATACCGTGGTTTGTAACGAGTTACTGATACCTTTCTATCAGCTCAAACCACTCTGGCCATTCTCTGGCATCAACAAGGCATTTACGCCCACAGAAATGCCGCTCACTGGATGTTTTCTGGACCTTTGTTTTTTGAACCATTCTCTGTAAACTCTAGAGAAGGTTGTGCGTAACAATCTCAGAAGTTTCTGAAATACTCAGACCAGCCTGCCTGGCACCAACAATCATGCCACGTTCAAAGTCACTTAAATCACCTTTGTTCCCCATTCTGAAGCTTGGTTTGAACTGCAGCGGTTTGTCTTGGCCATGTCAACACGCCTCGAGTTGCCACCATGTGATTGGCTGATCAGTAATTTGCGTCAACGAGCAGTTGGACAGGTGTGCCTAATAAAGTGAGTGTATACACAAAGCTTACTGCTTGTTATTAAATTATTGTTAATGATTACTTTGCAAATTGGATGTAATTATAAAACAGAAGAAGTATGTCATTAAAAATAAGCTGTAATCTAAAATTCTAATAATGAAAACACAAATATATGACTTTTTCTATTACACCTCATCAAATCTAGGCACGTAAAAGAAAAATACATCCTTCCAAGACTTTTTTTTCTCTTTCAAACTAGCAAACTATCTGTTTCTGAATACATGATGGACCTGTCAAAAAAGCTTTGTAGCGCCTACGTTTTTGCATTAGCACATTAAGGTAACATTGCTGTCATTCAGAGAGGGTAAAACTTCAACTATATCTTGAGTTGTCATTTTGCTTCCAAGCCATTGTCTGCATTTTTGGCGTTTTTTAGCTTCTAAAATATTTCAGTACAAGAAAAGGGGATAATTATTCCATCACTTATGTAATCTCTTTTTTGTCTGTTTTTTCCTGTTTGACACAAATTTATCAATTTTATTACCATTTGATGGACTAGAGCTGTCATCATTAGCAAGTATTCTGACAAGTTTCTCAAAAGAGCTTTACATGCAAAAGTTGTCTGTGTTCGTTCACATAGGTGTTTAAATGATTGCCCCATCACACTTTATTTGCTGCAAATTTTGGTTTATTTACCTCTTTCAGTTGCCAGTTGTAATTATTCCACTAGAAGTCTTTTGCCAGTGTGTTCTCTGGTGGGCACCTAACTTGAAGGCCATTTTAAAGGGTTTTGTGATGCTCAACAGGTACATGGGCAATTGGCTAAAAATTCAAAATGGTAATTACTGCAGTGATACACTGCCTGGCCAAAAAAAAAAAAAAAAAGGTCACGCACTATTATATTACGTTGGACTGCCGGCACGCAGCTATCAAAGAAGAAAAAATCCTTTTATGGAATAACCTGGTTGTTCAGTATATTCAGGTGGTCAGCTGACCTCATTCTTGGAGCACGTACTGTTGCTGAACCTAGACCTAACCAACTTCAGCAACCCCAGATCATACTGTAGCACTGCCCCCACAGGCTTGTACAGTAGGCATTAGGCATAAGGAGAATCCCTTTTATCAGCCTCTGTCCTTATCCTGATGCGCCCATCACTCTGGAACAGTTCTTTTAGTGTAGAATGTTTTGCTGATTTGATTTTAAATATCTTCTGCAGGGTAATGCTCTATTTTGTCTGGTAAACTTTGCCCCCTACAAATGTTGGCATAAACAGGTTTGCTGGCCTGTTTTAAAATAAAAGTTTTCCTATGTGTTATAATGTTGTAAATGCCTTTAAATTTTTGTTTAAGGCAAATTTGATCCAGCATCAACTCCCTATTGGATCAGCAGGTGTAACTAGTTAGGCTGCAGCCAGCAGATATCTAACCAACTGCCCCCCCCCCCCCGACCTCTATGTCATCATGTTTTAGGTTTACTACTAGTAGGTACCAGCTATAATATTTTGCTTCTATATTGTTTATACAACTCAAAGGGGTTCACACTTCACGCTGAAGTTGTGAAGTGGGTATGGTTTACCTCTTCACAAATAGTTAATACAGGCTTCTCCAAGTGCCACAAATGGGTTTAATAGACAACAACAGTGAGAAAACAAGTAGTGCTCAAGAACTTTAGATTAAATGCATACCCATGTGGCATCTGATGCATGCACCTCCAGGGAATGAGCAGTGGGGAGCCAGAGTGTCTTTACTCCAAGGTGACAAAGCGCCGAAATAAAAGACTAAACTTTTTTTGCCCCCAGGCCTTAGTTTGCCCATGGCTAGCATAGACCAAC
Organism: Ptychadena robeensis; assembly: GCA_036250615.1. NCBI lineage: Eukaryota > Metazoa > Chordata > Amphibia > Anura > Ptychadenidae > Ptychadena > Ptychadena robeensis. Next base: position 76,391,600 of record CM070033.1, on the reverse strand, counting down.
ACTGCACTGAACAATTAATGCCCCTAAATCCTGATTGTTGTTGTACGGAAAGACCGGTAACAACAGATACATGATAAAAAGGCAGAATAAAGGTATTCTTACACTAGAGATAAACTGCCCTAATACATGCCCAATTTAAAAAAAATTTTAATGGTTCCTGCAGAGAACATGCTGTGAGAGAATTATTACATCAGTCCCATTAGCAGGAAGCATAACGTCATTGACTCTCCATTAACAGCAGGAGTGTTGGACTGCATATGTTTGCAATTTGACAATGCAGCTTGGTGCAAGGACACATGAAAATATATTTTTGTTCAATGCGCACAGCCAACCACTCCTAAACGCAGCCTTTTTCCTCAGCACTAGACTTTGCAACCTGTTACAATGCGTCACAGAGAACTCCAGAGGACATAAATAATGTAGGACTTCCATTATGTGCATTAAGCCTGTAATGTTGTGTCACAATGGCATATTAATAATTTGAAACCTGAATAATGAAAAAAGTAACAGTATGTGTACACAATGTTTAACTTGTATGATGTGCTTGCCAAAATGTTTTTAGTCCTCCTTTTAATGTTTTCTATTACCATTAAAATTTTTAGGCTTTTATTTACTGTAATATAAAAGTGTAGATCAGTGGTTCTCAATCTTCTTAGTTCCATTACCTCGCAATGTGTCACTTCCTGTATTTGGAATGTGTTCTAAATAACGGAGGTGAAACTCTGTGACATCACTTCTGGCACTTACATCAGGCAAGTGTAATGTTCCCTTCCCACCCTGCTTGTGCAAATTAGGTGTGGGGTGGGAAGTTAAAAGGGAGAGTTCCTCCTTATTTAGGAGCGAGGCGCCATTATTATCTTACTTAAATCGGTGACCCCTGTAAAAATGAGTTGAGAACCACTGGTCTAGAGGATTAGAAATGACAGATATTTCAGTTTCAATGTGCAGTCTGAGAGGTGTATGCAGTTCAAATAATAAACCCACTCTAAGCATTTCTTAGCAATGGTGCAAATCTTAACTAAATTTGAAAAACTTAAATAAATTGATACAGTTTATACAGTTGATACAAGATACAAATGTATTATAATTATGAATTCTGTAATATTGTTATCCTTAACCCTTGTTTATTGGAATCTGTTTTGGTACTAACAGCAAATACAAAATTAATTTAGAAATATACCATCTAGTGATAGGACGGCAGGAGCATTCGTGATGCAAGGTTGTACTTTTTTATTCTGCCTTTTTATTACACTTTTACTTTGCGCACAGTAAACAACCTAGGATCGTACATGATTTCTGTGTATAAAATTAACAGGGTGCTTTGTCTGAGACAGTTTAGAAATTTTCAGCTTGGACTATTGATGTCGGAAAACAAGCTTTTTTTACTACACAGTGATTGGAAAGTAAAGCTAGCCATACATGGTTCAATTGACATCAAATCGATCATCAATTCGATCGAAGTTTTCGATCATTAAAACGTATGTCGATTGTAATTGAATCGAAGTACACACCACATTGAGTATGCAATCAAAGCCCGACTTCGATTGAATTTAATCGTTTTTAAACGTAGAGTAATCAAAAAGCGATTGTCACAGAGTGATCAAAAAGGGACCATTGATGTTCACAAAGTGATCAAAAAGTGACCAATGGTGGTCACAGAGGGATCAAAAACCCATAGGTCATATCTTTGCATTTTAAGGCTTAGTTTCCACTTGTGTGTAAGCCGCCGCTAAGAACCGCTGCCGCTAAGAACCGCATCTCATGCACAACCGCCGTGCACAACCGCGGGCTTCCGCTTCAAGTGGAAACAAGCCCTAATCCAGTACATTATAATCGTGGCAAAAGGACACTGGGGGACACACATTACATTAGGAGATGTATTCACAGAGATCGCATTTGCATGCTTGTGTGTCAGTGAACAGACACACAAGCCATTACAATGCATGCTTGCATGGTTTAAATGACTGTATTGCATTTCCCTCCTCCCAGAAGTTACAGTATGCTAATTGATTAAATCGAATCTCAATTGGACGGGTCAAAGAACAGTACAAAAAATGAGACACAATGTGGGGACATTTTTCAACTGGTCCGATCAAATTTCGATCGAGCAAAATGACAATTAAAATCGAATTTCAACGATCGTACCATGTGGACATGCTTAAATTTTCAATCAATCGACTAAAAAAATTGATCGAATTACATTGATTGTACAGTCAATTGAACCATGTGTGGCTAGCTTAAGAGAAGGAATTGGCTTGGAGGACCATTGCTGATTAGACTACTTAAAAAGTTTATACTAGAATTGGTGTACGATTATTGCTTTTAACTACACCTAGGATATGTTGTTAGTTTACATTTATTCTGCCTTTCTTGCCAGCATGTAACATTAGTACAGAACTTCAAAGCTACAGTTGCAAGAAAATGTATGTGAACCCTCTGGGATTAGGTGGAGTTTTGCATGAATTGATCATAAAATGTTCTCTGATCTTCATCTAAGTCACACCAATAGAAAAACACAGTCTGTTTAAAATAATCCTACACATTATATGCTCATGTTTTTATTGAACATACCATGTAAACATTCACTGTACAGGGTGGAAACGGTATGACTTCTTTAAAAGTTAATTGGAGCTAGTAATGAGCCACCCTTGAGTCCAATCAGTGTGATGATATTGGATGTGTTCTTGAAAGCTGTCCTGCCCTTTAAAAAAAAACGCACACCAGTTTTGGGTTTACTGGTTTCAAGAAGCACTGTCTGATGTGAGCCATGCCTCGCAGAAAAGAGCTCTCAGAAGTCCTATGATCAAGAATTGTTGCACTTGGTTTTTATGAGAGAAAAAATGTTAGTAGAACAAAGCAATATTGTTGTATTTACTCTTGTGACAATCAGTATTTTGTATGAATATTTTATTGGTGTGACTTAGATGAAGATCAGAGCAAATTTTTTGACCAATTCTTGCAAAACGCCATGTAATCCTAAAGGGTCCACATACTTTTTTTTTTTTTTTGCAACTGTAGCTATCCCACATAGAATACCTAATGAATATTTTGCTATGGACGCTTTATCAGTAAGAAATGACAGAGGATTGCTACAATTTGGCTTAATAACCAGTGGCTGGAAACGGATTACATTTATATTTTAGATGTGCTAAACTATGATAGCCTTTTTATTTCTTGCTCTAAGCAAGCCTCATTCTTCCATGCCTTGTCCGTGTGAGTTAGTGTCAAATAATTCTAGTCTGCTACATTTTATCTAAACTTATGTTTTACAAAATAAAATTCCTGCTTTGGAAAATTTGAGGCATGCAAGTAGGCAAATAAACCTGCAAGAAGTTGCTGCTTTGTCATCTAATTGTAAAGCACACATCTCAAATCATTCTTTATCCTAAGCACATAAACATGTAGAAGTACATTTTGTAGGAAGGAATATGAATAAGTTAAGTGTGTTGAAGTTTTGAAGATTTAAGAATTATATTGGTGACTCTGTAACTGAACTATTCTGTGGTCCAGACTAGAGACAGTTATTTACATATTCTTGAAGTGGTTTAACAAGATTTAAAACCATACCTCACTGACCGCTGTAGCTGCAGGCATTGTGGAGTAATATTTCTCCATTTACAGCAAAACAACGGAAATCCTTATATTTACCAGCTTAGACTATTCTGCTATACCATCCAGTAAATATGTGGAAGCCTTCCTGACCCATACGGAGTTGAGTAAACCTTGCCATACACATATAACTTTTAGATCTCTCTTTTAGATATCTTTTACATCTACCAACAACGATGTAGTATACGATCCTCTGCGGTCATAGGTAGACTTGATGGTTTAGAAAGTCCCTCATATTACATGAAGGTGATCTAAAGGAAATCTGGAGGTGTATGGGTACCCTAAGCTGTTTGGTAAGGGATCAGTCTATGCTGATTTCAGGCTAAATAGGAGAATGTCCATTACATGTCTAAACCCATATATATATATATATATATATATTTTACATATATGACTAGTATAATATGGATATATATGTGTCACAGCTCAACAGAAAAATCACTTGCCAAGGATATTTTAAAATTATATTTAATGTATTTCAGATCCAGAAATCACATCAGTTTAATTGATTCTAGTTCCTCTGATAAGAGGATATGACAAGAATTGCCAATAACTCTAAACAAGGACAGTGATTGCTTCAAGCACATTTATAGTTTCTTCCCAGGACTGACTACTGAAAAATTTTAAGTAGGGATCTTTGATGGACCCCATATTTGGAAAATTATCTGATTCACATTTCGCAAGTTACATGACTATGAAGCTTCTTCCTGACATTGTCAAGAATTTCTTGGGTAATTATAAAGCACAAAGAAAGGAAGACAATTTATAAAATCTGCTCTCAAACTTCAGAAATGTGGGTGGGTGCTGTGGGTGAGTATAAAGGCACACTATCTCCGTAGTCATTTGCATCATTATCCAGAAAACATTCCAGTGAGGAATAAAGGAAAATGTTCCATCAAGATATACAGGTTATGGAAGGAAGGGTATTAGGGTGTTTTTTAATGAATATATATATATATATATAATATTATAAAATACAGAATATAAAACATACTGACCACATACAGTTGTGTTCAAAATTATTCAACCCCCACTGGAATTGAGTGTTTTGGCAATTTTGACATTGATTTTGATCATTTCAGTCATCTTGTTTACAATTAAATCAAAGAGGCGCTTGCAAGTCAGACAAATATAACATTAACCTCCCTAGCGGTTGAGATGAACCCTGTTCGTTCGTTCACTGTTCCGGGTCACCGCAACCGCAGGTGATTCCGGCATCGGGTACACCCGATGCCTCCCTGGAAAGCTGCAGCGATTCCATGGTAATGGAGGAGCGCTGGCTTTCCCGCCCACACAGCCGGCTTCAATAATGACACCGGCTGTGTGAAGAGCCCCGGAGGGAGTGAGTGCCCGTACGTTCGATGGCCAATCCAAAATGTTCCAGCCTTTAATCTGCAACCATGCTCTAGTGGACTTGGAGGTATGCTGGGGATCATTGTCCTGTTGAAAGGTCCAATGTCTCCCAAGCCTCAGGTTTGTGACATCACATTTCCTTCTAATATCTCCTGGTACTGAAGATAATTCATGGTACCTTGCACACGCTGAAGCTTCCCTGTACCTGCAGTAGAAAAACAGCCCCAAAGCATGATTGACCCCGCCATGCTTCACAGTAGGCTAGGTGATCTTTTCTTCATAGGCCTTGTTCTTCCTCCTCCAAACATAGCGTTGATCCATGGGCCCAA
>CM070033.1:76351668-76376038 GCA_036250615.1 Ptychadena robeensis | reverse complement strand
TTTAAGCAACTTTATTTAGCCCGAATTAACTCGGGCTAAACACCCAGAAGGTTAAAAAGTTTTGCAGGCTTTAAAGCAAATAAAAAGACAGAGGGGACATGGCTATAATCTGTGAAGATTGTCATTTTGCATTGTATATCATAGGCAAGAGTACAATTTTGCTATGCATAGGAAATGGCAGTTTACAGTTTGACAGTTCTGTTTATTTGTATTCAAAACCAAAGATTTTCACTCAGAAGTACCTGGACCACAAAGGATATTCTAACAGTATCGAGAGCGTTTCTATTTTTTAAAAAGTACATTAACAATATTGATGTGAAATTGCACAATTACATGTGAAACATTTCTAATATTTTATTGTTTTTTTTAAAATGGCATTGGCTGGAAAACACCTGCATGCAACCAGGGAAAAGATGTATTAATGGGCACTTGAGAGAAGACCAGGGTACATGGGAAAACACTGGCATTAATACATTTAGGAAACACTTAATTTCACTACAAGACATCAATAACACATATTATGTAAAACGTAATGACATGCAGCTCTGAAGGTGATGCAGTTCTGGACATTAGTGTTTAAAAACAAAAAAACAGACCTAATAAAACAGACCTCCCTTCGAGCTGCTAATGTAAGCTAGCATATAACCTAAAATGGAGACCTATATCCAGGGCAGCACACTAGCGGTACGCAGCTGTGCAAAAAGACCAAAACTTGGGTGGCTGAGGAGTCTGGCTGTCAGCATAGAGGGGAGAGATCTACAGCACATATCTCCTCCTTCATCACCGATGTGTCAGACAGAAGCTGGTGATGTGATCTGTACATTGACAGCTAGTGTTCGCTAGGGACATGTAAGGCTAAAATCTGACTAGAGAAAAACACTGTTTGGCCATTGGAATATGACTATGAAAGGTTGCCTTTTGAAATCATGGTAGTCTCTAGTTAGTTACTAACCCAGAAAATCTTGGGGTTGCACTACTAAGGTATGCGATCTGGGGATTCAAACGGTGTTGTACTGTAAGAGTCACATTTGACCCAAAGCCAGCTGGTGACCTGTGGATGGAGACAGCTTATCGAAGGCTCAATCAGGAACAGGGAGGTCCATCTGCAGCAGAATCTACCATGCAGGACAGTGAGAAAGACTGCACTTATTGAAACAATGCTAAATATGGGGTGCGTACCAAACACCATTGCCTGGTGCTAGCTAGCCTATACAAGTGCATAATTTATTTATGTTCACTAGAAATTTTTTTTAGCCAGTAGTGATAGTGCAAGGTATTTGTGATATTCATGACTTGTTTTTCTACATGTGTGACAGGATGTTTTTGGATTAGAGTAAAAAGTAGTATTTTACAACTTTATTCTAAAACATATGAAGTTGCTCTGCTTATGCCAAATAGTAGTTTCTACTTAACAAATGTTTTATTTATTTATTTTTACAGAAAACATATTTAGGCTGTTTTACTGACTGTAGGATGTTTTGTTTCTTTGACTAAGAAAATGCATGTCATGCTTTAATTCTGAAAAATGTATTACAATGGAACAACTAAGATACATACAAACATATCAAATAATAAGTGTAATGAACAGCGTGCAGTTACCCATTGCAATTTGCCTGGAGGTAATGTCATAGGAGAGCAGATTTTGCTTAGTGGCAATGGAAACTGCACTTTGTGCTTAGCTCTTTAGTACTTGGATAAACTTAAAAGTCGAGATGGCAAGTTCTCCTAGGAAATGTTGTATTGTGATGAAAGCATATGAACATTTTGATTAGTACTTTTTCAATTAGTATATTCTGTTTAAGCCTACATGGGAAGCAGAAACCTGATCAAATCATCCTTACCAGCAAATCGGGAAAGGTCTACCCAGTCAGCTAATTCAATAAATCATTTGTGTCTTTCTGAGTTCTCCTGTAGTCAAATGAGAACTTACCATCCAGAATAGCAATTGCAGTGCAATAGGTCATGTTTACCAGGGCTGTGGAGTCGGAGTCGAGGAGTCGGAGACATTTTTGGGTCCCTGGAGTCGGAGTCGGCAAAAAAAGGACCGACTCCGACTCCTACTAAATTTAAATGGGAATTAAATGTTTTATTTTTTATTTTTATAAAAAAAAAAAAAATTACTTCAAATGTTGCAATTAACAAACAGTCATAATGAACATAATGACTTCTCTGCTATAAGAATAAATGCATGCAGTGCGTAACATTACAGCGCCCACTGTGACCCTAGCCTAAAGGCCCCCACACACGTACCGAGTGGGGGTCGACAGACCAGCTCAGATGAGCTCTAGAGTGCAGAGTGATGAAGTCATCACGCTGCTCTCCAGAGCTGACAGCAAGACGCCGGTCTTCATTGAGACTAACAGCATCGGCCAGAGATTATCGGACATGTCCGTTCTCTGGCCAGCCGAGCTGTGGGGCGACAGCGATCTGTCACCCCATGTGATCTCCCCCGATCAGCATACACACACGCCCATCGGTCGGCAGCAAAATCGGCCGAGCTCGGTTTGTGTGTATGGGGGCCTTACTCTCGGATAATGAAGTAAATGTTGTTTGTCGACTAGAGGCGCTTGTATTAAGGGAGGGAATGGATCGCCAATAGTTCAGGACTGAACTGTTAAAACATTTGGAACCACTGCAGTCAGTGAGGCGCAATACTTAGATTGTTAGCTTCAATTTTAAAGAGCTAGGGTTTCCAGGGGAAATCATGATCATGTTTGATGTGCTTCGCCCCTCCTCTTCTTTGGAGCCTTCCACTGCCCTATCTCAGAAAGATCAGAAACTAAAGATGCACACCGGGTAGAGCTGTAGACAAGATTTGGTACAATCAATTAACTTGCGGCGCTCACGGGATTGATTGTATCAAATCTGTTACTAACCTGACCAGTGTGTGCTTCCTTCGGCGGGATGTCAATAGGAGGCCGCTCGGAGGAACTTGAGTGAACGGGGTTCAAAGTGTGGTTGGTTTGTGAAGATAACCCCCGTTCAATTCCAAATTTGGCTTTTTGTGTGATGGAGACACTTGCGAAAGTATTTAAACGCTGCGTCTTGCCGCCTCCACAGCTGTTCGGTTAGTGTGAGGGGCAGAGCAGCATCCTCACTTGGAAGTGGGTGAGAAGGTGCTTTCCCCAGCTTGTGGTGTTGTGTGTTGTAAATCACACACTGCAAGCTGGGGATTATATGGGTCCCCATTGAAGGAATCGTGTGCCTATGTGGTGCAATTGATTTCTGTTCAATTGGATCCCCGATCACAGGTCGTGGTAACCTAGTTAAGTGAAAAAGAAGAAGTCGCATCTTTTGCTAACTTCCCTTCTCTGTTAATTGGCAGTACAGTGTTGGTTTCCTGGCCAGTGGAGTTCTGTGGTTAGGTTATGTCGCCTTTCTTCCTTCAAGGGATCAATACATTAGCATATTACATACAGAGGAGTCGGAGTCGAGGAGTCGGAAGAATCTGAAAGTGAGGAGTCGGAGTCGGGGAATTTATCGACCGACTCCACAGCCCTCATGTTTACAACACACAATATGGCTTTTTGGGTAAAGTTAATTCTATCTTGCCCCCATACACAGGGGCTTTGTTGAAGCTGTTGTCAAACCTTAACTACTCACTGCCATTTCTTAACAAATGTGGTTTGCTTAGAGAATAGGGGAAGGAAATCTAAAGTTTTTCAGCTCCACCTGAAAGTGGAATCTAATATTGCACCCTCCATAGTAGTGAGCTAACATATCTTCTCTTCAGTAGTGATGGCCATACTGCCTGCAAGGCGAACAGTTCGGCCGCGAACATGCATGTTCGCTCTTCTTCTCCCGGCAAGCAGTACGGTTGTTCGACCCGCCCTGTTTGCCAGCGAGAAGGAGCTATTCTTCCTCCAGTGGGATCAGGAGCAGCGAGATCTCACCAGAGGAAGAATTTTTTCACTGAAGACCGGGTAGAGAACCTGGTCTTGCGCTGAAAAGCCGGCTCGTAAGTGACGTCAGTGAATCTGCCTGCGGACGGCGGACTTTTTTTAAAGTCCAATCTGCACGTTTACGGACGGACATGGCCAAAGTCCAGCCATCACTACTCTTCAGTAGGGGAAGAACTTAGACCTCAAAGAGTGACTTTGTGTATGACCCCTTTAATACAGATAATTAAAAGATGATGATAATAATAAGAACAACACAGAACTGGAAAGACTTCATCATTTTGGTCCTGTCATCAGTCTTCAGTTATACTGTGATTTAAACTTTTTTAATGAAAAGGTTCAACAATTTGTCCTTGTAGTGCATATGTCAGTGACCCATACGTTTCTCATTTAGTTGCACTAAATATACAGCATTTAGTTCTTTGGTTAGAACACAAGAATTTTCAAGGTTACATCATGGTGATTACAAAGCAGAAGTGTTTTGACATGTGTGACTTTGGGTCAGATATGGTCTTTGTCCTTAATTTGTAGACATGGAATCGTCTCTGGATTGCCTGGTATCTCATTAAGTTTTGTTTTAATTACAGTGCTGTTTAGTCTTTGGTTTAGTTGAATTACAGTTAGATTTGATTGGCACGTGGACTTTCCATCAAAAGGTGACGAAGAATGGCAGTGGAAAAGCTTAAGAAAACATTTGTAGAACTGTGAAAAGAAACAAAGAAAATACTGTTATAAATATATAACTACACATTATATTCTACTAACATAATATATAGTTGGTCTATTCTTTGATGCCAAAGTAGCCTTTTCACAGGAGTCTAGATGTTGTCATTTACAATTTTTTCGATCAGGTCTCAATGTTCAATGAGATGCCCTGGCTTGTTATTATTGTCATCTTAGTCATTCAGCACGATTGAGGCCAGGCTCCTCAAACCACTTCTTTATGGAGCAATATGATGCAATCTGGCCCATAGTTGTCCCATTGGGATGGAAAAGGAAACTGTCTGAGTGGGTGATAGCTGACCACCTGGATCATATTGGCAACCACCGCACATAGCAGAACAAATTTGACCACACATCCAAATTAAGCTTTGGCGATATACAAGGAATAAGTTAAAAACGTGTAATATTCGCCTTTTTTATTACCATGGGTAAAAAATTACTACTTAATGTTTACAAAGTAAGTTTTTTTAAATCACAACTGGCAATTAAAATGGAACCACTGAATAGCAATCCATATTTTGTTCCTACAGAATGCCATTGCTGACAGAAGGGCTGATGCTATGGATTTGGTTGTGGGAGTGATGGGTGGGTTGCCAGCTATTTGTTAATTAACACAATTTCAAAAAAGCTGATTTTAAATAATTACCATGGGCAGATTATATTACTCTTAATTAGTAATTAAAGTTTTTTATAGTACATGTGATTGCAATATACAAATAGATACGTTGAATATATGTTCATTACATAAATGTTTCCATATGTCCTGCAAGCACTAAAAAAGTTTATTGACCTGTCGTAAATATAGTAAGTGTCAACTTGTTCTGTGATATGCTGCATTAGTCAGTCTGAAAGTTCATAGAAGGCACTAGGTGAGGACTGTTCATCAATACAAAAGTTAGTCCTCTGTGACCATACTGTATACTTTTGCAAATAATTCTACACAAGCTACAGGTGGTTTGGTGCCTGAAATTTCACTACTGCAATGCCTTTTAACCATGTAGAACTAGTTGGAAGTAACAGCAACATTTACCAATGCTAAACACCATTGACATTGTGTTTTCAAAAACCATCACTTTCCACTGACAGCGCCACTGAATGATTTATTGGAATGCACAAATATGCTTTATATGTTTCACCCACAATGGCTATCCAGTTACTTACATACAATGTTTAAAATCTAAGACAGATATTGTATCCATGTTACTTTTTGAGCATTTCTCCTTTTCCAGAAATGAATGCGCTTCTTTAGTTGCCCTTGTACTTCAGTAGATTTTTATTGCTTCTCTTAACTCAGTCTGCTTCCTGAATACATTAGATCTCAAACGCTTTTCATTAAATGGAAAGTTCCTGATGACCTTTAGTGCTCTCCAGTTGCTCATTATGGCATGCAGAGCAAGATAACACATTACCCACTATTTATTGCGTTTAAATAATGAATAAAGCAAGATTGCAGCCATTGAACATGTATGCGTGCAGCCATTAGAGTCTGCTATTTAAAACAGAAGAAAGAATTTGTTTTAGAAAAAAAGACTGCCCGTAGGGAGACTTGTCCCTAACTCAAACTGCAGTTGCTTCAAGACTTGGGAGTCAATTCCTCTAGGTGAAATAGAACTTTTTTTAAAAGATTTTAAAATGGTGCCAACTAGTCCTTAAACTACAAAATGATAGAGCATGTGTTGCATCGTTCCTGCCATGTGAGACAAAGATTAAACGAAAAAGTGGTTTGAAGGCTTGTGGAATTATGTAACCGTGGAATGTATGATGGTCCTCACTTAAACATACATCTCTGTGCTTTCCTGATTTCTATGGTGATGTAGGCAGATGGCTAAAAGAAATGCGCTAAATAATGGTATAATAATCAGTCTGGTGGAAATTCGAATATATACTTGCCATTTTATTGCTGCTCTATATCATGAAGGCAAACAGGACCACAGGGGTGTAGTATGGGCAATCTGTCTTTTTTATTCATTTAAAATGTTTATCATTGTAAGACTCTCTAAATATTTATCATTTCACTGCTTAAAAATCCCTGCGTTTGCGGTGTGTAATGCATTGTAAACCCATCCATTGCTCAATTGATGTGGTTTCTACAGGGGCATTCAGGATCCATTGCGTTTATGTCAACACAGAGCATGGCGTTGGCATAAATGCACCGCAACCCAAAGCAAGTAACACACCCATAGGGACTGCATTGAGCCCATCACTGACGCGTCCTAACGTGACCCCTGCATGTAGGCAGATTCATTAAAGCAGCACATTTCTTAAAAGGGAGGAAACCAAGTCTAACTTACATTTCTGAAACTATTTACAGACGAGAAAATACACTTCTTAAAGGGATTTTCAGAAATATCATATTAAGATTTTCTTCTTGTGTTTCAGGTATCCTCATTATGATGTCGCTATGCAGGGAAGTCCATGTATATGAATATATTCCTTCCTACAGACAGACTGACCTCTGCCATTACCATGAACAATATTATGACGCAGCTTGTACGCTGGGGGCATACCATCCTCTTCTCTATGAAAAAATGCTTATTCAGAGGATTAATCGAGGAACAGAAGAGAATCTTCTCAGAAAAGGGAAAGTCACGTTGCCTGGATTTAGCTCTATACACTGCCCTATCAAGGACCATATAACATAAGCAGTGACTCTTGTGTTGGAAATAATGTGCAATAATCTGCTACTGTTGTTATGTCAGCAACAATACTTGAACAAGACATCTTACAGACCATTGCAAGGCACAGGTCTCTAAACTTTGAGTGGACATAGAATTGTCTAAGCCATTGAGTATTTATTTCTGTAATGTCGGAATAAGGTGAGCTCTGTAACAAGCTCACAAATTTTACGAATGGGCTAGTTTGGAAAACAAATCAATCCTATACTATAGAGATGAAGGAGCTGCTGTCATCGGTCCATATTGTGCCATATATTACTATATTATGAGAAGCTGTCCGTTTCTTTTGTGCTTCTTAATACATCAAAACCTCTCCCAGAATGTGTGACCTTTCCGGAGCTGAAGTACACTTATTAAATCAATGTCTACAGAGTCTGTAACAAATGCAGCCCTTTTTCTACGCAACATGGCTCATCTGGAGGACATACATGGAAATGTTCTAACTTTGACCATCTACTAAACACTGTACAGTATTTCACATGCTCTGAGGTGCTATGATAAAGTGGTTGTGTGGGGGAACATACAGAAATAATTAACAATCACAGGAGTTCTATTTCAAACAATTTGATTTTCTTGATGTCCCTATACTTTATCATGTTGTTTCCTAGGACTAGGACATTCCACCCATACTGTCAGCAAGTTGTTTGGTCTGTTAATGATATATTTTATTTGTTGGTTTGTACTATTCTACCGTTTAAAAAAAAAAAAAACTTTTAATAAGGGCAACAAGAAATAAATAGTGAACGAATTCTATGGATACTATTAAGGAATACTATGTAAACACTGATTTTAGGTGTCCTGTTAAGACCACAATATGGCTGTTAAGGCTTCAAAGTATTGTTTTTACAAACTATTTCGTCTACACAACCCCTTTAATCTAGAGTCAAGGGGGGACCTTTATGAATTTTGTAGCATAGCCCATCAATTCTGAACAAGAGCTGTGAGGTCATATTATGAGTCCGATTTAAGCCCCCACATACACGTTGAGATTACCTCAATCTCCTAGGAGATCGTCATCACCCTGGTCGTGCCGAGAATCGGCGTGCAAACTTTGTGTGATGGAATTTACTTTGGATGGTCCCCTATCAAAGTAGGCAGATCATTACATTACACAGATCAGACATGTCCATAATGTATTAGATCGATTTGTGGGCCGATTTATGGCTAGTGATGAGCGGCATAGGCAATATTCGAATTTGTGATATTTTGCGAATATTTCTACTAATATTCGCAATTGCACGTGATTGCAAATCTACATTCACATAATATATAATCACCTCGTAATTACCTTTAAAATGAATGGTCACATGTGCTATTTATTGTTGCATTGTGAATATATTTTCGCAATCCATGCCCATAAGCACTCCAATGCGAATATTCGAAATTGCGAATATCCGCCACCATATTCGAGAAATTTGCGAATTCTTGAATAGCCGATATTCGCCGAATATATTCAAATATTCGAGCTCAACACTATTTATGGCCGAATTTTAAGTTTGAGTGTCCGATTCGGCAGATCGATCGCCGTGAGTTTGTACTGCGTTCAGCTGATAAAGTGTGTATGGAGGGCTTTAGTTAGAATTCAGCCTCATTTATTAACTTCTACTGCTGCTCTAACAAAGGCTTCCCACGATGGGCACTTTTTTATTGTGGACTTTTGGAAAAGTTTTTTTTAGGATTCTAGGTGCTCTGGTTGCAAATAGCAAACCGACAGGCTGATTTGCTCCAACAATTTGATAAATAACCCCCAGTGTTCTCATAGACTAATGTTAGAGTAAGGTAGGAAGTATTCAGTAGATGGAAATAAGGCTTAGTAGTTATGGTGTTGCTTGAAAACGAAACTAGTTATTTAAAGATTTTGTTGAATATATATCCAGAATAGTATAGAATGGTATGTGGTCACAAATGAACATATTTTGCCTTTTTGTTTTGTTATTTTGCACATACGAATCAGCAAATTAGAAACAAGATATTGTCATGAGAGTTGGTTCATGTATAGAAAGTTGTGTATAGCCTACCAGGAGCTGTTCAGCATTTGCATTAATGAATTTGTCTGCAGCTTCTCTTTCATTCCAGACATATATTATGTTAGAATGTATTTGCATCAAATTTAGCTTGCAATAAAGTTAGTCTGAGTGTATATTCAGCTGTAGACAAGCCGCTTTGCGAATAACGCATGATAGAATATAGTGTTTGAATTACTAAATGGAGGAGATTATGTGGACAAGGGACCACACTACTGTATGTATAGTATTTTCTAAACCTCTTCTGTGATGTGTTCATGTCCCAGATAGAAGACTGTATTGGAAGGACTGTAATAAAGAGTTCTTTTTTTAACTTGATTTAAGTGACCACATGGGCACAGCTTTATATGGCACTTGTCGCTGTGACATGATACGGTACACTGCTGAGTATCTGAGCTGCCTCACCTGCCACTTTTAGGCATTGGTACACTGTGCTCCCCCACATATTACTTCCTGTTTGTTGTTATTACTAAAACTCCCTTCCAACTTACTTGTACTGTAGGTCATGGCTGACATTGACTTCTGGAAATCCTCTCATACTTTTAATAACTTATTTTTATTTTTGAGTCGCTGGCCTGGAAGAACAATGAAGACCAGGAGTTCTGACTTCACTTTCTGATGGTCTGTTTTGGGCAATATCTCAAAAGGCATTTGAAGCCAGAGACAGTGAAACTATTAGCATTTTCAAAGGTGGTCAGCAACAGAAGTTTTTTGTATTTAATTTTTTTTCCTTAAGTTTTATTATCTACCAGCATGGTGTTTTTAAATGGAAGGCACTGACCTCTGCAATTACTTGCACTGATGCCTGACAAGTTGTAGAGGTGTGCCTAGAGTTGCTATCAAGCCACACCCTGTTTGGGTAACACAACTTGGATTTCCAAGGCTTTCAATACTTTTGTGGACAAATGTCTTTCTGAAGAGATGAATTGGCAGATCTGGTAAACCAGAAAATGACTGAGTTTCATTATTTTTAGTTGGACCGGTTTTGTAAAGATTACTGTTAATTTCTGAATTGACTTCAGAAATATAACTTGCAAGAATTACTAAACATCCTTAAATTTCATCATATTTTCACATGAATAACATGGCATGCCCCCATGATTCAACAGTTTTTACATTTCAATTACATCTAACAAATGTGAATACCTATATACATAGACCCTCCAAGTGCAAGCTGAATTTTTGCTACATGTTAACCCAGATGCTGGCCACAGGAACCCTTTAAAAGTTACTAGTGATAGCTTTGTTCCTTGGTGCCAAGAGATACAGTACAACATCTTGTCTTTGTATTGTTTCTTAACCATTGGTTTGGCAAAATTAAAAATTGCATTTATTTATTGCAATTTATTTTAGCTTGGTTGTCTTTTGAGGCGCTATAAAGAAATGAATGGCCAGCACGCTATAGCTGCTTATTAGTGTAGTGTAGAATGTGTTAATGAACCCTGAATATGCGTCCGAACAGTGCACTCAAACCCTCCATTGAAGATTTGTCACTGGAGAGATTTTGCTAATCCCTCATTAATCCCTCATCTCAGTGAGTGAGAATTTCCAGTTTGATGTGGGCCGGAGCTCTCTGGGGACTGAATAGTGTGGGGTAACTGTTCTTTTTACTTTTACAAAATAAGTGCTCATTTGTATGACTGTAGAAGTATAACATTCTCTAAAATACTTTTGTCTGATATCCATACCCCACTTAATGTCTATCCTGAGAACTCAACAAAATTTTACCAGTGTACATATCCTCAAAGTGAGTGGAACTGCGTGCCACAAAAGCTTTCTGCATCTCTTTAAAAGTCTTTCCTTAACTAGAAGTTCAATGCCACCATCTTCCAAGTAGTTCAAATTAAATTGCTGAATTACTGAATTTATTGATCTGAAGTAATGTTGTGTTATAATCTACGCTTGGGAGAAATGTTTTAAGCCGTCATCCTGAGTTACTGGATTATTCATAAATTGTATCTGATCTTTTTGTATTCTTCGTGTTTTCAATTAGGAGCCAGGCTAATTTTTACTAGCTTTGATGGTCTTTTGGTATTGGAACTTTGTTTTTACTATTCTGGCTTATTGTCCGTTAGATAAAATGTAAATGAAATAATGTTTTCAAAGAGCATCATTTTTGAGCAATGTTTGTACACATTTTAACACTTTTCTATTTTGTTTTTGTACATTTTTATGTATGCACAATGTGTAGATGATTTCATGCAAAATAAAATTTTGGGGTTTTGTTTGTATTGTGTGTCTATACATTTGACTAATTATTTTAATTAATAAGTGCTAGTTGATAACATTTATAAAATGTTACATACATATGCAAATTGCAATGATCATAAACTGAGCCAGCTAATTTGTTTGTGGATTGAAGTCACTGCAGTTTGCATCTCAGTATATGCCAGTGGTTCCCAAACTGGGGGGCAGGGCGCAAAGGTATGCCAGGGGGCACAGGCCCTAATTTTTAACCTGTGTTTGAATAGGGAGGGGCCTTGATAATGTTCCTAAATAGAAAAGGGGGGCCCTGCAAGGAAATTTGGGAACCACTGGTATATGCTCATTTGGTATATTAACTAAGAAATACTCATAGACATACACATGAGCAACAGATGTTTGTATATATAGTTTAACAGTAATGCTGATGCTTTACATACATGGTTTGATTTTTAGTTCGATCAAGTTAAAATGCAATCATATTAAAATCGATCATATTACATTTCAATAGTTTTTACCAACACATAATATGATATTGTTCAGATTGATTGCTTTCCTTAGCCCTGTTTGCATGCTCCATAGTACCATTGGATACAAATCCATTAAAATACCAAGAAAACTGGTTAGGTACTTGTACAATGGAAATGATAAGTCTGATCACGGCTCAATCAATCTTATGTTCTATTTAGATCCAAACTATTTTGATTGTAAAAAAAAGGAATTGATTTTCAATTAATCGACTTAATACTAAAGGCGATGAATTAGAAAAATTGAACAGTGCTTGCTCACCTTTATATTATTAGGTGCATAACTAAGCCCAAGAACAATTGGATATGTTTCAGCTTTTCAGTCTTTAGAAGTAGTGGTTGCATTTAGGCAGGTGGCTAGGGGCCCACACACAAGAGACAGGCCTCAGTGGTCTCAATACAAATGCCAGGTACCATTCCACCAGAACGGTAAGTGATTTCATGTGTGTGAATGTATATAGTGCAGTAGGCAAGTGTGTGATGCACAAGGTATCATGAAATTTTTATTTTATTTTGGATTTAGAGTGGGGTGACACCCAGTCTCTTGCAGCCTCCAAAACACAGTGGTTCTAAGCTCAGCTCCGTGCTCCCCCTGCACTCTGTTTATGGGAGCTGCCAGTTCAGAAGAACCTGCTGAACAGACTTCACGTAGCGCTAGCATTACCATGTGGTACCACATTATTACTGCACTGCAGTAATAGAATGCACGCTACAATTTTAGTAGAACATACAAGTATCTGACTTTGGAGCATGTGCAGTAATAAACGCTTCCAGCCACAGGGGGGCACCTGGAGAGCATTGACAATGCTGCTAAACAGACATATGTGTGAATGCAGAGCAATCGATTTTAAAATCGATCACACTGTGTGGTGTTACAATCAATCGATGTTAGACTGACAGTCGATATTTACATCGCACAAGACGATCTACTCTAAGATAGCAAAAACATTGTTAATTTTGTATATCGCTGCTAATACTCTTTCCATTCCTTTAACGAAGATGCTGCCATCACCACATCTACAAGACACAACAAGGCTATTGACCTGTAATCAACTTTTTCTGGTAAAATGCTAGTGGATCCCTCTACAATGAGTTGTAAGTACTTGCATCACAATGCCCAATTTACCAGAGGATGATGAATAGGGCATCCCGTAAAAAAGATAGAAAATATCTTCACTAATTGTTGTAAAAATCTTTACTTGCTAGTAGGTATCCCCCACAAGCTTGGTGTCACCTTTGCTCCTTTAGGGCTTGTTTCCACTTGTGTGGATCCGAGTGGATGGCTGCGGTGCTATCCGCGCGGCTCCAGTCGCTCCCGACCACACTTATTATTTCTCGCACCACCATCCCACCTGATTTAACTCTAACTAGACTCTCACCTCTTCAGTCTATCATGAATGCTGTAAGATTTATTTACTCCTCCCCTGTTCCTCATTTCTTTAATTCTCTCCATTGGCTCCAATTTTCGAGAGAATAAAAATCAAAGTTCTTTGCTTTTCAATTAAATATAGGTGCTCCTTTTTCCCCCACTTACAATTCCAACCTTGTGCATAAATACACCTCTACTGGCCCCTCCACTTTTGTGCTGAGGTCGGGGGGTTACTACATCCGTCGGGGCTCCCTCCGTTAAGCAAATTGCTTGCTGGGGATCCCGACGGAGCATATAGACTTTAACTGCTCGGCAAATGCTGTGTTCACTACATTGAGCCTTGCATCAGCGGAATGGCTCGGCGCAGTGAAGACACAGCATCCACCGAGCAGGTAAGTGAATGTGCTCTGTCGGAACCTCCCGCCAAGCACTAGGCTTAACAAAGGGGGTCCCAACAGATGTGGAAACCCCCCCCCCCCCCCGTACACCTTAAATCTTCACATGCAACAAAATAGACTTCTGTATTGTTGCCCCCTGCTCTCTGGAAGTCATTCTTGTCCCAGAGTTAGGGCCTGCATACATGGTATGATTTTTTATTCGATTTCCGAACGGTGAATGCACACGGCGATCAATTTCCGGAGTCAAACGCGCCCACTCTGTCTTTGAGCATTATCAACCGATCCCGCACGAGGAAAGCTCGATGGAAAAGAGAATGTTGGTAACTCCCCGTTTCATTGCCATTAGTATGGAAGGGTACCAGGGTCCCCACCCAAAGCATCAAACGGAATTGATCTATTTAATGTAGAGCGCTGTGTAATATGTTGGAGCACTATAATAATTGTAGATAGGTCGACTAAGACCCTCAATAAAAATAGTTTTGCCTCATGTAATCCACCACCACAAAAGGACAAGTTTCACTGTGATGTTCACTTTAGTCAGACATAATATCTATTGAAGAATAACTTTTATATGTATATAAAAATATGTATGCTAAAAATAACATTTGCATCTAGGAGCATCTATGCATTGAAGCCTTGATCCTCTGATCTGACAGTCTAGCTTCCAGGGCCATTGCATAATCATACAGTACCTGATTAGTTTCATGAGTTGGGATGATTGGCACTTTAAGATTACTGGACTGTGTATTCACACTTCGGGGACTTGGCAGAAATGGTAAATCTATTTGTATGTTGCCTACATTGTCAAGTCAAATATTGTCGTGGTTAGCCTACAGAGCTAAATTCTTATGTTGGTGCGCCACCTTGTGGACATTTTTTAATTTACATTTACCCTTTAGTCACCTAAATCAGAACTCATTTCATTGTAAAATCTATTCAACTTTAAATTTGGGTGCGATCTGAACAATTTTGATTTTCAAGGCCAGGCTTTGGGTAATATGATACTGGCTTTACACTTTACCATGTTATGTCTCTACCAATAAGTGGCATGTCACAATTTACATTTTCAGAGCATCTGTTCTCCTTATTTCCGGTCAGTGAGCCACTAGTCTTTGAAGCCAGTATTAAGATGATAACCATGGAAGCAGTTCCTTACTTATGATCAAACAATTACACAGAACTTGGAAGTATTCAAATCTGATGTGTATGTGTTATTAGGCTGTAATAGCACAACACAAGAATTAATGATACCCCCTGCAGGGTAATTCGCTGTTTGAATAAGAGTATTCACAATGCTGGTAGTAAATCTACCATCTCCATGTTTACAGTAGCTGCCAATCAACCCCCCCTCGTGCTCCATTCATCCACCAGAGAACTGACATCTACACCATACTACACATGCTTCTATGCTGTTTCATTGATTTAAGTCACATGCTCTGGCATTAATTTAAGGCTTTTCTGTACTGAATTAAGTTACATGAGAGGCGAGAAAATCTAAGCATATACTGCGGAAGGGGATGTGGGGGATTAAAATGAGCAGGTTTTCATTTATTGCTAAACTTCACAATATAATATACAATATAGTTGTAATGGGAGTTTTAGTTGTAGTTAAGAGAGACAGAATAACAACAAAAACCTCACAAACCCAGTGTGCAGACTTTAGAGATTGATATGAATTTCAATAATTAAAAACCTATTTAACCCCATATCAACTAGCAAAATATCAGGCTCCCAGTTGGGTTTTTTTCACCAGTTTGTGCATTACCGTATGCACCCAGTTTTTAGAGTAGAAAAACATGAAAAAAAAAACAAATTTGTGTTAAAATCAATTGGATTGGTTCAATACCAAATTCTGGCACTAGATGTCACTAGCAGCAGTACTATCATGGCACACATGTCATCTTCCTCACTGATCAGGGGAAGAGGGGGGCCCTGGGGGGAGCCGCTGCAGAGTCTCTCCTCTCCCTCTATGGAGAGTGATTGCAGCTTCTACACACAGGGAGAGAGATAGATAGATCTATCTTTCTCTTCATTGCTTATACCAGCAGGACTCTGGGGTGGAGGGGGAAGTGTGTCTTAAAATACGAAAAAATACAGTAATTGCAAATCCCCTGAGCATGGTATCATCACCAATCTTGATGAAGATATAGAGAAGTGTGCACGGTATACTATAGAAAAGAAGTTATCGTTCTAACACAAATAGTTTTTTAAAAAATTAAGTCGAACTTTTGACTTTTGCCTTTGAACTCCATTTATGCAAAAACTACAGTGCATCTGGAAAGTATTCACGGTGCAGTACTTATTCCACATTTATTATGTTACAGCCTTATTCAGCCTTATTCATTTTTTTTAGAATCCTCACACCCCATAATGACAATGTGAAAAAAGTTTACTTGAGGTTTTGGCAAATGTATTAACAATAAGAAAATTTTGCTTAATACTTTGTCGATGTACCCTTGGCAGCAATTACAGCCTAAAGACTTTTTGTATATGATGCCACAAGCTTGGCACACCTATCCTTGACCAGTTTCACCCATTCCTGCTCCCTCTTCTGCCTGAAAATAAGCCCCCTTGGGATACAGGCCTAGCCACAGGCTTTGTGATCACAAGGACCATCCATAAAATGTGGTATAGGCCTGGGGTGCAGCGAAAGCCTTATTGATAGGTAGCCATCCCTTCTCGGTCGTGGTACAGCAATCAACGTGTGCAATCACCTACCCAAGCATTGTACACTGTCTCTGAGCTTGCATATATTCCGTATATTATTAAGTAAAGTAAAAAAGGGTCTAGATAATTTCCCCCTTTTAAATCTTCATTTCTAGAGAAACACATTTTTATTCCTTAACATGGGTGCAGGGTTATGTACAGTATTTATGACCGGAGTGTACATTGGTTCCGATTTAAGGGATGGATGATGTTTATGTTTATATTTGTTTGTTTTTGGTTTTTACGAGTAGTGGTAATAAGGTTTTGAGATTATGTGATGTTCGTATGTACTGATGTATTGTCGGACTACCAGGGGTAAAATACTGTGTGGCCGGTCTAGCTAGCTCTTTCTCTTGGAAACCCCTGGCGCTGCTGGACTGATTGTGCATCGGGTTGTGGGAGGTGGTTCGAATGTTTTGGGTTTTTGTGATCTATATTTGGGTCAATTAGTGTTGAACCCTCAGATCCTATGAGTAAGCTCAAAAGAGTGAAACACGTCAGGTTAGGGATCCTTCTAAGAGGAGGTGACAAAGATGTTCTCTGTGTCTGAAACTAACTACATGTGAAATAAAGACTGGTTTGGACTTTTTCTCCGGAGTGCGGACTTTCTCTATGGTATGGTGTATGACAAGTAAAGTGTTGGACTAATTAACAGAGGTCTGAGTATATGCTACAAGCTGAAAGCCTCACCACATATCATGCATGCCACATTTATGAAGGACTATCCAGTCCTGGTTAGATTACCAGAAAAGCCATTGTTCAGCAGTGTAGGTTAGTAAATGTCAGTGGGTTCACAAGCACCCAGAAACAGATGGGAGATCCACCTGCGGGCAGCTCTTCCATCTGCACTGTATGCGAGTTGGGCTCAAGCACAGAGCTTAGGCCCATCGGATGTTCCACTGTATAAGGTGCATCCTATACAATGGATTATCTAAGGGTGTGAACAATATGGTAAATATATATGTTTAGAAACTTGTTTCTATAGTGCAGTCTTACACTTCCTGTCCAGGGGATACAATAGGAAGGGAGTATAAATCTGACCATGTAGAAAGCAATGTGCTCCTATTTGGAACCAGGACAGCCATTGGATTTCTTTCCACCTTATGTCACCCATGTCAACTAAAATTTTTTTTATTATGACACAGGTCACCAGCACACATCGAGAAGGTCACCCTCCCCAGTGGAGACACAGACAAAAATAAAACAGTGTTCCCTACTTTATCTATAACTTAAATGTATGTATGTATGGCTTAACATACATGTTTTCTTCTTGCTTTGCCCTCCATACAATGATTTTGACACCCATAATAGAAAGATAATAAGCAAATTCACCTACCTGCTTGTTCATAAAAATGTAGATAAGTGGATTACATACAGTACTGCTTTTGGCCAGAATTGAAGGTATGACACTGGCAACTGGTGTCACCACTCCCGGCCTTCCAAAGGTAGCGAGCAAGGCAACCACTCCATATGGTATCCAGCAAATCAGGTAGCAGACAACTGTGGTGAGCACCATGAACAGAACATGATATTCTCTCTTCCGGGCTGTAGATTTTCTTATTTTTCCAACCTAATAAATGAAAAGAGTAGAATTTGAAGTGGACTTCTTTGTCCAAAAATTGAAATTTCTTCAATAATTACAACATTGTAATGTTGTCTTTTTGCCATTTGTATAGCTCAATACAGAAAGTTTGGAGTTTAAGTGGTATAATTTATTGGCTAACTGAAGTCATTAGAGAAGCAAGCTTTTGGGATATCGCAGATCCCTTCTTAAGGCGATATCCCAAAAGCTTGCTTCTCTCATCACTTGAACTCCAAACTCTAAATTTATCGATGGCGAGCACGGTACAACACAACACTATAGCTCAATACAAAATAGTGAGCAAATGTTGGGTTCTAAGGGATAAATGCATTATTAGATTGTTATCCTTATTACTATTTATTATCACTACTATTACAAAATCAGTAATTAAACCTAAAGTAATGCATAATATACAGTCACATGTTACTTATTCAACAATATCACTTGCCTTCCTATTGGAAGTAATAACGGGAAGGTTTTTGCATGGATATTTATTTTTCACTAGGTGGCAGAGTTTTAAAACAAATGCAATTCCACAATGTTAACAGAAGATGAACTAAAAGGACATTTGTTTCCCTCACAATGCATAATGGAGAAAACATCCAGCTTGAAACAGCAAAAAAACACAGTTTTCAATCATTTGCATTGCCTAAATGGAATGCACAGTCTGAAAGGTTTCTAAAAGATATACAAATGGAGTCGCTGGTACCGTTCTGTCATGTCTGATAGAACAAGAAGTAATGCCGTTAACTTTTGTTACAAGGCGACACTACTGTGTTGATTTGAAAAGTTTTTGGTTTAGTTAAGTGTAGCTATGATCAGATATTTCAAAATGGCAGGTACAGAGCCAACTTCATTTGAAAAGCCTATGAAACCTACGTTCATTTGAAACCTACGAAACTTAGAAATATTGGAAAGTGGTAGAGCAAATTGTTGCTGTGTATGTAACCAGCACAGGCAATAGTTATTCACATTTAAATATATGCTTTCCAAACATCCTTATCCATGTTGTCCATATTGATCACCCTAGCTACAGGCTACCTTTAGTGTACATATATGTGTTAACCTGTTTATACCAGGTAGGGTCTAGTATGGGCAGGATGGAGGGGGGGGGGGGGGGGGGGGGGGGGGGGGGGGGGTTACGGTTTTTCCCTCTCTTTTTTCCTTGTCTTAGTATGTATGGGGAAGAGCGGATCACACTTATGCTATTTCCACCTTGTCTGTTCCTCCAGTCTCCATTCCTCATGTGGCCTGGTATGGACAGGAGAGACAGGCTAAAGACCACATTTTACCCTGCACAGTTAGTCTGCTGCCTTGAGGGTCCACACTTTCCTTTACTTTTATGCACGCTGCATAACGCATATGTTGACATCAGCACAATGCAGGGCACTACAGTGGGAAAAAAAAAATTTCATCCTACCAATAGGACCTGGTGCTTTATAACAAGTACAATGCAAATAATTTCAAATGCTTCCTCTGAACATTTCTTCTTTACAGCCAGAGAATTTTTCGACCTTTGTAGCCTTGGAGATATAGTGCAAGGCCACCACAGAAGAACAACAACCCATGTACGCAAGTATACTGTACCAGGGGTTACAATATCAATGCAGATCCATCCACTGGAATGTAAGTTAGCCATTAGTGCACAATCATAATAACACACCTTTTAACAATCATGTTAGCTCATTAACAAAAAAAGTTTGAAAAGTGCTTACCTGTTTGACAGCATAAAGTAACCTGCCATAACAGTATACCATAACTAGGACTGGAATGACCAGGCAAAAGATAAAAAGGCAGATGATATAGGAAGTAGACTCTGTAGACTCAGACGTCCAACGTACTGAACAGCTGGTGCCTGCACCTTCCTTTCCATAGCTGCTCCATCCCAGTAGAGGTGGCACAGTCCATATCAGGGAATAGAGCCAAGTACTGGCCACAGCAAGCAGGGCTTTGGTATACTTTGGGCCCCCTTTATTGTATAAGGTCAAGGTAGTGTAGCGTTCATATGAGAGAAAAGCCAATGAGATGAGTGACACAATTCCTGTAGAGTAAACAAACAGGTTACGTTTAGGGCAGTTCAACATTTTAAAACAATATTTTTTGTTCAAAGCTTATTTATATATCTGCCCTTTCTAAATCAATTATATATAAAGTAAGTAAATTAACAAGCTACATACCAATGTTTGTGCTACTGTTTCTAAGAAATCCAAACTGAGATGTTTTTGATCTATTCTGTGAATATTTTTGGTTAATTTATTTCTATGACTTTTACAGGTGGATATAAGTGGACAAGTACAAGTGGAAATAATAGATTGAAAGCACTATAGGTATAGCACTACCTCAATATGCATGTTGAAATGTTAAAAAAAAAGATAAATAGAAATGACATGGTTTATTTGGCTGATTATTGAACAGTTTAGCAAGTTTTCTCATTTGTTGGAACTTTACACTTCTTCATTTGCACAAAATATCGATGATGCTTTTAGTGTGTCAATCATTGAGATTTTAGGGCTGTCTTTTCTTTTCTTTTAAGCATATATATTCATATTTCACTGAAAAGGTGATCTTTAGCAGTCCCAAAACACTGGCTAGTTCTTGGTGATTGACATGATGATTGAGTGAAAGTGCCATTTTCCATGCATGCATGCAGTGACGGGTGAAAACAATGCAATGACACCATACATCATTTCACTTTAGCACTCTAGAATTAGGCAAAAAGCAAAATAAAGACACAAGCCCACCTGCGTAAAGAAAGACACAGGCACTCCTTCATAATACATATGGTATTAGCCATATAATCAACATATACAAATATGTTTACCCTTTCCACTTTTCTATCTACTATTCCATAATAGCCACATATCAGTGACCTAAAATCCAAAATGTTTTCTCAGCATGGAATAGGATTTAATAAGTCACAAATGTCACAGAGTGCAAACTGTATATTATTTATAATGATCACAAATAAAAGCTATTTAGATATTTTTATTTGATGTGATACCATGACGTGTTTAGTTTTGCTGCATTTAGCATGTCAAAGAGGAAATGATTACACCGAGACAGTCAAAAGGATTGTGCCTTTTCCTAATGTTGATCATCTGACATCTCTGTGGGTATGATCTCCAATTTTTAATGATATAAAATATTTATGATGCTAGTAGTAAGCAGACACTATTGATTCTTAGCATCACTTACCAGCAAGAGAATGTAGGTCAGCATATTAACTGCCATACTAGTATATCCTTGTAGTTCAGAGCAGCTTTCACTCTAAATCTTTGGGCCTAGTAACTTAAAAGTTGCACCGAAAAACATTCTACTTTAGTGGACTTTTCACAAAGAATCACTAAAATTAAGTCTATATATCAGCATTATAAAGACACATTTATGCCCTGGGTATAAAAATGACCTATTGTTTTGGTATTAGTAACTGTTTAGTCTTGAGACTACTCATGTGACCTAAACTAAGCTTGGCAATATAGATCACATAGTCAGTGGATACAGTGGATTTTGCAAGCATTTCACTTCATTTAAAAAAATATATATTGTTTTATAATTATTATTTGTATTGCTTTTTATCAAGCTGTTTTGCTGACTTGAAGTGGGATATAAAGACCAGCAAGACACAATGACATGGTGATGGTATTTAGATGCTCCCTTGTATAAGATGCACCCTATACAGGGGAGCATCTCATCCCTGAAAAATACCTGCGGGGAACTGCCACTCTGACGGTCAGAGCATAGAGCTGGAGTAAAAGGTGGTGGGAAAGCTGTCACTGCCGGCAGAAGCTGTGTATGTGAGATAAGCAGCTTAATCCGGACTCACATACACACATCAGAGGCAGAAGGAAGAGTATTAACAGTAATACGTAATAATTATGGATAATCCACTAACTGTATGCAAAGACATCTTCTGTTTTCCCATTAGGCTGTATATGTTCAGCCTCAGTAGCAGCTGATAAGGGTAGAACAGAAGTGTAAAGTATAAACTATTCACAAGCAGCATAGATGAACTAGTGCTTTGCAGGCACACACCAGGTTAAGACTGATATTCTAACACCTGGCCAATCCCAAGACAAAGCAACCACCCATGAGGCCATTGAAAACCCTTTTCACAGATCACACAGGAAAGCTGAGGACTGCGCCACCCAAAACCCACCACTAAGAGGCAGCAACATGGCTCTGCACGCTCTGGCTCCTAAAGCCCTCCTAGCAGTCATCACATACTTTGTCCAGTATCAAATACCATTTCATTAGATCTCATTAGGGCTTTCAAGGTAGACTTCATGTTATTTGTGTATTCCACTAAAATGGGAGGCCAGGCTCTAAAGGTAACAGGTTCTGCCAAGACCAGGGATAAAAAGCGGGGAGTATAGGTTTCCCAAAAGGGGTAGTTGTGGGGAAACAAACTATGAGAAAGATAATCAGAATCCAACCGCTGTAGACATTACTGGAAGCCAAATTAAATTATAGATAGGTATCAGAGTAGAGTCCAGCATATATAATATCTTGGTTGTCATGCAAAGAAGAGAGATATTTGTCTATTTGCAAATCCACCTCAGGTCTGGCTGTCTAGTCAAAGACCTACGTCATGCAATAGTACAATGAACTAAACACACCATTAAATCTATGACAGAAAAACTGAAAATAAAAGAATCAAAGTGTTTCAAACACAAAGATCCTCAATGAACATCAGCAATATTGTAATGTGTGGGCAATGTGTGGGCAACAACAATGTGAGACTGAAAAAGCCATTTAGAAAATTATTACTTTTGCTAAATGTGTTTCTATAAGCTATTGATTATAGGTTGTACTGTTTTTTACAGCTCTTTTGTGGCTTCATGAATGACAGAGTGCTGTAGTGTGTTGTTTTAAATGTAAGATTATATTTTAGATGCCAGTTGATTTGATACATATTGAAAGAAACATTTTATGACTGTGAGTCCCCAGACTTTACTGAATATGTTTATCCCAGAAAGCTACTGGGTTAGAAACTGACACACCGACACCATGATGTACCATTTAACCCCCACTTCAATGAAGTATTGAACTTTTTCCTGCCAAGTAGTGGACAAATATTCTCTTTCTCTAACTGGAAATGATCAATACTCAAGGTACACGGGGAGAGTAAGGGGCATGGATAGGACTTTTAGAGAAAGTTACATGAAAAACATAATATAAAACTGTTACTGTGGTGTTCTTTTTAATTTAGCATATGCACTCATTTCTGTTTTCAGAGTATTCTTAAAAAGGATACTTTTTTACAGTTTTACTAATGAACATTAGGCTTAGGTCACACAGTCAGTTCTTAACCATGCAGTTTATCTTCAGATGCCCTCTTTTTCCTGGGAAGGGTGATATGTTGTTTCATAGGTGTTTATACAGTCATTTCTTACAGGTCAAAAAACAAAAGTGGATGTGTTGAAACGTGTTTAGGGAGTGGTTTGAGGCAGATAATGGAAAAAAAAGCGCTCAAAATTGCTCCGACAGGCAGAGAGGTCATTACTGAAGGCGACCTTGCAATGTGACAACAGGCATTTAATATATGACTAGAAAGCACGCTACTTAAGAAACAACAGAGCAATTGTGCTTTTTCAACTGTTCTCATAGGCTTAATGATGTAACAAACAACTCGCCACTTCAAAAAATGACTGATTTAATCTTATTTCTTAAAAAGTATATGTTTTATGAAAATTATTAAATTTTTTGCTGAAAGAGTCATAGATACATGCACTAAAAAGTTTTTTTTAAAGTTTGGTATCATTTCCTCTTGAAAGAATGTTTGGACTATCAATTACATGATATTATGAAAGCCTTTGCGCATACTGGAAAAAATACATGGTTCATGGTAGACTAGAGATTCCTCTTACTCATGTGACTTAAAGTGGACCTACCACCAGAAATCTATGTTTTTATGAATGGCACTAGAATTTCCAATAATAGGGAGGAATGCAGTGGATAGAAAAAAAAAACTTACCTGTAATGAGCAATTTATGAAGATAATCCCACAGCTCTTCTCACTTCCTGTTTCACTTTAGGCAAAGCAAGGCAGAACGTCACAAGGGAGCTTTGTTTTCTCAGTAATCTTCTTTAAAAATTCCCATAGACAGGGCCGTTTTTACTGATAGGCAGTTGAAGCATGTGCTTAGGGCGCCACCCTATAGGGGGCGCCATTACAGCTGTTAACTTTTTTAGATAGATTAGATTAGCACAGAGCGACACTATCCTCTATGCACCTGTTGCTTTGACAGACAAGGAGCCAGATATA
>CM070033.1:76340371-76351568 GCA_036250615.1 Ptychadena robeensis | reverse complement strand
GTCCCCGGCCACAGTCAGGGGGCGGCCACCGCCTAAAAACTCGGTTGACCGAGTTTTTAGACGGCGGTCCGCGCTATTCCGTGGCTGCCCAGCACTGACTGCGGCCATAGAGGTGAATGGCTGCCACTAAAAACCGCATGACATGCAGTTCTTAGCGGCGGCAATCGCACCGCCGACTTCCACACAAGTGGAAACAAGCCTAACAAATTCTTCCCCCATAAAGCACTGCTCTGCTACATACATGTCACATGCTTTCATTACAGTTCTTTACAAAAAAAAAAATCGAAATTGCCAATTTACTTACTGTAAAATCGGAAATCAGAATCGGCCAAGAAATTTGCAATCTGTGCACCTCTAGTTTTTATTATAATTTCTTTCATTTTTTTAGTTACCTACGCCTACCAAGCCGCCCCCCTGGCAGTGGAGGCCGGGCCGGCGCTGCGTACATGTCTCTGTCTCCTGCGTGTTCGGGGGGGGGGGGGCACCACCAAGAAAATCTGCTTAGGGCACCAAAATGGCTAGAAACGGCCCTGCCCATAGAAGATCACTGAACGCCCCCAGTGGCCACCGGCGATATTGCATCCCCAGTTCCATGTGTTGCCTTGCAGTGAACCAGCAAGGGAGGAGAGCTGTGGGGTTATCTTCTTAAATTGCTCAATACAGGTAAGTTTTTGGGTTTTTTCCACTGCATTCCTCGCTATTATTGGCACTTCTAGTGCCATTCATGAAAACATAGATTTCTGGTGGTAGGTCCACTTTGAGTGAAAATATGTGTTTCTATATCTTTAAAGTAAATTATTTTATATATTCTTCAAATTCCCTTACATATCCATAACTAATCCATTATCACTTTATAGTACTATATTATT
This sequence comes from Ptychadena robeensis, assembly GCA_036250615.1. Taxonomy (NCBI): domain Eukaryota; kingdom Metazoa; phylum Chordata; class Amphibia; order Anura; family Ptychadenidae; genus Ptychadena; species Ptychadena robeensis. Next base: position 76,350,699 of record CM070033.1, on the reverse strand, counting down.
GAACATATATGTTTGGGGAGGAGGGTAATCGGGGTGAACACAGTCTAAGAAAAATTTGAGATTTAAAATGATAGTTTATATTATTATAATATACAGTTTATATATATGGATAATGCTCTTCCTTTTTCATAATATTTAGATGTAGGCAATCGTAGACTTTCTGAGAGAACACCCTTATTGTTTCTTATTGTCTTGGATGACTATACAATATATATATTTTTTTTTGTTATTCTTGTGGTTTGTTATATATTATTATTATTAGTGTGGTTTGATATATATTGTGTGAATTAGGGTTTTTTCCACATACACCGGGACCCTCTCTGCTAAGCGTATACGCTTGGTGGGGCTCCCGAGGTATGTGGAAACAAACCCTTAGCCACTGATGACACATACAAATCAATTCAATTCCTGGGTACCCAGGAACCTGACATTCCAGAAAGGTGACAGCTTGTGTGCTAAGTGTATGTCAAGGTAAGACATAATTTTTTTGCATGGAGGCAGGGTTGTCAGATTCTTATCTAGGCAAGAAACAAATTATTAATCATGTTTACCTGGAAATAAAACATAATATGGCCGGGTTACCAGAGTTGGTCAGGAACCACCAGTTTGCTACCCTTGATTGACCATAAATAGCGATGTAACATATGGAAGGCGGTTAGCCAAAGGTCTAATTGACAACTACCCACATATAGCATGCAACAGCTTCACACAGCAGATCAGCTTGAGGCCCAAAATCTATCCTATGGTTATTTGTATTCTCAGTTTTTATTGACATCACATTAATGTTACTCTTGCCTTGCTAACGTGCATCTGCAACGTATTGCATGACTTTTTTTACATTTTGTTTAAAGCCTATTCCAAACTGGATTAAATTAATTTCATTCATTCTTTTCCTCAGAATTTTACACACAACACCCCAAAAATTACAACGTGAAAAAATGTGAAAAATCACATGTACATAATTTTTTTTTACTTAACTGTATGCTGTAAAAAACACACAATTTACCAAAATATTTTTTTACATTTAATTATAATTGAAAAATTAAAAAAATATAAAAAGTTCAAATGTTAAAAAGAGATTAGACAATATTGGAACTGACAGAATCTTAGATGTAAAAAGCCTTTTGTTTTCATCAGCTTAAAATTTTTTTTATTCTTCTCAATTCCACACTAATAAAGTATGTTCTCTCCTGTATTGTAGCCACGAATGGCTGAGAGTCTTAGAATTCAAATCCATCTCATTAGCATTCATACATGCAAGGTCAACTTTCTCTCAGACAATTCCTAATCTGAAAGAATATGAAATTTAATTCAAAGAAGACACTTTGTGAGGCTTCAAATCAATAAAATAAAGCATTGTGCAGAATATTTGTTTTACAGAGAAGCTATTTCCTGAATTGTGTTTCTCTTTAATTTGCTTTAACAATAAAGATAAGAGAAATGTGTAGAGACCTACAGCAAATAATTCTATCACTACTGCAGCTACATCATATTTGCTTTTGATTAGTTGTTTTGGCTTAGTGGCTTTGTATCTGTAGCAAGAAAAGGATTTTATTACTCTATGTGACGTCATCAAACTGTTTTTACCATTCTTGCAGGGAAAGCTGCTGAGAAAATTTGTTTTTTTTTCAGTGATATTGACATGACTGGAACCCCAGGCCTAAATAAAGTGTGTTTTCAGTTTGCAGGGCACTAAGTCTGAACTAGGATTTTTTCTGATCACAGGAAGGTGAGGACGTTAGTGATTTGACCACAGAAGGAGAAGAGATTTCAGCCACAGCACATATCAGGGAGAAAGCTTCAAGAAACCAGACTACTGCAGAGTGGGTTTCAATTTAAGAAGCCAAAAGACAAAAAGGTGGCAGATTCAGAGGAGAGTTATGTTTAGAGACATTTTACAAACAAATAAGGCTATATTTACGCTGTTGGGAACCAGCAGGCATAACATGGCAGTGAATTACAACCATCTGCACAATATGTGCAACTGTACAGGATTGGGGATATACCAATGACAATAAGCGTTCCTTGAAAGTTAAGAACTTTCTCTTAACTATACAACAATGGACCATAGTCCCAAACACAACAGAACAGGAAAAGGAACAAAACTTTTACTAGTGCAGGCTGGACATGTATGCATAAGTGGGGAGCATAGTCTCGCTTATGGATATCACCTCCCACTAGGGCCAGTTAGGCAACACAGGACTACTACTTGCATGTCTTTAATCTGGAAAGGTGAAGTCTCTCTATCCTAGACATTGGCAGGTTTCGCACAGGTGATGATGCAGGAACCACAGAACTGGTGGGTTGGGCCTCTCCACTGAAACATTGGCACAGAAACACTACCTCAGGAGCCCGCAGGCTAGTATGAAATGGTTGAGAATCCCAGGCAAGGAAACGGGTGTCTCACCCAGCAACTCCTATTTCATCAGACTGGTCCCCTCTGAGCTGGAGGACGGCTTTCATTCCTGGCAAAGTCCAGTGTAACCCAGTACTCTCACAAATAAATAGAATAAGAGAATGTAAACCCCCAAAATGTCTGAGAGTCTTAGTTAGAGTTTTTGTAAACCTATGCACTATTTCTCCGGGTCTAAAAACCTCAAATATGCTGGTTTGGTCTTAATTTTATTATCATCCTGAACCTCATCTGTATTTACAAATTTGTTGCATTTGTTAAAGAAAAAGTCCCTATTAACATATTCAGTGCTTTTAAATTCAAGCATTGTATTCTAAACTTTGAAGCTAGAGGAAGCTCCCTCTGAATGGGGGATTAGGACACGTTATTATAAGAAGTCACAAAAGGTGACACTTCTGGGAATTGCAGGTTCACTTGTTTCATTCTCCAACAAGAGAAAACTAGGAACAACAGAAACAAGAATCATAGATGAGAAAATTGGATTCAGGAAAATGTCAACATGAAAAGAAAGAATATAGAAAGATGGAAAATTGGCAACATAACAAGGAATATATTATAAAAATTGAAATGTTCCAAAGCTCGATATACAACCAAAGGAATCATGAAAGGCCATAATGTAAAAAAAACAATGGTTTCTTTTCAGATCCACGACCCCTGAAGTGACGTCGCTAAACGTCACTTCCTGTTTTTGAAACACAGAAGTGCCAGCGTGGAGTGCCACTTCCACATTCCAAACACCAGAAGTGACACATCCCGGATATCACTTCTGCATCAGGTAAGTGGAATGTCCACTGACTTATATTTTCCCACCTCGCTTGTAGAAATAATGTACAGGGTAGGAAGTTAGAAGGGAGAGCAACACCACATCGTAACTCTCCCTCCTAACTTCCCACCCCACTTTTGGGCATTGCACTGCTTAATATTTGCAGCAGCTCTGACGATGTCAGTGAACTTAGCAACCCCTGTAAAATGGTTGTTAGACCCCCCAAGGCCAAGCCACAGGTTGAGAACCACTGGTCTAGTAGATTCAGCAGTAAGCAGAATAAATAATTACAGTGTACATGACTGCTTAGACCACAAGTAGGGATGGACCGAACTGTTCGCCGGAGAACAGTTCGGCCGCGAACTCGGCATGTTCGCCGTTCGCCTCGCCGGCGGACAGTACGGGTGTTCGACCCGTCCTGTTCGCCGGCCAGAAGAAGATCTAAATTCTTCCTCCGGCAGGATCAGAACCTGCGAGATCGTGCCGGAGGAAGAATGTCTTCACTACAAGACCGGGCATGAAGCCGGTCTTGTAGTGAAGATTCCGGCTCAGAGTAGGAAGTGACGTCAGTGACGTCACATCCGGCTCCCGCAACCAGGAACGATGCGTTCCAGGATGCGTTCCATGGACCGGATGTGACGTCACTGACGTCACATCCGGTTTTTCCGATTCAAATTCCCCGCCTAGAGGCGGGGAATTTGAATGTGTCCGCGAACAGGGCGGACGGCGGACATCTTTAAAAGTTCGACCCGCCCTGTTCGCGGACACTCCGGGCTGGTGTTCGCCCATCTCTAACCACAAGCTGATTTGATTAGATTGTCATATATCTCTGTACAATATGGACTTATACATTGAGTTATCATGTTACCATATGTAAAAATAGGAACACTGGGACTGTGGTTCAAACTTTAACTGCTTTTTTTTTTTTAGTTTTTCTTCTTTGAAATGTTTTTTTTCTTGGTTCATATAGGTTGCCCATTTTTTTACAAGGCAATGGAGGTACAGTATGTTTTATGTTCTTCACCACTTTCCTAAAATCATTGCTGGATTTTTTTCATCCAGGATCAGGAGCTTAGATCAGGTGCCAGGCCATGCTGGATTTTTAGATTTGCAATAAAAGAATACTGTCAAACTATGGTATTTTTTCAAAAGAAATTATAAATGTAAAAATCCCACACATTTGCAGTCCTATATAGAACAGATATAATAAGTAACTGTAACTGATATTATAATTTACTGTATCCAGCCCCCTCACTATGAATAGAGAGACACAGAGCAAAATCGCTCAGTGAATTGGTAGACTTTGTAAAAGAAAACAGAGAAAGGTGACAAAATCTTTAGGGGGAGATTAGGGACAGTTAGAAAACTGTACTATCATTTTAAATGCTAGCATTTTAAATTTTACCAACTGTAAAAGTTTCCTAATAGGATTTGAGTTTAGGTTTAAAAATTTGTTACCAAAAACTTGGTAAATTGAACACAGATTTTATAAAACCTCATTCAAGCTTCACTTGGCTGTTTCATATGGATATATATACAGTTTTATGTCATTCACAAAATACATGGTAGACTTCTTGCAACCAATAAAGCATCAAAAACAAATTGGCTTCGGGGTACCATAGACAAAAAGGAGAACTCACTAGTGATGAGTAGTGATGATCACGAATATTCGGATTCTGAATATTAATCGCGAATATCGGCAATTTGGAAATTCGCGAAGATGGTGAATATATTGCCGAATATTCGCAATTCCGGATATTCTGTATTTTTTTTCCATTACACACACCTCTCAATGCAAGTGGACAAATGGGAAGGCTGCAACAAGAGCTTAGCAACACTCCCTGCGACCATCAACAGTTTTTAATTTTGCGGCATGCCATGAATTTTTCGGAAAACATTCGGAAAATATTCGTATTCTGCAATATTCTGGTTTCTTCTTATTGCGAATATCGGCAGTTTTTTTGCGAATTTTGCATTGTTTAACTTGCATTGAGGTGCGTGTTGAAAAAAAAAGATTTTCGCAATATTCCGAATTTTCGCATCACCCCAATATTGGATTTAAAAACTGTTGATGGTCGCAGGGAGTGTTGCTAAGCTCTTGTTGCAGCCTTCCCATTCGTCCACTTGCATTGAGAGGCATGTGTAATGGCAAAAAAAATACAGAATATCCGGAATGTTGAATATTCGGCAATATATTCACCATCTTTGCGAATTTCCGAATTGCCGATATTCGCGATTAATATTCGGAATCCGAATATTCGTGATCATCACTAGAACTCACAAGCTTTTACTACTTTTGGATTGTACCCACAATTATTTTACAACTTGAACTTTCAGTTTTCTAGAATTTCTAGGAAGTAAACCAATATTTAGCACATAATATCTGAATATACCTATACTAAACTCATAACTAAAGATAGAATATATTAGCCAAAAGAGTTAATTTAATGGTATTTAAAGACTATTCCAATTATATAATGCATATAATATGTCTCTAAGCCTGAGCTAAATATACAGACTATAAAAAAAGGAAATACATTTCACTAGAAGAGTTCATTTACTGGAATTCAATGGCTGTGGGATCCTTTAAATGTACATGCCATTTCCTATTATCTAGACTTTGTTTGAAAGTTAAGAGAGTGATAAACTTTGATAGCATCTTGGGAAAAAATACATCATTTGCAGCTGAATCTCTTGAGGATTTTTAATACTGTGGTTCACACAGAACTTTTCTAGTATTGTCCAATTATTAATACATTGTTGTTTAGCCCAGGAGAGTTTATTGGTCTTGTTTGTAAAGGCCAGAGGAATTATTGTATTTAATTTTACATCATGTCACCAAATTTTACTTAAACTCGACTCTGAGTTTCTGCAGCTTCACACAAGTAACATTTAAAAATGGTAAAAAGCAGACGGCAAACTAAACAGAAAATAAAGAACAAGCAAGAAAACAATTTATCGGTTCAGGAAGTTTGTTCCTCTTTTCAAATGGAATAGCTAGTGTTGCTGTTCCTACTCAGACTTCTCATGAATTCGTTCAGCACAATGCACATTCGGTTAGGTTAGATCTGCTAGACCTTAACAACACTAACATTTTGCCAAAAAAACAAGCCATGATGGAGCAAGGGCCTTTATAAAGCATTGTTGTCCCTGTCAGCTTATCGAGCACCATATTAGACACCACGGTATATGCTTTACTCAGAATGTCAAATAAGAATTGTGAATTTTCACCCCAAAATGTAGTTATATTTGTGGGTTTACTCGTTTTTACAAGAGAATGGTGTATGTTAGTTTGTGATGTGGTTAGCAAACACTTGCTGTTGCTCTTTCTGTCAAACGAAAACTAAAAAGTTAGACTACGTGTCCACTGCAGGTACGTCCATCGCAGGGAATCAAGACGTGCCGACACATGGCTTGCGAGCAGTTTGGCCGCGACTGAGGGTGTGCTCCCGCTTCATTGGCAGTCTATTGATGCAGCAGAGGCAAGATGCCGAAAATCAGCATTGGGCACTGTTTTTCCGTGTCTTGGAGACACCACCGTTGCTCTTCAATACGCAGAGTGGACACTGTCTCATTCATTAGAAAGCAGCAGTGGGCACAAGCCCTAAAAATGCCCTAAACATTCGCAAATTACCATATTTTTGGCCCATAAGATGCTCCGTGCACTGACTACCAGAATGAAAGTTTAAGTAGGCAGGGAAGCTATCATCTTTCCTGTCCCCACTCTACCAAACAAATCAGTAGCAGAGGGACAACTGATCTGTGTGTATGCAGACTCAGAGCTTTGAATGGCAGCTCAAGCTGACATACAAACTCCAGGCTGACAAGCACATAGCTTGTCAGCACAAAGCAAGCTTGGTTGGATTCCTGACCGGCTCTGTGGGTGGCTGTTAGCACGGAGCTACAAAATTATGGAAATAAGCAGGAGAGAGCTTCCCTGCTTCTGCCTTTGCCAGCAGTGCTTGGACTGGGAGGCAGAGGGCAGATTGAATGCACGACCACCTGCGGATGAATAGTCTTTTTGCAGTGGTTGTTTGGCATTTGCCCTACAACCAAAAAAATGGTAGTCTGCATCCTTTTATAATTACACCATTTATTATACTGGTTTTATTTTATTATATGTTAGTATTGGATCATCCATTTATGGATAGAATACTTTTTTATACTTGGATTTAAAATCGGCCGCCCATCGGGGGTGCCCCAAAGCTCGGTCGGCCAGAGAACGGACATATCCAATAAACTCTGGCCGATGCCCGGAACACAAAGGCTGCCCGCTGATGCTGTGAGCGACCGAGTGCAGCTTGATGACGTTATCCCGCTGCACTCCATCCCTGATCTGTGCTGATCTGTCGGCCACCACTCGCTACGTGTGTGGTGGACTTTAGGTACTTTATAGATTGTGAATTGTGATTGTTAATAATTATCTTTTCTCTCAGATTTAGTTTCACCATGCTGTATTGTATGCAAAGCTAAGATGTCTGAATTTCAGGTAGCCTAACTTCTTCTCGACTAAGAAAAAATGTTCATTTATACTTGGTCTTTTGCAGTTTAAAAATAAACCCTGTATACAAAGTAAGATGTAATAATTTTCAGTTATTTCACATCTATGATAAGGCTTTATAACTCTTAATGGCTGATTCAGATCTATGTGGTCTCTAAGGCAATGGCTGACAGGATTGTGGGAAGTGTGTACGTGTCACTTTTCTCACATACACACAGAGAGGGGCCTCAGGATTTATGGCTCATGTACAGTAAACAAACTTTTTGTTTTCTCAGAATCTTCGCAAGCTCTGTTGTGGGTCTTCAAGGATTAATAGAGCTTTGGTGGGATAAAGCATCCATTCTAGTTGCACATCTTACTTGTGCAGGATTTTAAAGAAATAGACACCCATTATCCTATTCTCCTCTTTTGTAAAACTGGTTGGGTTGGTTAACTCTATTTTGAAAGACTGTAGATTTGGCTAACAGACACTAGCCTAATTGTACCACAACAGTTGATTTAAGTTTGTCATCTTTAGTTGGACAACAGCAAACACGTCTCTAGAGTAGACAACACAGGGCAGTGGTGTTGCAGTGACCATTGCCCATGGTGGATGTTAAAAAAAAGTCTACCATAATCACTTTATGACTTGACCAAGCTTACAGCTGGACCATAATACTGAGTTTGTGTTAGCAATGTTGTAATTCACAAAAAAACCACAGTGCAGTGCAGTGCAGCGATGCTCTTTCCTATATTGAGTGTACCACCACCATACGGGTTGGTTGGTAGAATGATTTGAAACAGTCCTAAATGTATGTTGAAAAAACAATTTGACAGGATCCTGACTTATAAGGATTGAAAAGGATAGAAAAGACTGGAAGTTAAATTTCTGACACTTAGCAATGACCTCACGTTACCCTTTTGAAAGTTTTTTCCAAATAATTTACACTTTTTTCTTTGCTGCCATAGGAACTGGACCAGTAAATGGGTTGCCATAATAATAACCTTATCCTTATTATGAAGACTTTAAAGAGGTACAGCAGGTCAAGAAGAAAATTATGAATTCTTCCAAGAACAGACTTTGAAATTTTGACTGATAGGTCTAACACTTGTATAGTTTATACTTAAATATACAGTTGCAAAATAAAGTCGGTAAACCCTTTGGGATTACATGGTGTTTTTCATGAATTGGTCATAAACTGTGCTCTGATCTTCATCACGCCAATACTACACATTATATGTTTTCATGTTTTTATTGAACATTACATAAAAACATTCACAAAAAAGTGGAAAAAGTATTTGAACACCTAGCCTAATGACTTCTCCAAGAGCTAATTGGAGCCAGGAGTGATCCTTGAGTCCAATCAGTGTGATGATATTGGATGTGTTGCTGAAAGCTGTCCTGCCCTTTAACACACACACACACACCAGTTTTTGGTTTACTGGTTGTTAGAAGAAGCACTGTCTGATGTTAACCATGCCCAGCAGAAAAGAGCTCTAATATGACCTATGATCAAGAATTGTTGACTTGCATGAAGCAGGAAAGGGTTACAAAAGTATCTCCAAAAGCCTTGATGTTCATGTGGCCATGGTAAGACAAACTGTCTACAAATGGAGAAAGCTTAGCACTGTTACTCTCCCTAGGTGTGGTCGTCCTGTAAAGATGACTGCAAGAGTGCCGAGTGATTAATGCAGTAAAGAAAAATCCTAGAGTGTCAACTAAAGACTTACAGAAATCTCTGGCACATGCTAACATTTCTGTTGACAAATCTTCAATTTTCCGCAGCATTACTGACAAATATTTTGTAAATAGATAAAACCAAAATAAAGTTGTTTGGAAAAAACCCACAACACTATGTGTGGAGAAAAAAAAGGCACATCATAACAACATCAAAACCTCATCCCCACTGTAAAACATGGCAGAGGGAGCATCATGGGTTGGGGCTTCTTTGAATCTTCAGGTCCTGGACGGATTGTTGTCATTGATGGAAAAATTTATTTCAGAGTTTATCAAGACATTTTGCAGGAAAACACAAGACCATCTGTCCGCCAACTGACCTGAGTCCTGACCTCAACCCGATTTAAATGCTGTGGCATGACCTTAAGAGAGTGATTCATACCAGACATCCCAAGAATAAGAGGAGTGGTCCAAAATTACTCCAGATCGTTGTGCATTGATGACACTACAGTAGGGTTGCCTAACAGATGGAATAGCGGAGAGAATGGTAGTGAATTGCAAAATATTTATTATCACACAATAATGGAAAAAAATTGACAGAATTTTACTGTACCATACATGTTCATACAAGGCAAACAATAGACAGTATTTTTTGACCATTAGAGGCTCCATTGTATAGGACACACCCTACACAGTGGAGCATCTAATCCCTGAAAAATACTTAAGGTTTTTCCCACTCTGCTGTTTCTGAGCTCTGTGTAAGCTAGGCAGCTTGAGCCCAGCTCCCATACAATGCAGATGAAAGAGCGGCCCATCAGCTCTTTCATCTGGCTCTGCCACTGCTGTTTATGTCAGTGGGTTCAAGCTGCCTGCTGACATAAACAATCCAGTACAGATGAAAGAGCCACGCATGGGGAGATCTTCCATCTGACAGCTATTGTAACAGTGGCAGATAGCACATCAAAAGGAAAATCGAAAAAATAACTTTAAATAA
>CM070033.1:76327550-76340271 GCA_036250615.1 Ptychadena robeensis | reverse complement strand
TGGACAAACTTACAAAATCAGTGAGGGGTGAAATAATTATTTCCTCCACTGTATATATATTATTTTTTTACACAATAACTTTAAAACTAGCTTGCAAGACAAAAAGCAACAATGATCTACAGCTTGCTATTGTCCATACACTTCATAGTTCACAGTTCATAAACACTATCTTCTGGAATCCCTTGTACTACCCAGGCCAAGGATTATGATAAGTACACAAAATATATTGATTTTCCAATGGGTTTCCAGAAGCTGAACTTTGCATAAGTAAGATTTTGCTTTCTGAATCATAAGTTTACCTAGTGTAAATTAATGACCCAGCCAGCGGTGACCCCAGGGAACACAGGCAGTCTCAGCACAGCAGGCATTATGGACAAATCATGTCTCCTTGCTCTGGCGTAGGTATCCATTCTGCACAAACTGCTTTTCAGATCCCAGAGTCAATAGGGAGGTGTTCAACACAGTACAGGCATGTCTCGCCGCCCTGGTGGTGGAAGCAGTTCTGGCTGACTCACTGTTTGGCCAGAGCAGCATCCCTAGACAGCATTTTGTTGTGTTTAACACATCACAGGCCATGTGGACATGTTCATTTTAAATTTCCTGCTGCCAAACCAGCTGCAAGAGATTGCACCAGCTATCGTTCACCAATCCTATAGTTCCAGGCACAATATGCTCATTTAATGAGACTCTATTTTGCATGCCATTGCTCGTTAAAGCCTCTGTATAGCAGTGTTCTTGGGTGTGCTCCTGTGTTTGCTTACCTGTCTGCCTGCAAGTGTCTTTGTTGCCAACAGTGATGCAACCTGATTTTGGATTTGCTTTAACTCTCCTTGCCCTGACGTTGACTTGTTCCTGACCATGCCTCATCCATTTGTACAGTACTTCCTTGGACTGATCTTTGTGTATGACCCGTGGCTTGTTTTTTGGATTACCCTGAATTTCTGGTATTGGTAGTGATTGTGTGCCCAGGCCCATTACACCTGATCAGTCATTTTCTGGAAGCATACTAATCAAACGATTGCTTGTAATGTAATTTGTTTCCTGCACTAGTAATGATGACTGGAATCTGCAGTGTATATTAACCATGCTCCATGATCCAATGCAAGAACATTTGGCAAAATGAGATCAATATTTTGCCATGAGCTTAAATATCACACTGCTACAGCCGCTGGATAAACTATTACTGGAAAGCAGAAATAAATTGTTAGATTCACTGATGCTTTCTATGTCTGAGCTTAATCTAAGTATACAGCTGCTATGCCAGCATATGGGGTACAATGCCTTTGTATCTGCATCAATGTTGTACTTCGTGTAAACTCAATAAACACATTTTGGGGGGAAAAATGGGGTACAATAAACTCATATAATAAAATAACTCAAATTATATTCCAAATATAATTTTATAAGTTAATCTATTTAAAGTTAAACCTGGAAGGCTAGCTTCACAGAAGTCTATGAGCCACAGGATATAAACATCAGGGGAGTTCATTTAGGCCTCTTTCCCATTTAATCTGCACATTTCAACATCACACAGGTTCTACCATGTGCTTTGCCCTGCATTGTGTTGCCATTCCTAAAGGCTGGCATATAGATAATAAAAATTAAAGTAGCCATAGACAGGTCTCAATTGTCTTTTGTTCATATTGCACACAAAAAAACCTACTAACTCGTTACCTCTCTCTGCCACAAGAGGGTGTCAGGAAACCATAAAACATGTGAAATTTCTGAATATGTTTCGATTGATTTTATGTTTGATTTCTATATTACTTGTGGTCGATCAAACCAAGTGGGCAGGAATGAATTATCGTTCGATGGACTTCAAAAGATCGATTTTTTGGGTTGATCAAAGGGAATATCAACCCATGTATGGTAGCTGACTTTCTGAGTTTATTGCAAAGCCACTGAACATGGTATCATTATCATTAAGATGTAGGGAAAGGTTGTGGGAACATGAAAAAAAATGAATTTATTACTCTAGCACATGTAGTTTTTGCATAAATTAAGTTTAAAATCCAAATTGTTGAATTTAATGTATGCAAAAGCCACATACAATAGATTACTACTTTCTATTTTTTGTAGATTTCCCACAACCCTTAACATCTCCAGCAATTTAGGTGATGTTCCTATGTTCAGAGGCTTTGCAATTACTGTATATACTTGAGTATAAGCCAACCCGAGTATAAGCTGAGGTACCTAACTTTATCTACAAAACTTATTGACTTGAGTATAATCCTAGGGTGAGAAATGCAGATTCAGATAGCGGAGTTTTCTAAATTTCTAAAGAAAAATCTAGAGAAAACACCATTGCCCCTAGGAACTAATCAAACAGGCCACAACCATAATAGTAACGAGAAGACATAATGAAAATAAGTTTCCATTTAAAAAGTGTTTATTATTATTTAAACCAATACATGCAAAAGGAATCTTATTTGATGTTTGAATCATTAGTGTTTTTCTATTGAAATCACCGGACATTGGAGCATTCACACAGCCTGCCGTGCCTGCAGAGACACCCGAACAGGTAAGTGGGACCCTGACCCCCTGACTTGAATATAAACCGAGGGGTGCTTTTTCAGCTCATATTTTGGGCTGAAAATTTCGGCCTTTACTCTAGTTTATACGGTAAATCAATATGAGCAAGTCATCTGCAAGCAAGTTAATCATCTGTAACGGCAATTGCCCCTTGGAGAATACCAATGCACCGAGCAGGTAGCTAGGTATGTCGTTCATCGCTGTGTATACCCTGTGGATATGCACCACTATGTGCACAGTACAAAAAAACCTTTAGTACGAATACCTGAAGGGTATTGATAGCCGAACTGTGTCCGCAAGGCACCTTGTTCACCGGTGGGAAGGAGCAGGAAGACCCGGCCAGTGGAAGAATTTTTAGACAAGAGACCGCAGAGAGAACCCGGTCTCTCGAAGTCCGATCCACCTGTTTGCAGACAGACCTGGCCGAAGTTCGGCCATCACTACTGAAGGGGAAGGGTAGTTAAGTCAAGGAAGGAAGATAACCTTTAATGTAAATATGATTATACCATAAGTATTACTTTACTGGGAGGAAATCAAGATTTAGGCTCCATTCAGAGGATTGGCTTCAGGCTGCACATATTGTGCCAGCATTTAAGGGTTAGTTGTAGGTCAATTACTGACAACCAGCCCCATGTTATGCCTATGGGGGAACTACCACTTATGCTTACATCCTAGGTGCCCAACCTGCGGCCCGGGGGCCGCATGCGGGCCTTTGGGCGTTGTTTTGTGGCCCCCCTTGGTCGTCCACATGTGGCTCCCTAACTGTTTATGCATACAGCATAGCAACTCACCTGTGAAGTGGTCACACGCTGACCCAGCTTTCCTAATCAACTTTGTCGGTCCTACATCAGTAAAATTGTCGGGGGAACCCAGGTCTACATATGAGCGCTGCATCCAGGGCCAGGAGGGGGGTGGGGGCTGTCTGGTTTTAACTGCCTTCTGGGATGTGGTCCACCACCTTCTGAGATATGTCGACGGGGAGGGTCTTGATCGATGTTATGTGCGGCCCTTTAGTGATGCCGAGGGCCGCACTTGTGGCCCTCCATATTAACTCAGTTGCCCACCACCGTCTTAAGCCTGCCATACACCCACCGGGTGCAGACAGACAGGTCTGATGAGCTCTGGAATGCAAATGTGATGACGTCATCACGTTGCATTCTGGTGCATTCTGGGGCTGTTTTAATCGGCCGGGCACCCTTTGACCGATGTTCTCTGGCCGGCCGAGCTGTGGGGCGACAGGGATCTGTCGGCCCATGTGGGCACACGCCGATTGACAGCCGGTTTTGCCGCCGACCGACGGCGCAAGCTCACACGCCTCGGTCAGCGGAAAAATCGGCCGCTAATCGGCGTGTGTATGCCAGGCTTTACAGGGTCAGGAGGTTGAAACGCCACAATTCTGACTGTCCCTTTGAATGGACCATTACTGAAGTTTATAAATGTTTTTTTTTTTAAAGTCAATACAAATGTATAAAATGTTTATATGTAAAATGTGTGTCATGATAAATATTTACATAATGTTAAAGTCACTAACGTGTCGAAATATACAATAATGTTTTGAAAACTTTTATTACAGCTTATTCATTATGGAATGCTTTGGAGAATCTTTGTAAGGTTAGTAATGTAAATCATTACATACATACAATAGAGGACTCCAAAATACGTTTTTTGTATAACAGCTTCTTTATTCTGCTTATGGTCACTGGTAAACTACAATTTAGGGTGGCAGTTTCCATGGCAACAACTACAAGCTAGGTTCATTTCTCATTGTAAGACATCATAATTGGATTGTCAGCTCTGAGCAGTGTGCAGTGATTTCTGACATTTGCCATTTGCCCAGTTTAAAGGGATCATGGATATCTGGTATTTATTCAGTGCATAGTAGTTTTATACATCTGCCTAAATAAATGTCAACTAATAGTTTGAATGAGACAGCTTGGAATATTTTTTATTATAATTGTACAACTACTATTACACTTAAAATGGACCATCCACCAGAAATTGACCATTTCATGAATGAATGGCAGTGCCCATAATAAGGAGGTATGCATTAAAAAAAACTTAGCTGTAAGGAGTAATTTAAGAAGATCACGCACAGCCCCTCCTCTCTGGCTGTCTAGTGCTGGAACTCACCGCAGAGATAGATAGGCAAATCTAAAATCTCAGGTCCTCATAAAAGTTAATGAAAAGGATTTTCCCATAGAAAACCATTAGAAATTCCCTCAGTGGTCACTGGCAATATTGCACCCTGAGTTAAGCCTGGCGAATTTTTTGTGGAGTTACATACAAACCGGATTCCAAAAAAGTTGGGACGCTATACAAATCGTGAATAAAAACTGAATGCAATGATGTGGAGGTGCCAACTTCTAATATTTTTTTCAGAATAGAACATAAATCACGGAACAAAAGTTTAAACTGAGAAAATGTACCATTTTAAGGGAAAAATATGTTAATTCAGAATTTCATGGTGTCAACAAATCCCCAAAAAGTTGGGACAAGGCCACTTTCACCACTGTGTGGCATCTCGCCTTCTTCTTACAACACTAAACAGACATCTGGGTACAGAGGAGACCAGTTTCTCAAGTTTTGAAATAGGAATGCTCTCTCAATCTTGTCATATACAGGCCTCTAACTGTTCAATCATCTTGGGCCTTCTTTGTCGCACCTTCCTCTTTATGATGCGCCAAATGTTCTCTATAGGTGAAAGATCTGGATTGCAGACTGGCCATTTCAGTACCCTGATCCTTCTCCTACGCAGCCATGATGTTGTGATTGATGCAGAATGTGGTCTGGCATTATCTTGTTGAAAAATGCAGGGTCTTCCCTGAAAGAGATGACGTCTGGATGGGAGCATATGTTGTTCTAGAACCTGAATATATTTTTCTGCATTGATGGTGCCTTTCCAGACATGCAAGCTGCCCATGCCACACACACTCATGCAACCCCATATCATCAGAGATGCAGGCTTCTGAACTGAGCGTTGATAACAACTTGGGTTGTCCTTGTCCTCTTTGGTCCAGATGACATGGCGTCCCAGATTTCCAAAAAGAACTTTAAATCGTGACTTGTCTGACCACAGAACAGTCTTCCATTTTGCCACACTCCATTTTAAATGATCCCAGTGGAAATACCTGAGCTTGTTGATCTTGCTTAGAAATGGCTTCTTCTTTGCACTGTAGAGTTTCAGCTGGCAACGGCAGATGGCACGGTGGATTGTGTTCACTGACAATGGTTTCTGGAAGTATTCCTGACCCCATTCTGTGATTTACTTTACAGTAGCATTCCTGTTTGTGGTGCAGTGTCGTTTTAGGGCCCGGAGATCACGGGCATCCAGTATGGTTTCACGGCCTTGACCCTTATGCACAGAGATTGTTCCAGATTCTCTGAATCCTCGGATGATGTTATGCACAGTTGATGATGATAGATGCACATTCTTTGCAATTTTTCGCTGGGTAACACCTTTCTGATATTGCTCCACTATCTTTCTGTGCAACATTGTGGGAATTGGTAATCCTCTACCCATCTTGGCTTCTGAGAGACACTGCCACTCTGAGAAGCTCTTTGTATACCCAATCATGTTGCCAATTGATCTAATTAGTGTTATTTGGTCTTCCAGCTCTTTGTTATACTCAAATTATTACTCTTATTGCTACTTGTCCCAACTTCTTTGGGATTTGTGTACACCGTGAAATTTTGAATCAATGTATTTTTCCTTTAAAATTATACATTTACTCGGATTAAACGTTTGATCTGTCATCTACGTTCTATTACATATAAAATATTGACATTTGCCATCTCCACATCATTGCATTCAGTTTTTATTCACAATTTGTTTAGTGTCCCAACTTTTTTGGAATCCAGTTTGTATGTATTTTTTTAGATTAGACAGCAGTATACATCCGCTTTGAAGTAAGAATCGCCAAAACATTTAAGAATCAAGTCTCTTTTTCTTGTGCTAGAAGAAAAATATTTAGTAAGAATACAGTTACTGCTGATCATATCTACCAAATATGCCAGTGCCCTAAATGTCTTTAATTTACCAACCAGATTACTTTACCAACCAAATGACTTTTCTAGCCTACTCACTATGGGCAAGACAAAGATCTGTATTTCATTTTTATTTATATTATTTATTATGTATTTATTTCAAGATTTTTGCTCAAATATACTTAATGTATTTGTACTTTAGAGTGGACAGTTTACAATCTACATTTGTCATCAGAGCTTTACAAGGTACATAACCCAATCACATTGCTAGTTTTCATACAAAAATACTTTTTGCTTTTCAATGGGGAAAAGGTATTTCTTTCTTTTCATCCTAATGGCCACACATGAAAAAAATGTCCGTGTTGAAATTACCTACAGCAATAAATAATAAAGGCTAGGTCAAGGGGTTTTATGTGTATTATTTGTTTTCTAGGGAATGAAGAGAACTCTTACTTAGATTGCCCCGTACTACACTAGTCCAACACACCCACCACAGCCTGCCCAGAATACTGGAGAAAATAAGAGCATATCAGGTGCCAGGTAACCAAAAGATTCACTTAGTGAGGGCTTGCGTCCACTGCTGCTTTTTCTCTGTGTCCGCAGTGGGGAAAAAGACGCAGAGAGGACACTTCCCATTCTAGTGCATATTATGAGTGGCCCGTCTGTGGTGCTGCCACGTCTTAAAAGCAGTACTGCTCAGTGCTGCCAGAGACACCTCCATTGAAGCTGTTCGCGCTGATTCCCCGTGTCTTTCCACGCTGCATCAACAGGGTTCACTCCCGGCGGGAGCGAGCCCTAAGACGCGGGCAAACTGCCTGCAAGCAGCTGGGAATCCACCCGGCAAATGTCCTGCCACATGCCTTGATACCCTGAGCTGGACGTCCCGTGGACACATGCCCTTAATGTCCTATATACCTCTATCTAGTCCTATATACACTTCACCTATAGAGGATTTAACCTCGAAATGTGCTAGCAATAAGTAATGTGAGCAATGTGAAATAATAAAAAATATTCTTTCCTGTAATAGTCATCATATCTGCTTTTTTAAGTCAGATTCAGTTGTATATTTACAGGATCATACATTATACCATATATTCTGGAAAAGCTACCAGGTTGAAGGTAAATTACATCGATAAATAGGACAAGTTTGATAAGATCAGACCTCATGGATATTTAAGCAAAGAAAATATTATCTGGTTCAAGTAATCTTTCTAAGAAAGAGGATTAAACATATTCAAATGAGATCAGCTAAGGCATGACATTACCTAACCAGTCTGAGAATGGCAGAGATACAAAAATGTCACAAACACACAACAAAAATAGCCTCCATAACCATGAAACAAGGAATCTGTTATTAAAGACAAACAATTCATAAATTACAGAGAAACAATCTCTATCTGTATTTCATTTTTTACTTCAGACCATGTCTAGAAAATATTACTCAAAGCTGAATGACATTGTATGTTTTGGCCCTATGCCCTGAGATCTTCACCAAGAGATTTAACATCTCTGATTATCTTCATTCTGTAAATTGTAAAATGTTAGGACCATAGAAATCCCAGAAACATATTATCTTACTAGCACACCAAATCATTACTTCTAGGATTCTATGGTTGACACTTGCACCTGTGCCACGATAAATCATTGTAATAAGTCATGAAACACCCCTAACTTTTTGGTTCAGCAATAAAGCTTGTTCTATTGTTTCCCTTTAGAATTTATACCCAATTAAGTAACTAAAAAGAAATGGTGCCATCCCATGCTAAGGAACCTGGGGATAGTTTCGAGCTACTATGGTTGCCAAAAGTGATGGCCAAACTGTCCGCAAGGAGGACAGTTCGGGTGCGAACATGGAATGCTTTTCTTCTCCTGTTTGCGAACAAATGTGGCCGCAGCCGTCACTGGAATCGGAGCGAAGGAACCAGGTGGACCTTTCCATCCCACACGGATTCTTTCAGGGATTTGTTGGCCTTAAGCCAGAGAGGAATCCTGGCTAAAAAGGTTGTGAGGTGAGAGAGGAGGTAGACCGTAGGGACTGGTTACCTGTGTGGAGTCCTTGTCTCTCTGAATTAGAATGTGTGTTCATATGGAAAGCCCATGAGAGCTTAGGGAGTTTTGAAGCCACTGGCAATGCTAAGCCTAATTGAAGAGGATTCTATCAACCTTTTTTCTGTTCACTTGCATTGTCATTGAAAAAAATATATATTTTGTCATTACAGGCTTCCAAAGCAAACTGTCTGTTACTATATACATTTCATTTAATTTAAAGCCCTTTCTATAGAGAGAAAAATATATACAGTCATTTGGTCACTCTCATTCCTGGCGTCCATACTAAGCAGCATGATTTTCCCTGTGCAGAACAGGCACCACCAACCTGAGCAAGCTCAGATCTCTCTAAATTGATCTTATTCCAACCCTGAAAGCAGCATTGATATAGAAGGAGAGTTTGACTTTCTAGAATGAACCAAAATAGGTAAAAATGTTATACTGCTCAGAATACAGTAAAGTAGGAATTGATTATTTTGGGTATGGTTAAAGGGAAGCTGGTTGTTTCACTATCATTTTAAGCAAATATCTGCTTCTGAAATAACACTTGTTCAGAGCAAAGTTTTCATTCTGTTTGGTACAATTATCAACCAACTGTTTCATCTGATAACCATTAGTGATGAGCGACTAGGCAATATTTGAATTTGCGTAATTTGGGAATATCCGCCATAATATTCGATTCCATATTCGTAATCTCGAATATCCGCACTTGTGGACATGAATAGCGATCTACAAATCGCAATTGCGATCAAATATGCGCAATGCATGCAAGTCAATGGAGCTCAGATATTCGACTGGGAGAATATCCGTCATTTCCGTTTTAAAAAATCGCATTGCGATAATATAATCGCGATCCATTGCAATGAATGGGATCGCGAAAAATCATGATCACGTCGAATATCCGATGATATATTCGCGAAATGGCAATATCCAAGCTAAATATTCGAAAATCGAATATTCGAGCTCAACACTTATAACCATATATATGGCTCCTTATAGTCTATATGGTGACAAAATTAATGTTTACTGTATGTCTATATGGGCAATGTAAAAATCAACTTTTAAAAGGGCTGTTAACATTAATGCAAATCCCTACAATTTCCTTTAGCAATTTCATTCTTTACTGTGTTTTCATTAAAATAACATTTTGTGCGGCTCAAAGGAGTTAGGAATTACATACAAAAACTCTTTGTATGATTTTGAAGCTTACCGTCACATGCAAATTAAACTACATTTATATGTATATGTGTCTGGAGTACCATGGCAGATGTGCAATCCATAGGCAGATGGTCTGGGATATTCTTTTAGCATCTCAGCATTTTCCACACATCAAACACTAACGCCAAAACATGGAAGCAGAGAGACTGTTAGCCAATTCATTTTTGAGTTATGATTAGCTATTAGTACAGATTGTGAGGGAAAAGCATTTCCCATAAAACCTGTTGTAGTCTCCTCCATCCCTCAACTCTTGGAAGCAAGAATACCCTTCTCATTAGCTACAGTGTTTCAATAAATGCAAATGTGTTAGATGTTTTGACATGTGAGTTTTGAAATGTGATCAGAAGAAAATAAATCAATTATCCTCTCACAATTAAAAAAATTAAAACAAAAAAAACTTATTACCCATAAAATAAACATCTCTCAAATAAAACTGCAATGTATGTTTTACAAAAATGATGCTCAAAGTATATTTAAAGACAGGCAAATTCTTCATTTTGGATAAAGTAGAGGGGTATTATTAAATTGTTGTCAGTTATGTTGATGAATATTTTGGCTTAGACTAGTGGTGTCCTCTATTAAATAAGATTTGCCCTCTATTATTGTTAAAGTAGTTACCATATATACTCGAGTATAAGCCGACCCAAGTATAAGCCGAGGTACCTAATTTTATCTACAAAAAGTGGAAAAAACATATTGGCTCGAGTATAAGCCGAGGGCGGGAAATGCAAAGTCAGATAGTGGAGTTTTCTAAATAAGAAAATATAGAGAAAGCACCATTACCCCTAGGAATAAATCAAACAGGATTCATCTTAGTGCCACAACCTCAAAAAAGGTAAGAGAACACAGGTTTATTGTTATTATTTGAATTGAATTGTATTTGAACTAGTAATGGCCACCAGGTGGCAGTGTGGAGTTTGTTGACATCGATCAGCTGTTAGTCGGCAATCACGAAAAGCTCAGAGAAGATATGCAGTGAAGAGGGAAGCTGCCTGCCTGAAATTCAGCACGGTAATTCAGCTTAGGTGAGTGGACAGTCGGCTGACTCGAGTATAAGCAGAGAGGAGCATTTTCTGCCCAGTTTTTTGGGCTAAAAAACTCAGCTTATACACGAGTATATACGGTACTTACATTTTTGTAAACAACCTTCACAAAAACCTACCAATAGTTCTTACCCTGTCACTACTAGTGATGTCCAGCATATGCAATATTCATATTTGCGAAATATCGCATATTTTATATCTAATACTGGCAACAATTTTGGAAATTTAAGAATTCGTGATGTCCAGTCATTATCACCTTCATTGCGAAAAAGAAAAAGATGCCGATATTCACATATTTTCGTGATCAACACTACTGATGTCAAAATCTCAAATATTCACAATTACGAAGATATAATTAAGATAAAATACATTTCAACATATAGCAGTATATTTGCATCTTCTCAAATATTCGGAATACAAATTGGCAATTCGAATATTCGCTATCAACACTAGTCACTGCCCTATGCATATCCAGGATCACTAACCAGGTAGGTTGTGACCTCTATACGACATAGAAGGTCTCCATTACCCCACAGTGTGCAAATCACTCATATATTTGTATCTATACAATATGACATGTCACAGCTGATATCCTATTCCCAAATACATTGAATCTGAGGTCTCAGACGCTGTTGTCAGCTAATCATCAAATAGAATGGCAGATTGCCTGCACACTGATCCTCTTTTTGTCACTGATGGCAGAAGGCTGTTTGTAATGCTTACAAAAGCTAATTAGGTCCCAGGCTTCAGGTAACTAAATGAGAGATTAAGGTTAGAAACAATATTGGATGGGTGCTAATGATTAGAGAATGTAAAAAATCTGTGATACAGTACGCATGGTCCTCATCAGCTCCATTCTGCTTCATAGAACCATGGTGGTAAAACAGAACATAATT
This sequence comes from Ptychadena robeensis, assembly GCA_036250615.1. Lineage (NCBI taxonomy): Eukaryota > Metazoa > Chordata > Amphibia > Anura > Ptychadenidae > Ptychadena > Ptychadena robeensis. Next base: position 76,328,552 of record CM070033.1, on the reverse strand, counting down.
GTCTGGCAACCATTGAGGGAATCATTTATTTAAACTTACACCTACAATTTCCTCTAAATATAAAAATACCTAAATATAAAACCTGAAAAAACCTTACAATTTTAATATTAGAATACTAAATATATACTAGTAAACACTTTTGAGTGTAAGTGTAAGTGTAAGCATAAGCAATGATTACATACACTGTGACAGTAGGCTACAGGGACTTTGAACTATAAAATTACTTACTTGCTTTTAAAGCAAATCAGTGTATTCAAGCTAGTTCATGGCAAGACCTTAAGAAGTCAGGATCTATGCAGACAAAAGCCCTGAAGATACATTTATTCATGCATCTACATTTAGGCACAGAAGACATAACTGCATTAAGATATCACCCTTTTTAAAAAAAGACCTCCTAGCTGTAAAAGTTTGTCAAATCAGTGCAAAGCTAGAGGCACTTATTCATAAGCCAACTCTCTGGTGTCTTTACTTCTTGTATGGTTCATTGATGCATGACATAAGATACATGGCACATATTTGAGAAACCTGCTTTAATGCTCAGTGGGGACTGTTTTGTAAATCAGAACACCTGCTTATTCAGAGAATGGGAATGCGTCCAGCAGTGATGCTGTTTCAACTCTTATGAGTTCCAAACACGCTCAACATTTCCTCACTCATATCATGGTATACAACAAAAATTGGATTATGTACAATTCAGTAAGCCAAGCATGATAAGAAAGCAAAATTGAGGATCCACTAGAATTACATGGGTATTTATTTTATTAATTTCAATGCAAATCACACGTCGCTCACATCTATCCCTTCCCCAAAGACTCTTATTTTTCTTACTATCAATACAGATAAAAGTATTGTACGTTCCAGTCTGTAAGGTTTATTTATTTCTGCTGACTGACCTTTACCTGTACTTAGAAAAAGAAAAATGAATGGGAAAGAGCAGCCTATTTTCTCAACCCCCATCCCAGATTGGAGCCTGGCACTCCGGGACTTTTAAGGCACTAAGTT
>CM070033.1:76302391-76327450 GCA_036250615.1 Ptychadena robeensis | reverse complement strand
GGCGTCTGACATCACCTAGGTAGCAGGAAATGGATGCTGGCGTCCGCCCTTTTATCCCCCTTTACCTGTACTTAGCAGAGATTGCTATAAAGCATCAGGTGAGGGCTTTACCACCCCCCTTTCTTTTTTGGAGACTACAGAGAGTCTTTATCTTCATAAAACGTAAAGATTGTTGTGTCAATTCTTTAAAAGCCACTATGTCATATAGTTCATATAATCTCTCTTGTTCCCCCTACACCAAGAAAGGTGACTTTCTTGGTAGATATTACATCAGCTAACCATGCACTCAAAATGCACTCCATTTTTTTATGGAATCCTTCTAGATCCTGTACAAGGGCAAGTTAAGGTAGCCATACACGGGCCGATTTTCACCACGTTTGTCGGGTGATTTTCAGCTGAGTTGCTCAGCTGAAAATCTGGTGCGCCCACCTGGCGAGATTGACCAGTAATCTGCCGCATGTTGGATCGCATGGTGATCTGATATGTTGGTAGATTCCTGTCTGATCCCATTACTTTGGATGGTGTCAGTCCATCCTCTGAGGGGCCGGCTGCAGTATGATGACGTCATCACACTGCAGTCTGTCCCTCATCTATCAAGGTAGAAACGGAGCGTGTATCGCTAGCTTTAGAATAGAGATTAGGCTATGGTTTTTGCCTAAGGTAGTCTTTTTTATTAAATAAATCAGGGCAATTATTTATTTTCCACAACATCTCACTGTAGCAGACCCAATTGCTGTCATCACCTGACTCCTGCCGAGATCTTAGAAAATGACTCCTTTAACCCCCCCCCCCCCTCCCCTTCTCATTGTACTAAATCTTTTGATTACCTCTTTCACTCTCTCAGGCCATTTCTAAAAGTAAAAGCAACCCTGGCACAGTGTGACCTTTTATGTGGCAAATAACAAATTGACTTCAGAGTTGAAGGTACTCGGGAATCTCACTATAACATTATGGTGCCATGGGGTTGTAGGACACTGATCATGATAATCTCTTTGGCAGCTCTCAAGGAAATGTTGCAAAAAAAATGTTTTCTCATTCCCCAAATGTAAATCTATTCCTAGATACATTTCTACATGTATTCCAAATGGATTAGATACAAATCACAGTACACAATGTACTGACACCATTTGACCTCCAAATGAAATAAAATCTTCATTAAAAGTTCTCACACTGTAGTACACTCTCAGAGTCCTCTGATCTCCTTGTAAGATAGGAGGAGCCCTGATGATATATCAATTGATACAGTCCTCACAATAAGCTGCCCGCTGCAACCTCTGTCACTTATGAGACCTCTTGGAGCTAAAATAATTTAAATCTTTACTTTGAGAAACAAGTTTAATTAGGTAACCTATTGTAGTTGCTTTTCTTCTCCTAAAAGAATATTTTGGGGGGAAAATCAGGACATTTTTGTGATACTGTTATCTAGTTCACTCAAAAAATGCCCTTCGCTATCTGGATGTTTTTGAAGCAGAAACTCTCTGGTACTGTTTCCATTAAACTGAATTCTCATTTTATTATCCATGAGGTACCACGTAACAGAGCACTAGTCTCTCAGTTCACAGTATTGTTCTGAGAAAGACCATTGCATATGCAGAGGACTAGTCCTCTGATTTTCTTGATTTTTTTGGAATGTGACAAATGCATTATGGAAGATAGTCTAATCATTTTGTATTACATATTCAGTATGTGTTAAAATGAAGTGGTGAATCTAATGCATGGTACAGAGATTGTTTGGAGAGCAAAGCTTAGAGGTTGGGTGCTACCTGCAAATTACTGAGCATAAATAATGGGGAGACAGATTGTAGAGAGCTTTGTATATTAGAGATTGTAGTTTGATTGTGAACCAGATTGATTGAAGTTGTGCTAATTTTATAGTCTGTAGCCCACAGAAGAAATATAAAAAAATACATCTACAGTCAACAAGGAATATGATTAGATCTTGGGTGTGCATGTTATGCATAACAAAGAGACAAATACAGTATGAAGATGACAAAGTGGTTAAAGAGTGAATGTGTGGAATCAATACGACAAGATTGACAATTGAATATTGCCCCTATGTGACATGTGACTTCAAGACTTTTGTAGGGACGCTCCTAACATCTGGAACTCTCTCCCTCGCCTCATCAGACTTGCACTTTTAAAAAATCCCTGACACCCCACCTTTTCAAGCTGGCCTACTCATCTACTCACTCCTAACATCACCACCATACCAGTCCCATCCCCGCACCTACTGTATACTCTGTTCCCGCACCTATTAGATTGTTAGCCCAATCGGGCAGGGTTCTCTACTCCTCCTGTTTCCTAACCTGTACCTGTATGTTATCTTGTGTTGTCTCAACTCTAATTTATTTTACAGCGCTGCGTAATATGTTGGCGCTATATAAATAAATGATGATGATAATAATAATAATGCCTGATGAATTAATTTACATTTATTGTTATTTAAGGTTAATATTTGACAAGGGGAAAATATTAACAACTGTTTTTTTTAACTAATTTCAAGTTTTGCAAGTGAAGAGGATACAGCATAAAGGCACTCAGGGATGTGGAGTCACAACATGGACAATAGCCCTGGTACTCAACCATGTGGCCCTTTGACATGTGCATCCCTTAGGCCCTGCAGATAGTGGTCTGTTTTTGTGGATTTACATACTACTCACTTCAACAATTTTTACTTCAATACCCTGTGCAGCCCTTTGATGCTATAACTCCCCCACATCAAGCAAATTGACAATTGAGTTATAGTATCATATAAAAATGGCAGGTCAAGAATAACAAGTATGGACCTAGCATACCAACCTAGCATTAAAGAAAGTATTGGCAACTTTATTATGGGCTGTAAAGTAGTGAGGGCAAAAGCCAGACTGAAACATGAATTAAGCCCCCCAATCAATCAACTTAAAGATCAATTTGTGATGGTCAGGGTAATCGGTGATTGATTGTATGTTTGCCAACTGTAGTAAAGACTGCCATACATGTACTGATAACATTTACGATCAATAAAACCCGACCAATGTTAGAAGTTGATCGGCATGAAATCTGTGCAGGTCCACATGGAACGACAGATAAATGTCGATTGAAATTGGTAAAATTTTCAATCAAAAAGTGATCGGACAAGTAGAATTTTTTTTATTGGTCTGGGAACTTCCGGCAAGAGTTTTATGGTTTCCCAGCCAAATTCGTGCAGATGATGCTTATTGGCATATTGAAACTTCTGGTGCCGGCATGTTGCAGCTGCTGACCGGATGGATTGATCAAACCAAAGTTCTTTTTTGAGTGTTTGTGAAAATAATATATGAAATAACCATTTGCAATTTTTTGAATTGCTGTTTACATTGTATTATAATGATTTAGCAATGGTTTACATTTTGTTCTTTGGAAAATACTGTTGTTATTTACTACCACTGGACACTGCATTTTGGGGTGATTTCTAACCTTTTACTAATGACATGCATTGCCACCACCTATTTATACACTATTCTATCAGCTCCTATCCATACCCCCCTACATCACTTCCCATTGGAAAGCACATCGTCCAATAGACTTAATGATTATTTTCAATGACATTTCCGATCGCAACTGGAAAAATCTATCCAAAATCTATTTCCCTATGTGGGACCATTTTAGCTTAAATTATGATCGATAAACGATTGCAACATTGGGATTCATCTATCTGTATCAATCGTAAATATTATTGGTACGTGTATGGCAGGCCTAACAGATATTTGATCAACTTTTTGGGGATCGACTGAAAGTGTAATCAATTTCAATACAACCAATTAAAATTTACCAGCACGTCCAATCAATTTTTTTCCAATTTTTTTTTCAATTTACATTTTTTAGGTTGATCTAACCATGGGCTGCCATAGATTTTTAATCAATCAATGAAGATTTTTATTGAATTAAGTTAATTGAATGAAAAATCTAGACGTGTATGGGGGCCTTTAGTAGAGAGTTAGGCATCACAGCATTGTCGTATTTTTCATGTAAAGAAAAAGAAGTAAAACAGGATAGAAGCTGGAGAGTTAAGTAGCAGCACTGGTATATAATATATTATGCATATTATGGTATATATATATTATGTGTCTCTCAATAAACTTTACAAAAGAGGTTGTAAGGTAAGTTTAGCTTATTGTCGCTTATTTGAGGCTTCTGCTTTAACTCCATTACCTACTGAGTTATAGTGCAATTTGCAGGATATTTCAGCCAAGACAGTGCTTCATTATGGAGTTAGAGTTAGAGTCCTAGAGGATACCAAACACTACATTTTTAATTCTTCACACAACAGGACAGTTTTCTACTTCAGTTTATTCCATGAGCTTAGTCCAGAGAATGTGTTTGTGTTTCTAGATCCATCATGTTTATATATGATCTTTTTCGTATGGTAGAGTTTTTATTTGCACTTGCAGATTCAGTGGCAACCTATATTTACAGATAATGATTTTCCCAAAAACAAATATTACACAAATGTCACCAATAGTCTAATTGTGACAGTAAATTAGATCATATAAAATAAGTAACAAACTATTTGTTGGATAGCAATTCAAAGATAACATAAAATAGAAAACAAATTACCGTAAACTATATACATTTCTGCAGTCAGTACCTTAGTCCCAGTAGCATGTATATCTCATTGCCAATAAATGCATCATCAATTATTGACATGCAAATAAGATGCTTTCAGGTATGCCTGGCACCTACCATTTGCATGATTGGTAAAATAGACAGAACAACATATTGTAATTAGAAAATGATCAGGAGAATTGAAAGCAATATTTCCAACTTGTGCACTAGTTGAAATTTCCAGCTTGTCATTTAGCTGAGCAAATACGGACAATACAGTGATGTTATTCGTCTCCTGTAGTTTAGGAACTATAATTTATATACCCAAAAAAGGTAAACATGTAATTTACTCTATAAATAATGATTGACTCTGCTGAATGACAGGTTTCATCATTAATCATTACATACTTCAATGATGATCGCAGTGGACAGCTCTATTGGCCCCAGCAAGTAATAAGGACAAGAGCAAGTGGAGAAGAGCATGGCCATGTAAGCTTCAGTTCTTATTTGTATATTAAGGTTTTATCTGGCAGATGCTTGTTTAATGTAAAGACATCGGGCAAGTTTGTGCGGTGGGGTGAACCGATTTGATATATTAAATTATGTATTTCACTGTTCTATAGAATAGGATGATGTTTCATAGGATAGTATGAAAAAAGCAAGATAAAAATATCTGCCAGACACGCTGGTATTTAAATTCAAAGTAAATTTAATTAGCGTATGTATGCAATGATAAGGACACAATGTGCCCTTGAAATCCATTTTGCCCTAGGCTAGTAGCATCTGTATCTGTGTAAATATATCAACATAAATTTCATTTTATCCCACATATTATTATGTTATATATATTAACTAAAGCAAAAACTGTTGTATGAAAAGATCAGTGCTACATATATCGAATTAAACGTATACAGCAGACATTCATTGTGAGTGACTATCTCTCACTTTGCACTTGGTGCTTACTGTATACAAAAAGATTAGTTTCCCAGAAAGGAAAGCAGGTTCTGTAATGGCCTTAAGGCAAACAGGATTTCTCAGAAGCAGGCCAGCTGGTTTAAGTCCTGGTGGCAGAGTAGTATGGTGCAGTGCTGATTGTCAAAGCCTATAATAGAAAATGCAGGGAGGATCACTAGCCCTGAGTGAAGATACTTAACAATTCAGATCATAGCAGAACCTACACTGGGCTTTCGATTCTATTCAAACTGTTGTTCATAACCTCTGTCAGTAGAAAGGTTGTTAATGGTTTTGAGGTGTGACAAAATGGCAAAAATACATACATTCATTATTTGTATTTGATATCCCAAAGGCCATGCTGTGCGGAACTTAAATTGAAAGCCTTGTGAAAGTTTTCCTATGACAATTTTTGCTCAAAAACAAATGGATTTCTATGTATGCATCTGCACTAAATTATGTACAAATAGATTCACACATATGCATCTCCAATAAGATGTATCCATCCATCCATGAAAATGTATACAAGCATGGGCTGGGTGGAGCTCACACCTCCCTCGTTAGCTTATTGCTATTTAGGTGTGCTCCATCCAGGCCATGCTTGCTGTTCATTGTACTTGTATCTGTATCTGTGCTGTTTCTTTGTGCTTGTCTGGACCTTGTGCTTCCCCTGGCTTTAGGAACCTGAACCCTGAACACTCCTGGACTTTTTGCACCTGAATTTTGTTCCTGTTTTGTGAGTCAAATAAACCTTTTTTGTTACCCCATACCTCTGTCTGGATCTCAGTGTGTGTTGCCTGCCTGGTCCCCTTCCCTGTCCTGGATCCTGACACTAGAGCTCTTGCAAGGTCCAGATTTCTGTACCAAAAGTGCACCATAGACTCTAATGGATTTTTTTTTATCTTGTAGGCCTATAACTTCCCAAAATATGTCCGTACAAGGGTCTAGTAGACATCCTAAATATAATAATGTTTGAAACACACATTTATTCAAAAAAAATGTACATTAAAAAAAAAGAATAAACTGTATCATTTGCATAGTGTTGAGCTCAAATATTAGATTTTCGAATATTTAGCTTGAATATCGCTATTTCGCGAATATACAATCGGATATCTGACGCAATTTTTTTTAAACGGAAATGACGGATATTCTCCCAGACAAATATCCGAGCTCCGTTGACTTGCATGCATTGCATATGTGATCGCAATTGCGATTTTTAGATCGCAATTCATGTCCACAAGTGCGGATATTCGAGATTACGAATATGGAGTCGAATATTATGGCGGATATTCGTGAAATTACGCGAATTCAAATATTGGCTAGAAGCTTATCACTACATTTGAATGATAAAATCTCTTAACCTCCTGAGTGTTTCGCCGAGGTCCAGATTTCTGTACCAAAAGCGTTACGCTGTTTATCATTGAAAAAAAAAAATGTAGGCCTGTAACTGACCAAAAACACGGGTCTAGTAGACATCCTAAATATATAAAGTTTTAAACGCTTAAATATTTTTTAAAATTCACATTTAATGATCAAATAAAATATAAAACACAAAAATCTTTTTTAAATCAACCAAGACTGACAGGCGGTCTGATACACCGCGCCGGGAACAATGTCGCACGCTGGCACATTTGCCGCTGGATTACCTGCAGCTTGCCCATGGCTTAGGGCTCGCTCCTGTCACATTGGGGGAGATGCTCCCTATTGATTTAGCTGAGCCAAAATGCAGAAAAACTGCGTCCATACTGCATTCATGCATGCACGTATGACGCTGTTTTTCCGTGTCTTGGGACACCTCCATTGATCTCCGGTGAATTGAGGTGTCTCTGGCGGCAATGTGCGGTGCTGCAATGAAGACGCGGCATCCCGCAGCTTCATATCATCACCGCGGATGCACACCAAATAGTGCAAGTGGACACTGTGCCATTCATTTAAATGGGAAGTGTCCTCTCTGCGTCTTGTTCCCTGCTGCGGACTTACGTCCACCGCGGGAAAAAGACGCAGTGGACGCGCACCCTTACAAGTATTTCTTCTTATGCGTTTTCCTTTATTTTGAACTTGATTGCATACGAAAAATCATCCAATCAAATCCAACATGAAAGAAAACTCATCATAAGCAAATATATGGGGTTTTTTTTTAAAAAAAAATGTTTTTTTCATTTTACATTGAATTGGAGCGAAAAAAAATCACTCCAATCAATGTCAGAATGAAAGATAAACTATAAGGAGCAAAAAAAAAAAAAAATTTTTTTTTTTTTCACATTTTGAACTTCCCGCCCCTCCCCCTCCCGATCACGTCATCGCGCACCCGCCGGTCATCGATCACGATCATTGGCATCTGAAGAGCAGACAGCTGGGGACACGGAGGAGAAGAGCAGGAAGTCTCTGGGCTGCCTGCAAGCCATCTGGGTGCAGGTAACAGCAGCCCGAGTTAACTCGGGCTGATCCTTTTAAGCAACTTTCTTCAGCCAGAGTTAACTCGGGCTAAACACCCAGAAGGTTAAATACTTATTTGGTATGAAAGATTTCAAAACAGTATGTATTTATATTTTATATTATACATTTTTATTACAATTGGAAATGTGTTTTTGTTTTTCTTTGAATTGTATTGGATACAGTTATCACTGTATCCAATACAATGCCCTTTGGCACCCTCTGAAAGGGGTTAACTTCAAAGTGCACACCTGGAAATCACACTGGGGGCAGATGTGCTCCTAATTTACATTTGAATGTCCCATGGCCCCCCGATGTGACATCATCACGTCGGGGGGGGGGGGGGGGGGCGGTGACATCGGCTTCAGTGAGGAAGCCAGCTAATAGGATCCACAGGGACAGCACAGAACAGTGAGTATGTGCTGCCAGGGATCTGATTTTCTGACCTGATGGCTCCATCTCGGCGTCTGCAATACTGACAAGTCAGTGCTGGACAAGATGGAGCCGTCAGAAGCGCTAGGGGGGTTAATTAATGTGTCCAAACAGATTGACAGCTATGCATCTGCACTAAAATGTGTCCAAATTGATTAGCACCTATGCATCTCCACTAAAATATGCCCAAATAGTTTCACAAACTATGCATCTCCATTAGGTTCCAAATTAATTTACACCTAGGCATCTCCTCTATGCATTCACAAGGCATCTTAAGCATCAAAATGGATTCACATCTATGCAATTCCAGCACCCAAAAGGAGTCACACGTAGGCATCTCCAGCATCCAAATTGATCCATATCTGTGCATCTTCACTAAACCAAAACAAATCCACTGTATTTTGTCCTTGTTTTATAAATCAGCATGGATTATTGTCTTTAACGCAGGTAATTTTCCTATTTTTGCAATATGACCTTAACACATGGGTTGAGATGCATTTTCTTTCATAGAATCTGTAATTTGTCTGCTTTAGGCTTAAGAGGAGACATTTTTTAAAATACATAAAATAATTTATTTAAAACTAAAGTTTGCTGTCTTCGGTTGTTTATTTCACCCCATATATATGTATGGTGTTTTTTATTACAACCTTACCATTTTTATCACATACCTTATTTTAAACCCACTGACATCATCTCTGTGTGTCTGTGCTTTAGGGTGATCATAGTTGGTGGGAGACATGCATAGCATTGTGAAAACAGAAAAGTGTGGTAATGGATGGTTATCAATGTGATTTAGAGCCTCCATGTATGAAAATCAATAAATGAAAGTGACAGGCCAGCAAGAGTGAAGAGGAAAGCTTTAAATTCCAGTCCCTTGGGGACAGATCCTGTATTTCTATTATATCTCTAACAGATAGTAATAAATAAGGTTGTGGTCTGGCTTCCAACTTCCATCAGCCTCCATCAGCACGAAAAGAAGGCAGACTTCCTTCAGCATGAGAAGATCCTGTACAACTGCACAAGACTCAAAGGCTCGAGATCAGATTTAAGAGGGCCTACTAATCAACTAATCAACTTTTAAACTGGCCATAGACATGGCGATTCCCGGCAGTAGTTGCAGGCAATTAACCGGCGTAAATGCTCGTGCCAAACGCATGGTGGTCAGTTGCCCGCAGCTACAGGGGTGCCCACCTTGCAGTTTCGACCCGAATAGCCTGCAGGTCGGATCACTCTTGCCGGTATTTTTTGTGGCCGATCCTGTTGTGGGCAGTTAATGTGGAGGGGGAGTCTCCTCCCCCTCTAAGTTATTTGGCTACAAATCTGTCAGTTCTGTAGCCGACTCATCACCGACATCACCACGCTGTTCTGAGTCTGCTACAAGCTGGCCATGGATCGAGACATCTATGGCCAGCTTAACACCGCATTTAGCTTAAGGCTATAGTCAGGGGAAAACATTTTATTTCATCTTTATTAAGCCTTACAGCCCACCCCCTGGATGGTGTAAATGCTTGTTAAGGTCTACAGGAAAAACTTTACTTATCTGCTCGTGCATTTCAGACTTTCTCTTTTCTCCCCACGTTCCATGTTTACTACAGTACAGATGGTTGATTTTTTATTTTTTATTTCAACTAGCTAACTTAAGGCAACTGCAAAGCCCCTGAATATGATATATTTCTGGAGATGTAGACCTGTGAGAGTTGTGAATACATTACAAAACAAGAGTAGTTATTGCATAAATTAAGTTCCTAGTCAAGTGGAAATGTTTCTCGTCCAGCGCTGTCCTGTCAGTACTGCTCTGGACGAGATGCTGCCGTCCGGAGGAGATCAGAGCCCCGGCAGTTACAGTTTCGTGCTGTCCCGGCGGCTCCGATCATTTGAGCTGGCTTCTGCACTGAAGCTGATGTCCCTCCGGGATTGGGAAATTCAAAATTAAATCACACGAGTACAGTTTTCTATGAAGAAAACTGTTCTGAGTGTGATTGTCCAGATGTGCCCTTTGCAGTTAACCCTCCCTCCCCTGGTGTGTTCATCACACCAGAGATGAGAGGGTGCCAAAGAAATTGTATGGGATACAGTATAACTGTATCCCATACAATTTAAATTTCCATTTAAGTCTATGGTGCGCTTTTGGTACAGAAATCTGGACCTTGCAAGAGCGCTAGGGAGGTTAAACTTGACTTTGACTTGAACTTCATTTGTGCACTTTTTTAAACAACATATGCTAGAGAAATACCTCTTGTTTCTTAATGTTACCAAAACTCTTTCTTACATCTCCAGCAATTTTAGTGATCCCAAATCAACTAGTAAAAATGTTGCGACCAGCCCTAATTTGGAGCAAACACAGATACATTATTTCTAATTAAGCAGGTCACATTTACACTGATTACATCTATTTGTCTCATCTATAGCATTTATATATGTGCAGTCATGCTGACTCTATTTCATGTAATGACATCAAATCAATATAACACCCAATGCTTTTTTAATGATGTTTTCTCCCATCATGAGAATTTACAGAGAGCAACCACGAAGGTTTTTTTTTACAAACCGTCCATATAATTATAGACAGGCATCCTGGTTTGTGAGTACATTGGTGATCAATAAAGTGATGTTACAAACGTGAAACAACAATTTGTAAGAAGATGTTTTAGTTGATAACCAAATAAATGACCTTATTTAACATAGAACAGTGAATAGAATAAGTTAAAGTAAAGAGAATTAACCAAATCAGCTAAAATGATCTGATTCTATGTTTAACATTGAGAAACCCTTGTGAACAATTTATGGAATATACCTGAACTGCTCTGACTCTTTTTATATATTGCTGTTGAAAAAAGAAAACAAGTCCAATTTAAATAATTGCTCATCTGAACAATGTAAAGGCTAGAAAGCAATAATGGTTACCCATTAGCTTGACACCTCTATGCCTTGCATTTAATATGCATTATATGTGTGCAGTGTATGTGCAGTGAGGCGCATTGGACACGCATTGTGCATACATTGTCATGGGTGGTGTGTTGTTTACTTTGCAGTGAGTGAAACAGAATCTTTGACATAAAAAAGTAGTGCAAAGTTGTTGTTTTTTTATTATTCTCTAATAATATTTTTGTTTTGAAAATAACTTAATAATTTACATGGATTCCCTGTATGTTTCATAGAGATGGTCGAATTTTTTTTTAAAAATTCGACCATTTTGACTATTTTGAGTTAATTGCAAAACCCCTGAACATGGTATCATCACCAAACTTACTGGAGATGTAGAGAAGGGTTGGGGGTATACAACAACAAAAAAAGTATGTCTCTAACACAAAAAGTTTTTGCACAAATTAAGTTCAAATTCAAGTCAAAATTTTGAAATTCGGAATTTCGACTTTGACTTTGAACTTAATTCATGCAAAAACTACATGTGCTAGAGCAATACTTTTTTTTTCTCCAATGTTCCCACAACCCTACTTTACATCTCCAGCAATTTTAGTGATGATACCATGTTCAGGGGCTTTGCAATCAGCTACTTCTGACAAGATGAGATAAGTCTAATGTCCCATCCCTTCTATTTTTCCACTCCATTTGTGGAGATAATGTGCTGGGGGGGGGGGGGGGGGGGGGGGGGGGGGGGGGGTGAAGTTAAGAGGGAAAGTAACGCCCCATCCCTCCTAAATTAGGAGCGGACATTACTCTCCCTCCTAACTCTATTATAAAGGATGTGCAATGCAAGGGCATCCATAATTATGTCCCAAAGCTTTTCCCAATTGCAGCTGTGTTGCGTCAAAATATTAATATTTAAAAGGCCCATTGACACCTGTGCATGTATTTTTGTGGGTATTGAGACATGTATCTGCTTATTTTTGTCCCATTAAATCCCAATGTAATCAATTTATTTTAGTGCAAAGTGTGTTGTTGTTTTTTTCTATGTTGGGGTGCAATAAATGTCATGCACTGAAACACGTATCCACAGTGTTACAGACCCTGCTTATGTTTACAATGCATGTATCAACAACTAAAATAGGTTTAGTATGCAGCCAGCTTCCATGTCTACACTCTCAATATGGTACGGGATGAAAGACCTTAATATTAGTCAATCATTAACATAGGACAATAGAATTATTTATTTGAATGTGGGTTCTATTTCTGGTCATGGCTATTTCAACTCAACATCAGAGTAATTTTAAAAAATTAGGAGCGTACAGTAGCATTTCTGAAACACAACACATTTGTGTAAAGATTTTTACTTACCAAAGCAAGAATTGACAAACCCATACCACTGACAACCATAATCTCCACCAATCCATTCGCCTTGAATGCTGGATGTAAAACTTAGTGTTGTACCAGATACACACACTAGCATGTCACTGACACAGATATTTAGCAGCATCATATTCACCGGTGTCCTCAGTGTTTTAAATTTGCAGAAAAGTACTAACACAATTAAGTTGTTCAGGAACCCAAAGACAAGAATAAAGCCAAGAAAGACAGCGACCACTGTGTGTCCTGTTCTGGAAAGTACTGGCTCCTGTGATTGGGAAGCATCGTTGTCCAGGTATAAAGAGGTTTCATAGCTGATGTTTGTTGTCCAGTTTGATTTCATGTCAGACATCATTGCAGATCTAGCAAAAAAGACATCTGATGTAACATAAAGAGGTAAGGTTCAGTCAGCCAGGCTAATTATTATCATCTTGTCTTTTGTTTCATTCAGTTGTATACCAGCCCAATCTGAAACACATAATTAGAACAAAGACAATTAAACATTTTGCTGATATGTGTTTAATCAGTGAACACAGTCAGTTATATTGTAATATGTATTTGTGATAGATGCTCAGTTGTTATACTACCCAAGAATGTATCTTGGGAATCTGTTGGCAATACACTATATTGCCAATAGTATTGGAACACTTTTTTTTAATTAAACACATTAACTTGACATCTGATTTTAAACCCTTTACATGTATAACAGGTTCTTTTGGGAAGGCTTTTTTATAGGCATTAGGAGATTTTTTTTAACATATACTGTATGTTTGTTCTGAAAACATCCTGCCTTGGGTTTCCATCCCTCCCCTCCCTGCCAAAACTACCAATCAGAGACAGCATGCACACTGGTCAGCGTTCACACAGAAAGAGGTGAAAGACCTTCTCTCTCTGTACGTGCACTGAACTGTGTGCATGCAGTCTCTGCCTCTGATTCGCGGTCAGCACAAAACCTTCTCTCACTGTACAGATGCTGACATGCCTGCATGCTATCTCTGCCTCTGATTGGCGGTCAGCACAAGACCTTCTCTTTCTGTATGTATTTTGACCTGCCTGCATGCTTTTCTGCCTCTGATTGGCGGTCAGCACAAAACCTTCATCTCTCTGTTCGTATGCTGACCTGCCTGCATGCTGTCTCTGCCTCTGGCGGTCAGCACAAAACCTTCTCTTTCTGTCAATATAGGCTGGCAGGGAAGGTGATGTCTGTGTGATGATGTCACAACTACAACTTTAGTGACCGATTACTAGACTATACAAAATCATTAGTTGTTAATACCATTATATATATATATATATATATATATACATATATATTACATTGACAGCTCTGATTTCTACAAATTATGCACTTTATAGCTAAAATGTCAGGTTTATACTAGCACAGGGTTAGAGAAGAATTACTCTGAAAATTCTTGTGATGACCATTCTCAGAGACAGGAGTTTAACTCACCTTAGAGAGAACTTCTAGTCTATAATGCATTTAATGGGAAATTCAAGTATCATAGAGATGAGAGAAATACATTGAAGAACATTCAATGTATAGGGGTTTTATATATTTTAAAGCAATCTTAGCAACAATCTTTGTGTATAATTACATAATATGTTAAGGCCAGTTTAGCAGTTTATGTAAGGTATATTTTAAGATGATGCATCTGCAGGGGTTTGCACCCCACACTCAATTCAATATGAATGAAATTCTCAAATTGAATGTAGGTCGGGAGAAAGGCAAAAGAGTTCAAGAAGAATCTAGAGCAACTCAAATTGATTTAAAATGGCTAATTTATGAAAATAGCTGAAAGTATGCTTTGCCTGGAATCCATACCTGACCCCCATATACACAGCTTCTTATTGACATAAATCAATAACAACTTTCTGAGAATAAGGTCATGTGCGTGTGTCTCTAGATATAATCTCCCTGTGATATTTTATTACATTTTTTAACATTTACCTTAACCTAGCTTTCTATAACATTTGATCCATTCACACAATAGCAATGTAGTAAATGGCATTAATCTAATAACCATTTATTTTATGTCACACGTCAGATAGATTTTTCTTAATCTAGTGGTGATCTAGAAGCTGATTACCCTATATAAAACACGTCTTTTAACATTTAAATGACAGCTGGCATTTGTTAAATTAAAGTTCACCACACCCGATGAATAAAGGCTACATCAGTAAAATTATCTTTTCACTGGAGAGAAGTGTATCATGTATAACGTCGATCAACCTTTTAATTGTATAAACTGCATGGGTACAATTCAAATAACAGACTAGAGCAAGGAAATACATGGGGTACAGTATGCTTGAGGTATGCCCACAATGAAGAATAGGTTTGCATTTACTAGTTGTAGTTGTAAGCGCAACCGAACCATAGCTAAACCTAAGGTTGAACCTGTTAAATTTTTTGTAGTTTGTGGAACATTTGATCTGGTTCAGGCAGACTAGACAGGCCTGGAGCCAAAAGACAGAGACCTAGGCGGAGGGACTACATGACGGGTATGAGCTGGCATACTAAGGGTTAGCAAATCTTATAAACATGCTTAGCTATGTTATTTTGTTTTTTTGTTATGTTATTATGTTATCTTCCAGCTCTACCGGATCTGTTGGCTCAGTTGCTCGGAGGCGTCCTCTTGTAGTTTATTGTGAGAGAAGAATTCACCACACTTCAGTCAGAGCATAGGGTACATTGGGTGAATTTTTCCGTCCTCCCTCCCTCCAATTTTTTTTGGTTTATAAAACTTTGATAAATTCCTTTGTTTTCAGGCTTCAAAACGGCAGCCGCAGGGTTGTAAACAAAAAAATTCCCACTGGGGGATGTAATTTCTCCTGTATCAACAGAGGCAGAGGGCACTTTAGAAGCTTCTACTAGGTGAGATGGGTAGCAATGAACATCAAAGTTACATAAAAATTGTTGATTTAATAAAGTATTGTTCATAAATCATAAAGAAACAAACAAGACAAAAATGTGAACACAGTTTCATAAAACAATACAATTCAGCAGAAAGTACCATGCGCTAAAAATTTAAGTTTAAACCAAATCTTCAGATGGATAGGCCAAAGATAGCAAATATCTTCAAGAATTTGTAGAGCCACCCCAACGTACGTTTCGTTACAAACACTTTTTCACGGTGTAGAAGAATGATTAAGATGTGATGTATCAATCAGTAAAACCAGCGGTGTCAACAAGAGATCGCAGACAGGGGTTTTTCAGGAGAACAGAAAGTCAAGGCAGACCCAGACCTAGTCAGGCCTCAAATGGGCGACCATATCAGTAACAAGTCATCAGGTAATGAAGGTTCAATAGGTAAAAGTCCAGATACAAGAGTTAGGTGTCCGGTCAAAGTATGTCCTACTGGTATAGCATCCGTTCAGGTCAGCCACATGTCTACATGTCTGGTTGTAAAGCACTTGAAGGTGGTCTGGTCATAAAAAAGGTCATTTGAAGGGAGGTATAGAGTCCCAGGGAACTAGTTCTGTAGGGTGGTATCTGCATTATATTGTAATGGTCTCTGAGTCAGTCTACTGCAGCTGGAGGCCGATGTATTGGGTAATGCAGATACAGGAGGGTGCTGAATAACTGCATTCAAGAGACCTTCATTTTAATCTATAATGGTCTGTTTAATGATTGTTACATATATATTTTGGTAATAAAAGGCTGCTGGGCAATTTTAAACCCAATCAGTCTGTGTCTCAATTATTCTGGTTAGGTTTTTGGGGAGTGAATGCTGTTGAATAATTCAGACAAAATGGACTGATATCTATATGTGGGAGTCTATTTAAGTACAGAAGCTATACCATGCAATATTTAGTATGAAACTATCATTCCCAGAGTCAACTGATATTGACTGGATAGCATGATTTTTGTTTGCCAATTGATAACTTGTTGAAAAACATGGCTTTCCTTTCCAACTCCATTCTCTCATCATATCATAATAATAAAAAAATAAACATAAAAGAGCAACAGAACATTATTATGTGGTCACATTACACATTTATTTTTCTGATTTCTCCCTCTGGTGTTTCTTAGTCTGGATTGGTTTACCTATTCTTCTTTTTTTCCTCTTTTTTCCTCTTTTATGAACATTCTTGTGTTATCCAGACTCTTCAATTTAAATATATCATTAATATGTTTGCTATATTATGTAGAGCAGATGGTTGCCTTGAGCATACTAGATGAAAATTTATTTATGTACCATTAACCTTTGAGGCATTTATAACCTTCAT
Organism: Ptychadena robeensis; assembly: GCA_036250615.1. Lineage (NCBI taxonomy): Eukaryota > Metazoa > Chordata > Amphibia > Anura > Ptychadenidae > Ptychadena > Ptychadena robeensis. Next base: position 76,310,602 of record CM070033.1, on the reverse strand, counting down.
AATATGAATTTATTACATAATACAGGCCAAGACTTTGGTTTACAAAATTCATAGACAGCAACGGATTCTAGGATTTCTTTATTGAGCTCCTTCCCTTTTCTGATCTTGCTTGGTCTAGAATCTTCAATTTACAGCCATTTAATTTTTAATGTAGGTAACTCTGTAACATTTTGCCACTTTATAAATAAAACATAGGTAGGAATATTATGTGGCAGGTTCAGATATATATTTGGGTCAAGCAACAGTATTGTAGTCATTTTACATGCATGCCTATTTTCTACTGAGCTATGTTAAATAAGTGTCTCTTAAGGTGACCATCCACGGGTATATTTTTTAATGGATTCGAGCACATTTGCAGTGATAGATTGCTCTCGAATCCATTGCGGCCACCCTTTCTTCAAGTGGGATTAATCAATCCCACTTGAAGGAAGCTTGATCGAACAGGGAACCAACATGTTGGTAAACCCTTTTTTGATGAGTCTCCATCCAAAGTATCGAATGGGATCGATTACGCAGAACTGCTGCATGTAGATTCACCATTCAATCAATGGACCTCAAGCGCAGCATGGTGACGTCATCATGGTGTGCATGAGGGTTCCTCGATTGAACAGGTATCGACCTGTGTATGGCCACCTTTAATGGTGAGGATACAAATCTTTTTATAAACAATGAGTAAAGGCTTTACACCACTGCTAGGTTTTGAGGTATAACATAATCACATTATTTTCAGCCATATGTAGGTCTGAAAGCCTTAAGCTGGGCATACACGTCACAATTTTTATTTCAATTTTAGTGCGATCGTTTATCAAAATTGATCACGTAATCGGATTAAATAAAAATTGAAGCATGCCAAAAGCGATCGAGCGATCGATTTTGTAAAAAATCAAACAGAAAAACGATTGTTCACGGATCCGTTCTGATATTTTCTTATATTTTCGATCTGATATATTCTTTTATTAAAAAGCAAAGGAATCGAGTGCTGTTAGTTGTCTCATGCGATCGTTTTAAGCGATCAATCTATGAATCTTGTGGAAATTACCTTCGTTTGTGTGCTGTTGGTCATTGGCCAGTTCTTCAGCTAACACCACTCCAAACCCATAAATGTGTGTGTTTGAGACTTTCAGGATAGAATCGCCCAGAAATTGCATGGTATGTTGCAGTTTGAGATCGTTTTCGCAAATTTTATTCGATTCCATAATCGGATGGGCGATCGGATTAAAAAACGATCGCAGGAAAATTGTGACGTGTATGCCCAGCTTTATACATTTTTTTTTACGTAGGCCATCTACTTCTAAACCCTTAGTTACAAGAAAGACTTACGGTTTGATAACAACAGGTGATGACTGAGATATCTAAGACTCCCACAATCTTTAACATACAACCTTGAGAAACTGAAGACTGTTCTCTGGATTGAATATTTTAGCAGATAAAAAAGACCTTTGAGATAAGGAAGGCAATAGGGTGACTGCTATGGACACACAGATATGGATATAATTGCCAATGGACCAAAAAGAGAAAGAAGATTATTTTGTTGTTGGATCATTTAAATAACATCTGAAAATCATCTTCTCTCTAAAATTATCTTTATACTAAAGCAAAACATGAAAGCTAGAATAAAAAATAACTTTAAATGAAACCAGGCTTTTATATCTATATTAGATCTCAAAGACATCAGTGTAAACATATTTATTTATTTGTGGCTTTGTACTACTCAATCTAACCTTGAACTTTCCCTGAAAATATTCTGCTGTCTGCCTTACAGGGCATATTGCATTTTCAGTCACATCTGGACAACACAAAATGTTTGTTTTCTGCACTCAGAGAGGTCAACTGTGAAAGTGTTTAAGTGAATATAAAAAGTATGTCAATCACAAACCTCTACAAGACCATGGTTCTGCCAAGTTACAACACAGTTGTATATCTTCCCTTTCACTTGATAAAGTGGTACATTTTAAACTAGTCCATATTCACTTTAAATAATTAGATCCAGGGGAAATGTTTATGTTATCAATGGCATTTGTTTGGATAAAAGGACTCTGGAATATTTTCCTTTAATAAATCAACCTACAGTTTAAAAAACAGTTCACATCCATAACATTCCATACATTTATAAAAATGTTTATTGGATAATTATTATAATCTTGTGTTTTGAAGATTTTAAGAAATTATACAAAGGAGAAGCTACATTTACAAATGTAATATCACCTATGTGACCTTAAACAGGTTCTAAAGTAGATAGCTACAAATTAACGTAGCTATATTACAAATTTGACAATCTGACATCAGATCATTAACCAAGTCTGTATGGTTTTTATTGGTGCTGAATAAATCACTTTTGTTTAAAACACATGAATTCTGTGTAAATGTAACCATATGTGTAGAAAACATTATATGGTCTCTGCGCAGCCTCTTACCATCCTACAATTTTGTAAAGGAACATCAAGAAAGAGGAGACTGCAGAAATAATGCTTTCTATCTGCAGACGACTGGTAACATGGAAGTCTAACTAATGCCTGCCATACACATGCCGATAAGTGGCCGATTTTTCACCTGACCGACGGGCGTGCGCGCTGTCGGTCAGCGGAAAAATCGGCCGCTAATCGCCATGTGCCCACATGGGGCGACAGATCCCTGTTGCCCCACAGCTCTGCCGGCTAGAGAACGGACATGTCCGATAATCTCTGGCCGATGGAAGCCGATGCCATTAGCTTCAATGAAGACCGGCGTCTTCATTGAAGCTAATGGCCGGCACACAAAGGGTGCCGGCCGACTGAATGGCCCCATAATGCACCGGGGTGCAAACGTGATGACATCATCATGTTTGCATTCCGGTGCATATCAGAGTAGGTCTGTCTGACCTACTCGGGGTGTGTATGGCAGCCTTAACACTACTTGGCTGGATCTCAATTAATGCATTTTATTGATAGAAGGTACAGATGTCTCTTAAAGAATGTTATGTTTTATACCCACTGTTAAGTTTTAGAAATGTAATAAATCAAACTTGGAAAATACTAGGGATTCAGAGAAAGATGGCAATATTCAAATTTTTTTTATAAAATTAACAGTTACAAAATCTACCAGTGTACCATGTAAAGAGAATGCAGCATAGCTGAGCCAGACACACACCACTGTTCAATGTTGAAACACACCAGCATGGACATTCCAGATGTAAATAGATGGACCTTCGGGGATTACACAAAGAGTTTTTTTGCAGCATACCATCATCTAGTCCACAGGTGGATACATTTATTCCACTACTCTGAGCACATAAAGTCAAACTGCAAGGGGCAGTTTTAGGTTTTTATTGCCATCTGTGTCCCTTAAATGGGATTTCCTGTCACTTCTAAGGAAATGAAGAAATAGGCAATCACTCCAGTGAAGACAAGGACTAAAACAAACCCATTTTTAGTAAGCAAGCATAATATCTTTTTCTTCTGTCCATGTCTGTCTCTTATTTCTTGTTAAAATGGAGGGACCCCCTAATAAGATCACAGATAAAAAAAATAAAACCTGTAAGAAATATTAACCTAATTTTATCCAAGGCAAATAAAAAAAACTAAGTAATGAATCCAAAACAGAATTTGACTTTAATTAAAATAAGTAAATTAATTAAATTAAAACTAAAGTGCTAATTGTTTAGCCCAGCATAAACCAGCACGTTAGAACACTGTGTGCTAGACACATACTGTGCTTTCTTGTACACTCCGCTAGATTTAAGATGATAAAATGTAAGATATACAGTATGTACAATATTTTGCAGTAGTTTGAAACCACAACTAAAATGCATTATTTATTTACAACAAAATAATTCAAAAGATAGCCTTATGTACTAAGCTTTACAAATTTTTTTACTATCTAACATATTTCAAACTTGCCATCCACAACCAGTTAACCCATAAGATGCTCAAAAAATGCACTGCCTGGCCCAAAAAAAGGCCAGGATTTATTTTGGATTTAACTAATTAAATAGGTACAGATCTAGGTTAAACAACAGTATGTGTTTCAAGAATGAGGTCAGCTGACCACCTCAATATACTGAATGACCAGGTTGGAATGGATTTTTTCTTTCCTGAGGGCACAGACATATTCCAAGATAACAAATCTTGTGACATTGCATAAGCTTATCGAAACAATGGCAAAGCAAATGCATGCCATTATAAGCTAAAGGTGGTCCAACAAAATATTAGAGTGTGTGACCTTTTTTATGGTGCCAACTTTTTGGGGGCAGGCAGTATATTTTCATGTTTGTAATGAATATTTTCCGTTAACAGTTAAATTATTTTTCATTCTATCACACCAATACAAACAATGCTATCTATACTACAGTTCTATGGCAAATTTTGTGTACCTTACACTGGTGACTCCAGCATCATGAAGACTATTATTTTGGAGATGAATCACTTCATAGTTTCTAGTACATGATAATATGAAGAGAAGGGTTAGCCAAAGTCTCCTGGGCTTGGTTTCAAAATCTGGCCTTGACAGATCAACATGGAACATATGCAACATTAGCTGATTGATACTTTCTGCATTCAAATATTTTTATTCTCTCATATCTATCATATATTTGCTAATCATTCTTAAAAAGTAAGCTTTCTGTAAACTGCAATATTTCTGGATATCAGGAAAAGGATTCATTGTTTAATCAAGCTGAAAAAATATAAAATAATAACCACTATGATTTTCAAATATATTCATCACAACATTTCCTTTCCTAGTCCAAGGTAATGTAAGAATACTACATATCTGCTACCCCTCCTTTTACCCCATTTGATTAACAACCCATAGCACGGCTCTAGTCTATGTTATTAGTAACAGGTACTGAAAGGTGCCCAGCTAGCAGGCTTACAGGTATCCTTGGTTGACATTCACACACTTATGAAACACAAAGTATAATTGGCCAGGAACCAATACACATTTGGTACAACAGACCCTCAAATGCTGGAGATATGGTCTTCTTAGCAAGAGCAATATGATTCATGGCAATGCTGTATTAACTGTATATGAACAATTAGGGCAAAGAAACACATGATCTGTTATTCATAGCCAGGTTTCTTCTACTCCCTGCTTGGATACAAATAACAGTCATCTTTTTGTCAATCAGGAGTTGAACTAGTTGGGGTCTAATAAACAGGGGAAATGGTTTAAACTTTCCAACACCACTTCCAATTTGAAGATAGAGAGCTGCGTCCATATCCTCTGAATAGGCAATTATACACAACCGTATAACTGCTCCAAACCAAACTAACGATTACAAAACCACATATGGGGTAAGCATTATCTACTTGCCATTTAACTCTATCACCAGAAATGTGGCATATATCCATCTTTCCCTCTTTTCTAGTAGGACCTGGACAAATCTTTTTTGGTGATGATAGTATTATTAATATTATTATTATTATTACTATTATTTATTTATTTAGATTGTATATTGCATATTACGCAGTGTAAGTGAGTAGAATGACAAAGTTTCAGCCATTTTAAAAACCATTTTATGCATCAGGAAAGTAGATAAAAACGTGGCCACTGTTGCTGAATCCAGGCACCAGATCAACACAATATTAAATGGTTGGAACCCCCTAAATATGGGCTCAGAATTATAGTATAATAAGTTAGACCAAACTCAAAGAATGGTTTTGTCTGTTTTATTGATAACTTTCGTCAAAACAAGCCAATTAACAAGATCATTAATATTAACCATTAATAAAAACTTTCTATTTGTAATATTTTTTTCTAAGTTAATTGAATCTATAGCTTTACCTTTTTCTTCTCTATTGCAATAAATATGTATTGTTTTAGCACCTCTTTCTTCTGCATAAGCGTCGTATCATCACAAAAAGAGGTAGCACTTGAAATGTCAGTGTTTGAAGTGCATGTTTCTGAAATGTAAGTGACAGATGTGAAGAATGTCCTAGGGCTGGATGTGACAGACCTGTGTTTGCTTTCCTGAGCATTCGTGTCTGTGTCAGTGGAAAATTTGAATTACTCAACCATAGCTAAGAAAATGGCATTGATTAAAAATGAATATATGTCCCAGCATTGTTTTATTACTTCTGTTATATTAACAAGGATCTTAGTTTAATATGCATCATTCTAAATGAACACCACCTGTCATATTAACCATCCTTTTAACAATACATGGTGTGGTATGACAAGCCGAGCTTCTGAAGTATGTCTTTATGTGCTGATGTGTGAAGAATGAAGGTGTTGTCACATAAGAACATACACTGCAGTCTTTTATTTAGACAGACTCGCTGAGATTCAATCTTCTACAGACATTGACTGAGATATGACCTGTGGTTTACAACTGCACTGGAAGGCATTTTTTGTGAGCTCTGACTATAATGTATCCTGCAATAGCAGACACAGATGTTGCTGTAAATTGGGGCTCATCATTGACTTTTATGGATTTCAAGAGAGGTAGAAAATCATATGTGAAATACAATTCTAAGGGATACTATTATTTCCAATGAGAATGATCCTACTGGGTAGAAATCACATTTAGTTTTTCGCTGCACATTTGCTAAGCTATAGTGCATGAGCTCTAGATGGCCGCTGTCCAATACAGATGGCTGATGCTGTCAGATCCTCATCAATCCTACAGCACCTACTGCTGTGCCTCCTCTGATCTCACTCACTGGCATCAAATGCCAGGAAGGTTCAGATTTGTTCACATATGCCCTAATCTGGACAAGATTATTCGTATGCTGATATTCTGCCTGAAAAGCAGAACACATTTAGTTGAATCTGGTATGCACATCATACAGTGAAGATGTTTGCTTAGTAAGTTTAGGTGAAATTTGCCTATAATGTATTATTAAAGTGCTGGTTTTATTATGAGCTGAAAACCCCACAGTAATAGTGCAATTTATGATTGCAATACCAGCCAGGGTGGTTTATAGGGGCCTCAAAGGGCCCAATAGCCAACACTGCATTCTGTAAAGTATGAATCTTACATAGATCTTGAAGGAGCTCATATAAGAAAACCTGGGCGAACATGTCTTGGTTTCCAGGGTATAATTAAACCCTTGACATTAGCTATATTTTACATTTTCAACAGTAGTAATAATCGTTATCTAGTGGATTATCTGTGAATATGATGGGGAGCCGAAAGAGAACGTTCAGCTAATGACAAATACAGTAATCACCACAACAGGAAATAGAACTACGATGCAGTGTGTTCCTCAAAACAGGCCATGGGCAGTGTCTATATAAATCACTATGTTGTGAGGCCTGTCTACTTAATTTCTGGAGTATTAAAATAATTGGTTCCCCTTCCCCTCGGGTTGCCACCTTTCCAGCAAAAATACTGGCACTCTGGTTGTGGCTTATAATAAAGGTGCATGGCTTTTGCACAATGTTTAACACATAAATATCCGAGATCTAAAATGAAAAGGGTGTATGGGGTGGTAAGTCTGTAATGAGTCTGTAATATTCAGAATGCAATGGTCATGAGAGTATATTGTGTATTACAGAGTGGTCAGGAGTGTGTAATGCCAATAGCATTGTTAGGATTTTGAAAGATCTGAGTTCATAAGAAAGAGGAAGGCACCTAATACCCCAAACTATATGGTAGGCATGACCAAAAAAGTGGAAAGGCATAAAGGGGCATAGTTATGTTACAGAGCCTGCCCAGGGGTATTCAACTAGAATGCAGACACCAGTATTTCTTTGACAGTTTAATTTTATTTGCACAGAGGCAGTAAACAGAAATCGAGTAACGCAAGCAAGGCCATAGCCAGTCCATATAAAGTTTCGAAATCACACTTGTCACTCTGGTTAGTTACAAGGGCCTCTTCCAGGCAGCCGGTCCCACTGCAGGTGACACACTGCCAACCATGGGTAAAATACATGGTGCCCGCATACAGCTGTTGCTCTGTCCCCACACTGTTGCTCACACAGAACAGGGGCATTCTACCGCTTCGCATACTTTCAATCAGAGGCCAGGGGCAAATGTTCGCCTCACCTGCACCTGTTCTGCACTCACTCTTTCCTCTAATATTGGCCCCTTACCCTTCCTGCAGCTCCCTTTTATGTCCTCCAGCCTAGAGCGCCCTCTGGTGGACCCGCTGACCCCCTAACAGTCACAATTAACCTAAGCCTACTCTTTGTATATACAGTCCTTATTAGTGTTGAGCTCGAATATTAGAATTTCGAATATTTAGCTCGAATATCGCTATTTCACCATTTCGCGAATATTCGCGAATATAT
>CM070033.1:76284762-76302291 GCA_036250615.1 Ptychadena robeensis | reverse complement strand
TTAATACTTGGGATGTTGGCAAACTTAACTTTCCTAATGGGGCTTCTTTCACTTATTCCATTCGCGAATATATCTTCGGATATCCGACGCGATCGCCATTTTTCCGTGATTATATAATCGCACTTATATAATCACGATCCATTGCAATAAATGGGATCGCGATTATATAATCGCAATTCGATTTTTTAAACGGAAATGACGGATATTCTCCCAGTCGAATATCCGAGCTCCATTGACTTGCATGCATTGCGCTTATTTGATCGCAATTGCGATTTTTAGATCGCAATTCATGTCGTAAGTGCGGATATTTGAGATTACGAATATGGAATCGAATATTATGGTGGATATTAGCGAAATTATGCGAATTCGAAAATTGTTTAGTCGCTCATCCCTAGTCCTTATAGCTATAACAGCTCTTTGTTACTAAGGGGTGATGATTAGACTGTAAGCCCGTCCGAGCAGGGTCCTCTACTCCTCCTATGTCATACCTGTACCGGTGTGTTATTGTGTGTTTGTATCTCCACTCTAACGTATTGTACAGCGCTGCGTAATATGTTGGCGCTATATAAATAAATGATAATAATAATAATGATGGGCAGATTTAAGAAGGTCCAAAAGTGAGTGCGAGTGACAGATAATAAAGAGGCAGCAGAAGGTACAAAATACTGGCATAGGCCAGTGAAATATAAATACAGTGCCAACAGACTATGAATACCAGGCAGGTCTGTCAAATCACAGAAGGGTGGAAGTGCTTCTCTCCTCTTTCTCATCTTCATAACCCCATCTTGTAAAAAAGGCAGATAGCACAGGAAATCATCAGTTCACAAGATTTTCCAAGAGATTCTATCTAATAGATCAGAGAACAAAACAGGGCTGGCTAGGGTTTACATTCATTTAAATATTTGGAATATGGAAAAATACTGGATCAGTAGCTTACAGGGAACTAAAGCCCAAATCAGAAAGACTGCTTTGTGAATACTAGACACAGCAATGGAAGCACCCATAACCTTTTAAAAATTAAGAGTTACCATTGCCATCATGGGTTTGCTGTAATAAATCTACAAAATAAAGTAACCAACAACTTTCCATTGATCATACAGCATCTTATCTACTAAAATCCATTTAGTTCCTTATAAATGCTGCAATCCTGCAAATGTTTTTCTCAACACTGAACGCTGGTAAATGCAGATCTTGTGTTATTATAAGGTCTACACTCTTACTTGTGTGTGCGGATTATAGCGGATGACAAGTCAGGTAAGTACCCTATCCCATAATTTTCACTGTATAGATCGTATTGTATTTGTATAGGCAGAGGATTTGGAACTCATTTAGATGCAGCATGTACTGACTAGGAATAAGATGAGAAGAGAGTAGCAAGATAATTATATCTGACTGCTGCTGCTCCTTTACTTTTTATGTACAGTCTAGGCATACTGTGCCTCTTAGCTGTGGAAATAGCTTCTATAATATAATGATTTAAACTTTTCATTTCACCCAAAACTGCCAACATTAAAACCAGCATTAAATATGGTACACTCCTGTACATTTAAACTTAAATAGGTAGAAATCTGGGAAAGATGTTGACCCTGCTATATAATCCACGTACAAGAGTCTGCTATGGTTAGACAAGTCATTACTGAGATAATTTGTTACGGAGGCCAAGAATGAATAACTATGCTGTATCTATAATGTGCTATATACATTCTGTGCTGTGTATGTTATACAATGTATGTGTCTGAAGTCCTTCTTTAAATACTATGTACAAGGGATAAACATTCTCTGATAATAGTTGATATATGAGCAAATTACTCCGAAAAATGCCCTGATTCCTTGTGCTTTGAAAAAATCAGTCGCTCTGGGGCACAACATGGTTCTATAGGCACTTGTGTATTTTCATGGATCAAACTGAATTAAATGCAGCTCATCGAATGGCACAAGGCATAAAGCCTGGATTAGTTCCTAGATTTGTGTTTACAGCTCAAATGTTAATTCTATTCATTTACCAAAAACACAGTCGGATTATGAAAGTAAAACAAGCTTGTGTACTCATTTTATTCATTTTGAGGTGTGTTGTGTTTTATATCTTATATACAATGTCTTTACGAACTTTATTACTGAAAAAACTAGCTATTTATAATTCAGAAAGCCATAGAAAAGAATAATTAAAGTTGTGTAAGTTAATTAAAGACATAATTAGTCGTTCATAAGCAAAGGACTTGGCAAGTGAGTTCTCATTGTATGGAATCCATCATTTCCTTTTGTTTGGATGGATCTTCCCTCACTTGTGTATGTATGTGTATGAGTACAATAAGAGTAATAATCCTCCCTTTCTCTCTTATTAACATTTTAAATAAAAGCTGTTCATCCTGTACTATATTTATACTGTACTATGTTTTGTGTACTATATTTAGGGAACAGTGACAACATCACTGTATGTTTGTACTTCTCTGTGCAAAGCAGGCAGACCATAGCTAGTTGGAAGGGTCCTTAGAAAATCATTCAATATCTCAAAGCCCTGAGAAGTAGATTATTCAAATATAGAAATAACCTGATGGGCATATTTCAGCTTCAGAGAGTTGGTGTTTCTAGGCTGGTTACATTTGCATCCTAAATGCCCTAGGTAACAAACATATTTGATGCAGAACCTTCATAATTGAAAAGCATTAAATCTAATAAACGACTACCCACACACCAAATTTTCAGCTTTTTAGGCACATAATCAAGTATAAGGCTGGATCACAAAAAGTGGTCACATGAGGGCTTAACCATAGGGGTCACTGTATTAATGATTTCAGCTGATAATTTGATGTATAAAAAGTGTGATATTAATATTTGTTCAATATTTTGTCCATAGAGTGTGTTCATATTGTATGCTTTACCTTTCATGAAAAAGCCCATTTTGGGCAAAGCTGGTCTAAAGCGTCAATAATGGACTTTTTGTTTTAATCATTTACAATTCAACTTAACAATCTATATTTGTAGAGATTCATGCACAAGTTGATGTGTGGCAGCTACAGAGTGGTTATATGTCTTTTTATGATTGTCTGATTTTATGTGATGGACAGTTTTTCTTCTTATACTTGATTATGTGCCTAAAAAGCCCATTTAGCAGTCATGCTGAAAATTTGGTGTGTGGTTATGAGGGTGTGGCACTTGACAAATCACTGGGTACCGTTTAGCCAGGTGCAACAATTTATATTGCATTTTTAAATCTAATAAAATACACAAATTTAAAAACTAAACAGGCAAAGAACAAGTCAATTGGATCAAATGAAAGCTTTGATCATTGCTTGGTCAGCCATTAAACAAGGTGGATTTTTTTCTAACTTGAACACAGTTACCAATGCACACTGTGAGAACTTGACTGTGCGCAGTGTAATTGCAAATTCTTTCAGTACAGGAGAGGAGCACATACAGCTTTGCAAAACCAAAGTATAACCACATTTAGATATACTATAGTGTTCTGTGGCTTCACTTTTTCATATGTTGGTACATTGATACATTGGTACATTGGTACAGTTTCTATAGATGCGTGTCATCTCTTACAGCATTGTCACTACTGAGTAGTATGTCTATGACTATACATGTATTAACACAGATCGGTATAAAGAAAGAGAACCCTGTGCAAACTCCCAATCTGTCATAGTTATAACATAAACAAGAATAGGGATCCCTCTGTATTTTAAGATCCTGGGAGATGGGCTCATTGCTACTTAGTTACATGCTCCAACATATTAAAAACTACCAGGATTGGAACCAAACAGGAGACCAAAGGTGGAGTACTAGATTCAGAAAAGATTGGATTGCATAGGCTGGTGATATATCAGAGGGAGGACAAGCCCCTCATACTGTATAAAATATTCCTTTGTTTAAAAAAAATTATTTACCTAATAGTAAGAAGCTAAACATCAGAACTTAAACTAAAATGTAACATAATGATCATTTCAGGCCAGAGTGCAACAAATCATTCTGAAAAAAAGTCTTGCTAAAATGTTCTTTCTTTTCAGCCAACTTTCAGCTTTGTTAGTATTCAGGTTTTCATACAAGAATGGTTTTGAATGGCCCCAGGATGTCTTGCAGTGAACAGAAGATAAAAAAAAGTTAAAAATCTGAACAGCATGTTATTGCTGGAATACGGCCAGAATACCTGTGGCTGTCTGCTAATTGAAAAGAGTTTTCAGGGTTCCTAATGTGCAGCGGAGGTCTCTCTTGGGGCTCCCATTGGCCTTCATCTCTGCAGTGCATAGTACATGTAGACAGCTCATGTAAGTTGTAGTGGTCACAGATGGGGTCAAGGACAAAGAATCAAGTTAAAGGGAAAACATTTATCCTAGATATTTATCCTAGATAGAAAACTAGATAGAAAACTAATAGCCTTATTACACCGATCAATTTTTAGATGATCGATTTTGTATTTGATCCCCTTGTGAAATTTAAATAATGCGTGTCAATCTAATCTTTATAATTGGTTCTGCCACATAGAGTAATCAAAGCAAAACTGATTCTTTAAATAAATTCCATTCCAGTGCATGGTCCAAAACCCAATGCAATATAAATCAATACCATAACAAAAATTCCCAATGTAATCCAGAAGCAAGGAATAGAATTGGAAATGATCCAATAAGCTATTGATGTTACTTTTACATATAAGCCAACCTTTGTATGGTGAGCTTAAGGCATCTAAGAAGGTCCACATGTTCTTTTTACACAGAAAGAATAGTACCTGGGGTAGCTCAGTATTTATTCTCACGACTTTACCACTGAATTAAATACAGACATATACTTTATTACAACTGAATTAACTTATGTACTATTATAACTGAATTCTTCAGTGTTCAACCTATCCTACAAATTGTATTCTGAATTAGTTTGTAATTTCTTGCTGTGAAGAGAATTCCTAGAACATAATTATATCAGTAGTATGATGGAAAGAACGTCACCTATACATTTCCTCTCCAGAGAATATACAATATATATGTTACTGAATCGCATAAAACTACATTTTTGTCTCTGTTGCGCTACTATATTGTCTGCATTTAAAGATTTGGTATGTACCTTTTTAGTCTCTATGAGAAAGGAAGGGTACATGTTAGGAGGAAGCAGAGTGGTGAAAAAAAAAAAGCTTATCCACTTTTATTGTTTTACAATGGGCTAGATGAGGACCAATACCTCATCTTTTTTCCCCCATGCTATGAATTGTTTTAAGTCGGTCATTTGAAAATCCATTCCTTTTTTAGATCAAATTTAAAATGGATCCAAAAATTAGCGGTGATCGGACACACATCGTTGTATCTTTCAGTTGATCATTCAAGTATCTGATGGGTTTTCTAGATATTTAGATCTATTTTTGTATCCAATTGTACTGTACGTAATATGACCGACTTGTATGTATGTAATATGATCGACTTTAACCTCCCTAGCATTTGAGACAAACCAATTTGTCTGCTGTTTGGTTTCATCCCAACCGCTACAGCAGCGGAGATTGGTAGAACCTGATATACAAATAATACCATATAAAAAAACAAATTTTAATCTCCCTAGCTCTCTTGTGAGGTCCAGATTTCTGTACCAAACGCGCACCATAGACTTAAATGCAATTTTTTAATGTTGTAGGCCTGTAACTTCCCAAAATATGTCCGTACAAGGGTCTAGTAGACATCCTTTACTAAGCTATTCTTCTTCTGTCCTTCCATACATAGCAGAGCTTTGAAAAAGAAAATAATTAGCAGAAATACTGTTGAAGGTCCTATATATGTTTTTAATCTCTACTGATCTACTTTATTAAAATAAAAGTAATTTATTTATTTGAAAACAAGGTGGGGAAGTTTTCCATCTACTTAACACTACAAGTTTCTAAGTAAACCATATGGTACAATAATAAGTCATAAAAGGCTTAGTATTGCCATGAAAAGTCAACAAATTCCATTGTCAATAATTTCTTGGTAACCTAACTTAACGCTTATCAAATAAAGTTATGCAGCTGCAGCTCTGCTTGACTCTTCTTGCAAAAGCTTACAGAGAGATCTGCCAAAAACGTTTAAAATACAGAATGAATGAACAAAACCTCTGATCGAGTCTAACTCATGAAGTCAGTGATGCTTTTTTATGTGGCTAGCTTACCTCTTATACAGCACAAAGAAGGTGAACTATTGATGAGCGGCATAAGCAATATTCAAATTTTGTGATTAATTCTACTAATATTCGTAAATATTCGCAATTTGAGTGTATGGTCATGATGCCATACAAATGCCATAGGAATGCCATAGGAAAATATATTCGCAATAATAATCACATTGCGTATTGGTATTTATTTTTGCATTGCCAATATAAAAACACAATGCATGCTCATAAGCTTTCCAATGCATACTATCTCAAATATTTGAATATTGCGAATATCAGCCGCCAATTCGCGAAATTTGCGATTTCTCAAATAGCCGATATTCACCGAATATAATCGCAATTCTAATACCACTGCCATTCCTATGACAGCTACTGCTGTCTTTATATTTTATATATAGCAAGGAGGGTAAAGAATGGGATTAAAGCTTATTTGTTCACTGTTTAAAATTTGATTAGAATTTTAAATCTTCATATCATAGAGTGTTAGGTCTTTCCAGAAGAACCAGAGAGATCAAATTACACATGCTTCTGAAACTAGAAAGTAGAACACTGGAATCACAGTTTTTAAGTTACTTATTAGAAAAAGGGTTTAAGGAAAAGGGTAATATCAATTTTTTGTACATTCCAGGAATTATTATTATCTATAATGCATCTTTCTTCAGCATATAAGCATTGCAGAAGGAGATAAGCAGTCATTTCCACATTAACAGTTTAATGGCACATCGTGCATTTTTGCACTTTGCATGATTTCCTACTCTCTGGTACCTTTGCACTGAAAAGACCTGAAAACCCACCTCTTCAGTCTGGCCTACTGATCTTCTCATTCCTAACATCATCACCATGCCAGTCCAATTCCCCCACCTATTGTATACTCTGTTCCCTAAAGCTGGGCATACACAAGTCAATGCCAGTGTGATCGAGGAGTCATTCAAGCGCAGCACTTCTGCTCTTTGATCCTGTTCGATACTTTTGATGATACAACACACAAAAAACACACAATCCTCAATGAGCAGAAACACATAGAAGGAAGCGCATAGAGCATCAGAAGCGCACACATGTCCCTGAGAGCGTCCCCTCCCCGCCAGGGGGACCGCGGATCGACGAAACATGGGTCGCATAGCCCGGTGCCGGCTCCCAGAACACCACGATCTGGCAACATAAACCTTGTGATCCTACTGATAAGGAGACTCGGGGTGCTACTCATAAACCCAGTAGGCGTCAAGGTATCATATCATGAAGTAGTCCAAGAATCCTATCGGACGTACAAAAAATATGAGCTATCATATTCAGCCAGCCAACTGGGGGGAAATCGTCCGGGAGGGCATCAGCCCATTGGGTTCAAAAAGTAAGGACAGGTAACAGCCCCAGGGAGCAAAGAGACAGAAAGCAAAGACAGTAACGAAAGAGGGGAGAGAAGGGAAGGGGAATTAGGGGGCAGGGGGGCTCCCTATGCTCACACCCAGGGAAGACAGGAGTGACCGAAAGCATGGGGTAGTTTGGAAGCCTTGCCATGGGCCCCAAGTTTTACGGAAGGCATACTGGCGGTTGTCGTCCTCCCCCACCACACGCTTCGCAGCTTCAATGGAGGCCAGCTCGCCGACCCACTCCGCCAGGGACGGAGGAGTGGTGGAAAGCCAATGTCTGGGAATCACTGAGCGCGCTGCTATCAGAAAGAACCGCAAGGTGTCCCCCGTGCATGGTATTATATATACGGAAAATCGCCTCCCAGAATGGTCTGATCACAGGGCAGTCCCACCAAATGTGTGTCATCGTGCCTTTGTAAAGCAAGCATCTCCAGCACCGGTCCGAGGCTGTGGAAGAGTAATGGGCTATCGTAGCCGGGCAGCGATACCATCGCTGCAGAATCTTTAAGTTGGTCTCTTGGGCCTTACTTGTTGATGAGGTTTTGTGGGTGAGAATGAAGGCTTTGGACCAGTCACCTGGAGGGTAGGTATCATTGAGTTCAGTCGGGAGACATACGAGGGAAGGTGCGACGAGTCCCCAACCACAAGCAGTTGGTAGATTAACGACACAGTGTGGGAAGGCCTGTCTTGATCCGTGAGCAAGTATTCAAACGGTGTCAGTGAGCGTGTAAGGGGATGTCTAGCATTCAGGGCATGGTGAAACGCACTCAGCTGTAAATAGTGGAGCCAGAAGTGAGGGAGGTAATCTGCATGTCCAAGTCGGCCCGCTATGGGAGGCGCCCCCCCCCCCCCGGGAAGGCTTGCATAAAGTGGAGATGGTCGTATGCATTCCACGCCAGAAAGGAGGTTGAATTCTGGGCAGGAGGAAAAGCTGGGTTGTGGAATAGGGGGGGTCAGGGGCCGGGCGTGTCGAGAGGGAAGCTGAGGCTGCAAGGAGCGAGTCCCATGTCGAAAGCAGGTCGGCGGTCAGGGTGGGCAGGAATGACACTAGCCTGTGTATTTTATTCAACCAGGGCAATCCCCTAAGGAGTTGTTCCCTGTTCATTTGAGCTTTCTTCAAGCATGATCGATTAATCCCGCGCGAAGAAAGGCTGAATGCAATAGATTTGAATCTATTACAAAATCGAGCTGTGTATGGAGACCTTAACTGCGCTCTGTAATATGTTGGCGCTATATAAATAAATGATAATATATAAATATTGCCCTTTATTTTTACCCTTAAATTTGCAAATTGGCTACTAAGTGTCCAAGGCTGTCTGCAAGTCTGGTTCCCTTTGTAAATTGCCCTGCAATAATTCCAGCTGATCAATAAGCTCCCAATTATATCAAGCAAATAGTAAAATTGTTATTAAAGCAGGAAGACAACTATATTTACCATTGCCCGCAGGCAACCTATTGGATATTCCTAAAACAGACCATCAACTATATTAGTCAGTGGCACCATCATGATGGTGGCTGACCTTTGTCATATCCTGCAATGCTGAACTTTGGAGTATGAACCGTGGGGAAGATGTGACAATTGGGCACAGAGATATAATGTGGGCAATCGGTGATGACTGACAAGTTGTAACCCCAATATCTGAACTATGCCTAGTATTAGGCGAGAAACCAGAGTTAGCTGCTCTGGTCCTCATAATACTTTTTCACATACTAATAACTAATTTGGGACGGGTTTCCAGGTATCTCAATAAATCACTAACAATGAAGGTTCAGTTTGAAAAAAATCCTGAATAAAACTGAAGCCAATTAACTTAGATTACATCATATTTTATAATGTAATATTTGTCTTTGAAGTGCAGAAAATGTGACAATTCCGTCATTTAACTAAACCTATTTTTTCACACAACATATGGCATATATGGGGTTGACTTGTTTATAAGAGACAACTGTTCAGTATCTGAGCAAAGAAGATTGGATGCTCTAAGTGGAAACAATAAAAAAACTCTTGTCACATACACAATGTGACATTGTGTATAGTTGGTAAGCAGTCTATATTAATTGCTTCCTGAATAGAATGCAACATATGCTGCTGCAGTAGTGTCAATGTTTGCATAAAACAGAAGTATGAGTAGAACATGGAGATATTACTAGCCTGCTGTTAACTATATCTGTCCTGAATAACAGAAGAGCTACAATGTGCAAATACAATGTTGTATATTAGGAATGCCATATGATTGCTATCCATAAAATGGCAAGCAATGTTTTATCCCTAGAACGGCAGTCCCCATCCAAAGTAAGCCATCCATCCAGCACACAAAGGGTGCCTGGACGATTCTCTGCAGGACCGGCTGTGCGTGATGATGTCATCACGCACAGTCAATCTGCAGCAGCCACGGGCAGAAACTGACATCTATGCCCAGCTTATGGCATGTAGTAACAGATTACTTCTTTCTTCCTTGACCCTCGGGGGGGGGGGGGGGGGGGGGGGGGGGGGGGGGGGGCATATTATTGTGCTGAAAGCGTTACACTGTTTTTCAAAATTTTTTATTATATTGTAGGCCAATGAATAGGGCAGGTTACCATTGATATGGTGGTAATACAGGCTAAACTGGTGCTTTTTCCTTGCGCTGGATGCACAGTTCTAAGTTTTAAGGCCCCTCATACACCTTACAATCTTACCATACAATTTCAACTTTTGTTCTACCAAAACCATGCAATATGAGGATCTTTCTAAACCTTCCAATCACTATGTATTCTATCAGGGAGGCCACCATACTATAAAGTTGTTGGTACATCTAAAGGAAATTGTATGGAGTGATCTAAAGGCCCCCATACACCTTACAATCTTACCATACAATCAACTTTTCTTCTACCAAAACCATGTAATATGAGGAGCTTTCTAAACCTTCCAATCACTATGTATTCTATCAGGGAGACCACTATACTACACAGTTGTTGGTAGATCTAATGGATATTGTATGGATTAATCTTAAGGTGTATGGGGGGCTTAAAGGTATATGGACTGATTTTTGGGTGAAAAGCACTCACATCTAGGGTTAACTAAACAGTGAATGGTTCACTAGAGCTGAAGAGAACACATACCCAAGACTTCATTTATAGTGTCTTCTATAATAGCCATTTTAATGAAAGGGCACATTTTTACCTCTACATGGGGAATGGGGGTTACCATTGCAATCAATATAGTTTAGAGGTAAGGATTACCAATATTTTTTTAAATCAAGGTTTTTGCTAATTGAGTTCTGTACGCATGGTTTTTTATTATCAGCTGGGAATATAAGTATTAGTACGATTAGCTTCCCTTGTGCCATAAGCTCAGCTGCTTTCTTTGCAAACTAATATGCATTAAGCCCCCCATACACCTTAAGCCCCCCATACACGTCTAGATTTTCTGTTCAATCAACCTTAAAAGATCAATTTGGGAAATTGGTGATTGATTGTATGTTTGCCAACTGTAGTAACAGATATTTGATCAACTTTTTTGGGATCAACTGAAAGTGTAATGCATTTCAATACAACCAATTAAAATTTTCCAGCACGTCCAATCCTTTTTCAATCAATTTTTTCCCCAATTTTAATTGTTTTAGGTTGATCTAACCATGTGGGCTGCCATAGATTTTCAATCAACGAAAAAAATTGATTGAACTAAGTTGATTGGATGAAAAATCTAGACGTGTATCGGGGCCTTTATAATCGTACTATACAATTTCTGTACAATCAATGTTTGTTCTACCAAAACCATGTAATATCTAAAGGCCCCCATACACCTTACAATCTTTCCATACAATTTCTGTACAATCAGATTTTGTTCTACCAAAACCATGTAATATGAGGACCTTCCTAAACCTTCCAATCACTATGTATTCTATCAGGGAGGACCCGGCACTACACAGTTGTTGGTAGATCTAATGAAAATTGTATAAAGTGATCTAAAAGCATATGGGGAGGCTTTACCAATATATTTTT
Source organism: Ptychadena robeensis (assembly GCA_036250615.1). Taxonomy (NCBI): domain Eukaryota; kingdom Metazoa; phylum Chordata; class Amphibia; order Anura; family Ptychadenidae; genus Ptychadena; species Ptychadena robeensis. The sequence continues at coordinate 76,290,823 of CM070033.1, read as the reverse complement.
AAATATATCAATAAACAGGCACTGTTTTATATACAAAGATGGAGGATGTCATGCTGTTTTAAAGCTTTCTTTACTTATTGCAGTAAGAGGTCAGAAGCAGTTTTAAATTATTCACATTTCTTAGAAAACTCCTTTAATGTTAGAGGTAAATTAATCTTTTAAACCTGACTAGCCCCTTATCTGTAAGTCATTGCAATTAAGGGTAGAAGAGAAATCTGAGTAATTTTACATTACGTTCATTAGCCTCAAAAAGTCATATATATATGGGAGCAAACCGTGAAATTACAATACTTCTTTGAAAAAGTAGGGCAGTTTAGTTCATTTATTGGGTGTTCTCTGCTTTATTGCAAGGTTTAGAAATGTATAAGGTAAAAATGACCCATGACTTTTATCACAAGCTGATATTTATCATCTTTAACCCAGCAGTCAGTGTAAAGCTAGCCATACACGTGCTGATTCCCAAACGATCGATCAACCATCCGATCGATTCCGGTGAAGCCACAGGCGTTGATCGATCGACCATACAAGTCTGTGCCTATCACCTTAGGCCACCAATTCCTGCACGATTCTGTTACCAGTCGATCGATTCACAAATAGTGATGAGCGACTAGGCAATATTAGAATTCGCGTAATTTCGCGAATATCCGCCATAATATTCGATTCCATATACGTAATCTCGAATATCCCACTTACGACATGAATTGCGATCTTAAAATCGCACTTGCGATCGAATATGCGCAATGCATGCAAGTCAATGAAGCTCGGATATTCGACTGGGAGAATATCCGTCATTTCCGTTTAAAAAAATCGCATTGCGATTTTATAATCGCGATCCCATTCATTGCAATGGATTGCGATTATATATTTGCAATTCTATAATCGCAATAAAATCGCGTAAAATCGCGATCGCGTCGGATATCCGATGATATATTTGTGAATATTCGCGAAATGGTGAAATAGCGATATTCGAGCTAAATATTCGAAAATCGAATATTCGAGCTCAACACTATTCACAAATGTCAACGCCCCTTGATGTGAGCCAAATCGATCAGAAAACACCAACAGGTTGGTTCTCAGGCAGATCCGATTTGGGGGCCATGTCGATCGGGCAGGGTCGATCGATCAAGGTGGGCTGCACTCGATTCCTTGTCGATCGATCGGCGTGCACGCGCCCAGTGATCAATCGGCCACGAATCGTGTGGGAAATCGACCTGTGTATGGCCACCTTAATACGTGTTCTGCAATAGTATATCTAATCCAATATCAACCTCTTATACAACTGAATATTACCATTGTATATAGGTAAACATGAATTGGGGGTGGTATAGAGGAACTGACTGAGACTTTATTTGTACTAAAGCAGCATGAGGACAGAAACCAAACTCTAAAGCCCCCCATGCACATTTAGGTCACTCCATACAATTTCCATTCGATCTACCAACAACTATGTAGCGCCGGGTCCTCCCCGATAGAATACATAGTGATTGGAAGATTTAACAAGGTCCTCATATTACATGGTTTTGGTAGAAGAAAAGTGGATTGTACAGAAATTGTATGGTAAGATTTTAAGGTGTATGGGGGCCCTAAAACTTCAGAGTTTGCTCAGTTGCAGCCTGCCTGCTATTGCCATGTTTTCGTGCATCTTATTGAACATCTCATTGATCATTTCTTCTGCTCTCTCACCCTTGGTCAACAAACTGGGACTGCCCAATGTTAATGGCAGTTGTAGAGCTTATAGGTGGACCTTGATATAGGTATCCACCCTGGGCTTGAAGACCAGAAGCACCATCCCTGCCCTGTTTTTTGAGACATTTACCATGGCTGGACCACCCCTAGGGAGAATTTCTACTAGTGTAGTGTGATTTTGGGGGAAATATAGACATGTAGTATTCTAAAGCCCCCCATACACCTTACAATCTTTCCATACAATTTCTGTACAATAAAATTTTCTTCTACCAAAACCATGTAATATGAGGACCTTTGTAATCCTTCCAATCACTATGTATTCTATCAGGGAGGCCACTACACTGATGGTAGATCTAATGGAAATTGTATAGATCGATCTTAAGGTGTATGGGGGGCTTAAGGATAATAGTCATCCTGAAAAGAGCACAAAAGTGGAAGTAGTGGCAGGAGCAGCAGGAAGAGGGCTGTGGCTGATATAAATCTACTAGAATTTGCATTGAGGGAGTCACATCTGGATAGCTGGATAGCTTGACTGAGTAGTATGTAATTATTTACTTTGCAAATGGATAATGATCATACCATGTCAAATCTATTGATCTTCCAATATCTACTGCACAGTTGTAGAAGCAAATCAATAGGTGCTTCAAAATCTCTAACAATCTTCATTTACATTATGTTTCATGTTATGAGGTTCTTATTTGAATCTTTCTGATCTAATAGCAACAATAAGAAATTGTGCTCCTTATTAAAGCATGTGCACCTTGGAATAAGCTGTAGAGGGAGCAGTTACTTAAGCTGGGCATAGATGGGCCCATTCCTGCCCGATTCGACAGCCGATCAGATGCCGTGCCCGTTCCCCCAATCAATCGGTGGTCAGGTCGGCAGGGAATCGGGTGCGCCAACTGGTCATATTGACTTAAAATCTGCTGTCTTGTCGGATCGCACAGTGATCCAACATGAAGGATAATTCAGATAGAATCCCATTAGTAATAGCCGGCCCGCAAGGGGTACCCGGCTGTGTGTGATGATGTCATCACGCCCACTAGGTCGGCTCGGCAGTCGACAGGAAATCCTCCCGTCTATGCCCAGCTTAAATAGTTAAGCAAAGAGAATGTTTAGTGCTTTAGTCACATCTATAGTCCAAATGTTGGAATACCACCTATTATTCACTGTAATAGATGATATACCATTATAAATAAGTCATTTATGACAGGTCCAATATGTATAATCTATTATATTGACTTTTAAAAGAGTCTGTACTGATAAAAGCATACATATAGATGAACATGGATAACCATTGCTGTATCGAAACCAAGTCACTATGAATACAGAGTTTAAGATCTGCATTCTTGCCCTAAAGCTAGCCATACACAGGTCGACTGTTGTGTTGTGCGATTTCACAAATGTGGGCCAGTCTTACATCGATCGACCATAGCAGCACACAGTGTGATCAATTTACGATCGTACTATGGAGCACATGCATAGTAGGATTGCTGTGACCTGAAAAAGGGCACACACTGTGTAATTTTGTGTATTATTGTAAATAATGTAAAGTGCTTTATATAGTTGGTGTATGTCCCTTTAATGGCAACACTTGTTGTTTATCAGTTGCTGGAACCTTTTCGCAAGGACAGGGTTAAGGTTTTTTCCCCGCTGTTTTGGCTCTCTGCTCTAATGTATCAATCCTATTCTGCCCTACTACAGGCCTTAAGCCAGCCCCTTCTGAGGTTATAACTATTAGGTCCTCAGAATATTCTGGGCTTTTCTGATGATGCTTCCCTGATGACCTGCAGCTTCCCTCAGATGTGTCCCCAGACGAGAATCCCTAGGTGAGGTTATCTCTGCTGTGCTTAGCATGACTCCCTGACTGGACTGCTTATCATTCTTCATCCCGGTGAGAGCCTACAGCACCCCTGTCCACCTGTCTCAGCAGCTGGTAGCAATGTTCTGCAACATAGAATCCCTATGCTTGATCCCCATCTCTGCCCTCCAGAGTTGATGAAGCCTGTTCATAGCCCCTATTAAACTGTTGAATGCACTTTTTCACCCCCAAAATCAAGGGGGGGGGAGCTTGTGTCTTATGGTCCAGATGCGCGGCCACTCTCCTGGTAAGGACAATAGCCGGGGAACTGACAGATGAGAGATGCTGCCACAGCCTGATCTCCCATCTGAATTGTATGATTGCTTATGCTAGCAGAGCCCAGAGCCCTGCTGATATAAACAATGAAGAGAGAGATAGATAAACTGCCATTTAACTCTCTCTCCATGTCTGTGGAAGCTGCAATCACTCTGCAGCTTCCACAGACACGGAGATAGAGATAGACACAGACACAGCCAGAGAGGGAGAAGAGACCTGCAGCCATTCCCCCGATCAGTGAGGAAGATCAGTGAGGATCATGTGCTGTGTGTGTACTGCTGCTAGTGACATCTACTGGATGAATTTGATATTGCATTAATTTAATCCATTGCATTAACCCAATTGATTTGAACACTTGAATATATCAAATATTTATATACTGGTTTTCTATCTCTAAAAACTGGGTGTGTCTTATGGTCCAGTGCGTCTTATTGTCTGAAAAATACGGTATTTGTACAATCTAGCAAAATTTGCCAACATGCTCAATCCCTTTTCAATCAAATTTTGGTATGATTTAGATCACTTTAAGTCGATCGTACCATGTGGGCAGGTGTTGATTCTGTACAATCAACTTGAAAATGTCAAACGGAAATATTGAACCGTATATGGCTACCTAAATCGCCACTTGGAGGAGTACTTTGTGTACATTTACTGCTGGAGATTCTTTTAAATGATTTCAGTTACTTGCAAAGCCCCTGAGCAAAATATCATCACCAAACTTGCTGGAGATGTAGAGAAGGATTGAGCGTATACTAGAGTATGGCTCTCACACAAATGTTTTTTGCATAAATCAAAATTTCGACTTTGAATTTGAAATTTATTTATGCAAAAACTACATGTGCTAGAGCAAAACTTTTTTAAGTTTTAATGTTCCTACAACCTTTCTCTATATCCCCAGCAATTCCGGTGATGATACAATTTTCAGGGGCTTTGCAATTGGCTCACAAAGTCAGCTAGTCAAAAAATTTGACCATCTCTATATAATCCTTGAAACCTGCAAAAAAGTTTGAAGCCTGCCCTGCTGCAGACTGACCTCTCTGCAGAGTGTCTCTCTCATCTCCAGAGATAAATGAGATGCATAGAAATGTATATTAGCATGCAAATCCCATAGAGACTTCAATTGCACCAATCAAATTCTAAAGCTACAGCTAGTTCAGTTGCAGTCTGCATGCTAGTGTAAAATTTTGAAAATGCTGTGTATCTCATTGATCTCTACTCTTTTCTAAAGCCCCCCATACACCCTTAGATCATGCTATACAATTTTCTTTAGATCTACCAACACCTATGTAGTATAGTGTCCTCTCTCATAGAATACATAGTGATTGGAAGGCTAAGAAAGCTCCTCATATTATATGGTTTTGGTAGAACAAAAGTGGATTGTACAGAAATTGTATAAGATTGTAAGGTGTATGGAGGTCTTAACTCTCTCTGCTCACAAACAATAGTTAATGTCAACTATAAAGACATAATAAAGGGAATCTACACAGGCTTGATTACTAAACACGTGTTAAACACACAATGAGAGGAAGGTTTCAAAAATGTGCTAATACTGTGGTTAGTGATATTTCTATACCATATAGTAAATGATTAGATTTTGTATAATCCATGATTTATTATGTCTTTCAATGTGGCATTATTTGCAATGTTGTACTTATTTATCTACAATATCCTGGTCATGTGAAGGTAGCAATCTTTCCTCTACTTGGCTGGAGGCTTGATTTCCAGACTCCAGCATCATTTTTTATTTTAAAACAGTGACTGTTAGTTTCAGTTCAATGAGGTTTGAAGTTTTATGAACATCTTAAATAGATACTGTGACGAATAATCTATGTATTCGCCATATATATCGTAACCTAAGCCACATTACATTTCCCCAGACCCTTCATAGTTAAATTCAACCATTCTGTAGAAATCATGGAATGTCTACCATGCCTGGTCGTACCCACCTGTGTAAACATCTAGGGGGTCGTAAATGCTCAGAGGTCCGGTACTTCAGAGAACGGAGATATCCCACTTTATTGCACCCCCCAATAAACCATGTCCTATCTGGTATTCTGGAGAGGAGGGAGGGGGTCAGGGGGTGAGGTCGAACAAGGAACGCAGAAATCTGAACCTTGATTCACCTCTCGGAGTAATGGTTGGAGAGATTACCTATAAAACTATATTTCACTACATGGTAGATACTGGTAACTCGCAGAGGTGACCCTCCATAGGACAATGCATATTTGGAAACAAGGA
>CM070033.1:76261383-76284662 GCA_036250615.1 Ptychadena robeensis | reverse complement strand
GACTGTGACTGTGAAGAAGTGTCAAGGAGACTGATTGCTGCTGGTGGGGGTTGGTGACAGATACCCTTGTTCTAGAGCTTTGTGAATTTGATGTATCTAAAGTCTCTTGAGATTTTAGGGATAATAAAGGCAGGACAAAAGCAAGACATTAGAATGAATTATTACATAGGGATAATGCATTACATATGGACATTAACAATGTATTTTGTCTGAGTTGTATATGTGCCTGGAGTAAGCTCTGCATATAATTGCAGGTATCATTTTTTTATGACCATAATGCATCTTCTGCTGCACAAATGCCAGATAACTGTTCTGACATACTACAGAGTGTCTTTCCACTAACTATCTGTAACACTTTTGATTCCATTTTTGATGCCACACTGGACACTCTGCTGCCTTTCAACCAGATAAGACTTTTGTCTGAACAGAAAATTGGTTAAGTGTTCTTGGCTTTCATGTATCTTAAACAAAGTGCTCATTAACCATCTGAATGGCTACCAGTTGTAATTCAGAGATGGACGACTACCAGAGAGAAAACAGAAAAGGTTTATTATCAAAAAGGTGTTTAGTATTTTTCTGGTATTGTACCCTTGCCAAATATTTCAGCCCAGACATCCTAGCGCTTGGTGCCATCTCTCCTGCTCTAAGCCTCTGTAGACTTCTGTAGGAGCTTGCCTCCTTTTGTGTCTAATGCCTGGCATACACATGCCGATAAGCGGCCGATTTTTCACCTGACCGACGGGCGTGCGCGCTTGCGCCATCGGTCAGCCGAAAAATCATCGGCGTGTGCCCACATGGGGCGACAGATCCCTGTCACCCCACAGCTCGGCCGGACATGTCCGATATTCTCTGGCCGATGCAAGCCGATGCCATTAGCTTCAGGACCCTTGTGTGCCGGCCGACTGAAGCAGCCCCATAATGCACCAGGATGACGTCATCACGTTTGCATTCCGGTGCATATCGGAGCATGTCTGTCGGCACCCATCTGTGGGTGTATGGCAGGCATTAGGGCTAATTCACACTAGCCATGCTGGGTTTCCATTTCCGGAATAAAGTGTGTTTCCCCTAAGCCATAAGAGACGTGAACTCCAGTACAAGCTATCACCTGAAAGCAGGAACCCTCATCCCCGGTAGGGTCTAGGGGGAAGGCGTGGATTATGGAAAGTTCGTAAAGAAAATAAGAAGTGATCTTCTCCTTTAACCATCACATTAAAATGGAAACATTCAACTTAATTCACATAAATTTTGGTATAATGGTGAAAACAATTGTAATACAGATTTATTATGGAGCAAGCAGATGGTCACAGCTGATAACAACAGTCAATTGTTTTATTGCTTGTAAATGCCATCAATCTCCTAGTGCTTGTCTAGCATTAGTCCCTGTAAAGGCCATACATGGGTTGATCAATCGATTTAAAAAATGTACTTTTTACTGAAAAACTGAAACTGAGCATGAAATCAAAAGTGGTGTTGTTGGTCAGGTTGTAAAATTTTAATTGATGGTTGAGGTGTCTGACGGGGTTTCCAATGGTTTGTGTCCAATCTGATTTGGAGCATGCACACTGCCCCCCCCCCCCCATACACCTTTAGATCGCATCCATACAATTTAAATCTACCAACAACTATGTAGTGCCGGGTCCTCCCTGATAGAATATATAGTGATTGGAAGGATTAGAAAGGTCCTCATACTATGGTTTTGGTAGAAGAAAAGTTAATTCACAGGAATTGTATGGTAAGATTGTAAAGGTGCCTGTTCGACAGGTCTGCCGAACAGGTTTCGGACATGTTCGTAAATCCTGCTTGAATGTAATTCCAAAGGATTGACTGGGAATCGGCCACCTAAATTGGTGCTCCGTGATTCCCGTCCATTGGGTGTCCATCGCATGGTGTATGGGCCCCCCCTTAGGGTGTATAGGGGGCATATACAATTTAAGTAATCTGTATTGCATCAAGTACACCGAATGATAGTACCACTGATTGATATTGTACTGACAGTTAACATTTTTTATTGAGGAATAGTTTATGCATGTAAACCTATCTTACGGTCTTTTGAGTGGAAAAACAGCCTGAGTGTCATTTCGATTTTGCACATGCTGGCCCTTTAATAGGGGAAAATATTGAGTGGTGAGCTGAGTGCTGAATACTGCTGAATAGTTTTTGCGACTCCGTCACACAGCCACTTAACAAGACAATACCCATGTTGCTCATCACACTTAGAAATAACACTTGTTCCAGATAAGCAGAGGTAATTATAATGGAGATATATGTTTTAAAACACTATACATTTCTAGCAAATTATTTATTTAACTAGTGTTAGTTACCTTTTTATTTCAAGAAAACCGCTACTGATATAAAGGTTAAAAAAAAACTATGAAAACAAAAGCAAAGAAATATAAAGAAATCTGTTCCACGTACAGTAACCTAGATTGTAAAACAAGAAATACAGTTCAAATGTTTGTCCTCCATGTGTGATGATTCATCTATCAGCTCTGTTGTGCTGATTATCAATATGTTCAGGAATGTGGAGCAAGACATATGGTAATCATTAAATATAGTAACAATTGTATTTGTGTGCTCAGTGTATAGAGCGTACTTACTTGCACAGGCTGAGATCACCCCAAGTTACTTCTCCAACTGAGCCAGGTGGATCCAGAGAACACAGAACATATTTCAGCTCCAGGAAGAATGAAGTTAACCCTTCCATTCATAGCCAGTCTTCATGCATCCTCCATGACCATGTATGTGTTCTGCAGGCAGGGAAAACACTGGCAAGCAGCTGTTGTAGAGTTGCTGCACTGAGCTCTTGTTACTACAAATGAAGTGTGTGGAATCCAGACTTAGTACTATGATATATCTCCCTCCAGAATGGGAAGCATCATCTGCCCAGCCTACATGCTGATTGGAGGGGAGCCTGGGACTGATCTGTTGCTGTGGTTCAGCTCTGGTAGTGTCAGCTCAAGTCTTCTGTACAAGCTACAAATGATAATGATGTGTAGTAAAAGGATCACAAGCTTTGTGTTCTAATCCTCTTGTTCTCTTTATTTGTTCACTGTTTTACACCACTTCTTGTTTCTAAAAGAAAACCTTTGTTGGATTAGTGTCAGTTCTATCTGGAGAAACAATAATATACATGTTACATATGTTTAAATTGAAACATAATGATCCATAATCTGACCTGTACCTGTAGAGAATGATAATAAATTAAACTATATTAGTGCTTTCCCTAAGAGTCCACATTATTATTGCTATTTACTAACTTATATTTGTAAATTGCCAACATATTATGTTGCGCTATAAACAAAGATCAAAAAGCAAACAAGCCAACACGTACAAACTGTGACGCAGGCGGAGAAGAATACAAGATTAAGGGTTCTTTCACATTGCTGGTCACTTTCGGCAATGCATGCAGTGTGGGATCTGCAGGTATCTCTAGGACTTGCGTACCATTCACATTAATGTGCTGTGTTTTGAATCCTTTAGCAAACCTGCAAAAACATAAAACTGCACCACGTATTATGAGGTTTGAAACAAATGTCAAAAGAGCCCTAGGCAAACTTACATGTGTGCTCTGTAATAGCAGTTTCCTGTTTGGCAATTCATTCACGCCTAAAGAAATGGCGACATAGCAGAGTTTCATATTACAGCTTTGACTGTGCCTTAAGTTGGCCACACACGGGTAGATTTCGTGCAATCGACCAGCGATCAATTACAGCGTGGGGACGTCACCCCGTTGTGAATGAATCGCGGGTCAATCGTATGGTAATCAATGTGCACCACATGGACACATCAATTACCGTACGATGGGGACCCAGGTTTCCCGGTCCCCCAGGTCTCTCCTTTCCCCAGCCGAGCTGGGTCCTTGTTGCCACGCCCCCTTCATACACACACACAGCCGTTAGCTGATCACAGCCGTAACTGATCACTGCCTGTCCATTACATTGGATGGTGACTCATGGTCCCCAGTCAATGTAATGGATTTCGACCAAGGTTTTCCAACATGTTGGAAACCTGTTTGGTCGAGTTCCTTCGAACAGGAGCATTGATCCTGTTCAAAGGAACCGCGGATGGCTCTAATCTGTTACTTCATCGAGACATGTGTGGCTAGCTTTAACCTCCCTAGCGCACTGCTGAGGTCCAGATTTCTGTACCAAAAGTGCACCATAGACTTCAATGGTAAATTTTTCTTTATGTTGTAGGCCTGTAACTTCCCAAAATATGTTCGTACAAGGGTCTAATAGACATCCTGACGATAATAATGTTTGAAACAATTATGTAAAATATTTTTTTTTTTAATAAAATTCATGAAAAAACACAAAAATCAGGGAACAAAGCTATGCTGCTATGTACTAAACATCGCCCAAATAAAGTCTCTGGTGCCCCAGATGTGCCCATTTGCAGTTAACCCTCTCTAACCTGGTGTGATGAAATCACACCAGGGATGAGAGGGTTACTGCAAATGGGCACATCTGGGGCACCAGTGAATTTATTTAGGTGATGTTTAGTACATAGGTGCACATTGAAAGCAGTTTTCTACATAGAAAACTGCTTTCATGCAATTTACTTTTCAAATCTCCAGCTGCCCCCCCCCCCATGTGACATCATCACGTCACTCGGAGGGGGGGGGTGTGGGGAGAGAAGAGACGGAGCTGGCTGCCTGCATGTCACATCGGGGACACCGGGACAGCGCAGAACTGTGGGTATGTGCTCCCGGTGCCCTGATGTGTACTGGACGGCAGCATCTTGTCCAGTGCGATAGAAGCAGTAGCAGCGCTGGACGAGATGCTGCCGTCCTGACCGCTAGGGCAGTTAAGGTAGCCCTTAGGTAGTGGGTCCACCTGGTGAGATCTGACGGTGATCTGACATGCTGGTAAATTCCCGGATGATCCCATTACTGTGAGTGGGGATGGCACACAAAGGGTGCCCGACAATCAGCTGAGGGGCTGACTGCAGCGGGATGATGTGCCTCATTTATCGAGGCAGAGTTGCCTCGTGTATGGGCACCTTTCGATGGTATAATTGTTTCAAAGTTGCTCAAAAATCCTGAAACAACATACTTACTTGCTTTAGAGCTCATTAACACCCTAAAACCTGCCTGATAAACAAGCAATAATCGCAACTCAACCAACTGGCGGACGCAACATTAGGCATCCCCCAGTCAGTTTTCGCGCTTTTTCTGATAGAACTTCCATAGGGTCCTGATCAAGATGACCTGCGAGCGCCGCACAATTTGTTAGTCCGCAGCAGCCCAGGAAACAGCCATGTAAATTTAGCCTTACTCTCGTCTGGAAGCAGCCATGTTTACTCTTGTGTAGCTTCCATTCCAAGGGTTATTAGCTGCAGTAATCTGCACAGCTGTGGGGGGGGGGGGGGGGGGGGGGGGGGGGGGGGGGGGCACAAGATATAATATAATGGTTTCAATGGAAGCTACAGCAGTTCTATTGACTTGTTTAGAGATGTGATTACTTGACAGCTCTGTATTAATTGTCTGACATTGTAATCACAGCCACAGCGTTTTTAGAGATAGAAGAAAAAATAGAAGGAGCGACGAGGGGCATTGAGGAATATCTTCTTACAGGATTGGATTTTGTTTCCCTAGATTGTGCCAATAAAAGAGGATTTGCCAGAATTAGGTACATCAGATGAGTTTAAGCAAACGGTATGGAAAATTTGCTGATTTTGTCCAGTCTCTTTGTGGCTTATTGCTATTTACGTGTTTGTATTCACAGAATGGCATTTCTATGGCATTATCTTCTCTCTTCTCTCTCTCGAGCAGGAAGTGTTTGAACAATGACTTCTTGGCAAGGTCAGGCATTATTATAGGAATGGTGTTTTAATTATATTTATAAGATTATATTAGCATTGGAAAGAATGTGTGAATGTTTGTTCTCTTCCACTGAAAAAACAAAACTCTCAGTGTTCTTCATATTCACCTAAACATTGGTTATGGATCTGTGGGGCCACTATCTTGCTTTCTTCTTTGAGCATAAATGAAAGTGGTGAATGAGTAGTGAGTGACAGGGGCGACTTCAGAATGGAGCCCTGGGGAGTTGATTCATACAGGAATAACAAGCAGATAGTGACTCATTCGGATGAACAGAGCCACCTAGGGACAAATATATGTGTATAATATTTACACATACTTTGAAGGAAAATATACACCAACATTATCTTAGAATGTCAGAGTTCATGTACAATTTATGTACATAAATGTGATATTTTAGTTATTCGCTTTATATAGATTAAGTACAGATCTGTACTGGAAATTTTGTCCATTCAGAATGTGAAAAACCGTACTGGATTGTATATGTTTCCATTTTCTGCATTTAAAACCTATTGGCAGCATGAGGAATGAGTTGCAGACTTAGCAGTTCCTGAAAGCACAATATCTATTCAATATGCTATGGCCCTGTGCCCGCACAGACTCATCAGTCCATTGATACAATACCACCCTCTTACATGTTGAATGATGCCCCCCTACCTTGGGAAGAGACTACAGAATAAGGGTCATGTCACTGCATGGTGTTGCTATTTGTAGCATCCAATCACCAGGGACCTACCACCTCTGATTCTGCCTTCTATTATCGACACAAGAGTGCAGACCGTAGGTCAAATGTAAAAATTAAATACTTACCTGGTGAAACATGCCACTTCTGACATCTACTTAACCATATCCCCTTGCACCCGCAACTAGCAGCATCTGAATCAGGTGACGCAGAGGGGCAGAGCGTTATCCAATTCAGATGCGGATAGGTACATGGTGCGAGACCAAAAGTCTTGCTCCTCCATCTTGAAGCCTGGAGGATAAGATACTCCAGGCATGGCGGCACAGGAGCGAGCAGCCAGAAAGGCTTTTTTTTTTCTTTTTAGGGGTCACTGTCCCTGGACAAAGACCCGATGTGAGTAATGTGTATATGTTTATTTTTTTATGTTTATTTTTTTTTTTTAATCCACTTTAAGAAGAGGAGAAAAAAGGACCCATAAAGCTAATCATGTGGTCAGTTTATTTAATTCTGAATAGGAAGAGACTCATCAGACATGGATGGTGTTCAGGTTTACATGTGGTTTATTACTTTCTCCCATTCTAAATGTGGCAATGTGTAATTTATGTGGAGGAAAGGGAGGAGATCACATACTCCTCATACTCTTCCTAATAATTCATGAGAGCTCTGGTTTAGCAACCGAGGGACACAGAAAAGGTAGGTAACAGTGGGTAAGAGTTGTTTTTAAAGGTCACCATGTCCTGATCAGAAAACATGTACTAGCCTCTATAAAAAATATTTATATCTGTGCACAACCACATTTAAAGAAAAAAATAAATACTACAAAAACATGTCCCAATTTTACAGAACCTTTTTTGTTTGTTAGTACAGCAGACATAGCCATGGGAACGCTATCAACTGCAGGGTACATGGGCTAAAGTGCAATTCAGTAATGGAGTATTAAAGTCCCTCTGGGAACATGTAATCAGTTTTAGTGAAGTGACTGCAGAGGTGTAAGGTGAGGATCATTACTTACTGCTTTGTGGTAGGATAAAAAGAAGTCACTGACAATATAAGCAAAATGCACAGACTTGGGAAGCTGATTATAGTAAAACCTATGATGAAATCAAAGGAACAACTGTTCTGTTAAAAGTTTGTAATTAATTGAGAAAAAAACTTTAACAAAATAAAGCATTTTCATTGTTGTTCTGACTGTAGTTTAAAATGTATAACTTTTGGAATATTTGTATATACCATTATATCATATATTCTTGTTTTCACAGTCACTCACTCTTGTCATACCTCTAGTACAGTAATTGATTCTGAATGATCACACATTTGCCCAAGTCGTGTAATCCTTTGATAATTCATATTACATTTTTTTTTGATCTTTAGCATAAAGACAACTGTATAAGTCTATCATCAGAAGACAGAAACTGTACAAAATATATAAGATACACTCAAATAGAGTTTTTTCTTTGGGGTGGGGTGTTAAACAATTTGAAACAGTCCAGGGTGAAAAGAAATGCATTCAATTTGACAAAACTGTAATCCACCAAAGTTGAAATTAAAGCAAGTAACTCTCATTGTAGTTGCCACGCTTTCTTGTACGGAATGTTCAAAGGGAGGTGGGAATTATAATATTCAATCTTACTTTAGGCATGAAATCTGATATCAGTACATCACAAGAAGACATATAAACGAAAGCAGATTAGTAATAGCAGTATATGTTTTAACAATATTTTATTGGTTAGAAATAGGGCAGAACTCATGTTGTGTGTCCTTAAAATATAAATTGTTTTGCAATATTTGTGTGATATCTCTCTGATATATACTCAGTTAAATGTGCTTTAAGCCACATATGTGCCAAAAGTTAAGACTGTCATGGGGGTTTTGTTAAGAACAGCTGAATTCCTATCACCTCTATGGTTGGTTAGGTTCTATTCCCATTTAACTGTGAATGTACCATGGCAAACATATGGGCATTTAAAAATGCTTTGAGGACTAATAATAAGCTCTTCTAAAAAACATCCTTATCGAGAACAAGGATTTTCAACATGAGATGTGGGAAGACAGCAATGTATCTTCATTACTTCTGTTCATTAGCCAAGGCACGTTGCATAGGTTGCATAGGAGTTCAAGAATGAGTTGTCAATCATTCTTAGGGATATGTGTCAATACATGGGCTAACCAACTACTCCCAACAACTCATGTTTCCTTCCTTCTTCCTTCCTTGCAGACATTCATTACAGCATTGAAAGAGGAAAAATACTTTAAACAAAGCAAATATCTAAAGGCATCTTTACCAATTTCTATTTCTATACACAAACTGTTTTAGAATCAAAGACATTTTCATTCCTTCATACAGAGTTTTTTTGTTTTCCTCCTTCATACAGAGGAGGGAGCAGAGAACTATATAGAAGCAAGAAAGATGCTTAGAGTAGTGAATGTAAAATGAATGGAGTGCTATTAAAGTAAGAATGTACAGAGGGGGGTTTGTTGAATAGAGAGAGTATAGCACAGTATACATAATGTAGAGATGTGTTGACTAAAGAGTATGCAGTTCAACCTATAAAATTGAAGGTACAGAACAGGATGTTTAATACAGAAGGTACAGTACAGAGTTTTAAGGATGGTTTAGTTATACAGAATAGGTTATGATTTGACTTCAGCCTGTGATTTGTAATGGTTTGCTCGAAGCTCCACGGCAAAAAGAAAGAAGAGAAGAGGAAAAACAAGAAAAACGTTGTCTTTTCTTCTTCTGCTCAGAATAGAAGGGAGCGTGACAGGAGCTTTGAGTAAGGGCTTAAGGAAATGGTTACTTAAAATTTTGGTTGTTGGAGCAGTTAAATCAGGGATCAACATTTGCGCCAACAACTATATCACTTGTATAGATCCTCACAACGAGGAATTGCTTCAAGTCGGTCACTCTCGCTTGCCTTGGGGTACCTGGGGTGGTTGGAACAGTATGTTTGCCCTGTCCACAACTGTTCACAATGTTCATAGACAAAATTCTAGTTTTCCAGGAAAAAAAGAGACTGCATGCAAGGCACCCATTTTGTTGCAAATTGCGCTTTATTGGTAGATTGAAATAACTTTAAACATCAACACGTTTTGTGGTCTTAACGGCCACTTCTTCAGGATGAGTTATTTGTAGGTAAAAAAGGCTCTTACTTCCTTTAAGGGTTGCTCGATGGAGACTATGGGTTTAGTTATACAGTACATCTGAAAAGTATTCTTTTTTGACACATTTTGGTATGACAGCCTTATTCTAAATTTAGTTAAATTATTTTTCCTCAGAATTCTACACACAACACCCCATAATGGCAATGTGAAAAACTTTACTTGAGATTTTACTTAAAAACTGAGAAAGCATATATACATAAGTATTCATAACCTTTACCATGAAGCTCAAAATTGTAGCTTAATTGTCCACCTGTAGTAAATTAAATAAATTTGACTGGACATGATTTGGAAGGCACACACCAGTCTATATAAGGTGCCACAGATCATGTCAGAGCACAAACCAAAAATAAGGGAATGTCTGTAAAGACATTATTGTTTAGATCTGAGGAAGGTTACAGAAAGATGTCTGCTGCTTTAAATGTCCCAATGATCACAGTGGCCTTCATCATATGTAAGTGGAAGAAGTTCAAAACCAGCACCAGGACTTCACAAATCAGGCCTGTATGGCAGACTGGCCAGATGGAAGCCACTCCTTAGTAAAAATGCACATGGCCACTTGGAGTTTGTTAAACAACACCTGAAGGACTCTCAGACCATGAAAAATAAAATTCTCTCTGATGTGACAAAAAATCTTTGGTGCAAATGTCAGGTGTCATGTTTGGAAAAGCAAGCCAATATCACCCCTACAATGAAGCCTAGTGGTGGCAGAATGTGGGGATGTTTTTTCAGGAACTGGGAGACAGCGGCAATGTACAGTGACATCCTGGTTGAAAACCTGCTCCAGAGCGCTGTTAAACTCAGACTGGGAAGATGGTTTATCTTTCATCAGGACTACAACCCTAAGCATACAGCCAATATATCACGGAGTGGCTTCAGGACAACTCTGTGAATGTCCTTGAGTGGCCCAGCCAGAGCCCAAGACTTGAATCCAATTGAATATCTCTGGAGAGGTCTTAAAATGGCTGCACCAACGCTTACCATCCAACCTGATGGAGCTTGAGAGGTGCTGCAAAGAGGAATGGGCGAAACTGACAAAGGATAGGTGTGCCAAGCTTGTGGCATCATATTCAAATAGTCTTGCTGCTAAATGTGCATAAACAGTATTGAGCAAAGGCTGTGAATACTTATGTACATGTGATGTCTCAGTTTTTGTTTTTTTAATACATTTGCCAAACTTCTTTTTCATGTTGTCATTATGGGGTTTTGTGTTTCGAATTCTGGGGAAACATTTATCTAAATCATTTTTGTAATAAGGCTGTAACAAAACAAAATGTAGAAAAAGTGATGCGCTGTGAATTCTTTCCGGATACCCTATATTTAAGTGATATAACACAGTGTACATATAATACAGCACAGTGTGAGTGAGAAGTGGATTCTGAGTAAAAGAGGTTCAACACAGCATACAAAGTGTGTCCAATGGTGTGTCAATATTACAGAGTGTAGAGAAGGTATGGAGATGAAAATTAGATGATGTTTAGTAGAGAATTTACAATTGAAATGTACAAAGTGGATCTTTGTTGAGAAAGTAAGAACAGTGGAGCATTATCTTTCTCGAATAGCCCCCCACTACAAGCTTCCTAGTCCAGAACTGTCTAAACATCACACTCTATTAGAGGCAGGGTAAAGAAAACTTTCTTTGATGACACACTTTTCACTCCTTTACATCAGTGAAAAGTGAAATGCTGTGTTATCGAGCGTGGGTCTGTGATGACAGATGACAGATGCCCAGCGTCCTTATTCCCAGGACTCCTGAAATGATGAAGGAGATTGAGGATGCTATAGCTCTGGTATGCCTGCAACATTAAGAAATAATTCTGCTACCATTTCTATTGAAGGACAGCTAGTCACACAATAGCACTGCTCTTTTTTTTATAGATCTGTTACACTATTTTGACTTCTATAAGGCTTTTATACATGTATATCTGCAGGCTAGTGAACACAGTATCTACCACACCCTATTTAGCAGTCACTGGGTGTTTGTTTGTGTCATATGTTCCTTCTGTGTCTTTTCTTTGAACTTGTTGCCAGATTTAGCCATCCTATTATTTTCAATAACTTCAATATTATTAACATATCGTTTTTTGGGAGAACAGGATAATTAAACTGCACGTACAGCAGCACACAAGTCAAGAGCACGGCCATTGAAGAATGCTGCCTAGCACTTCAATATCAACACAACGGTAGGTGCTTATCCTATTTCTAAAATTACATTTGCATGAAGCAAACAATAGCAACCACCTTCATATTTCAATCTGCTAAAAGAGGAAATTGTAATGGTGGCGCTGTAAATTGTACATTGCTTTTTTCATGTAATAATAAAGAACTCAAGCAGTGTATTGACATACCTTCAGTTAATTGTGGCAAAAAGCTGCCTTTTATCTGCCTTTCTGGGAAAATTTCTATCACAAACAGTATTCTGTGGAAAGGGGAATGTTCCAGACATAGTCATGTGACTGGTGTTACAGAATAAATAATAACCGTATTTGTTTGTTAATTGAAATTAAATTTTTAAACATAGCTGTGTTTATCAGAATAATTTAAGACAACATAAACAGGTCTAAAGCTTGTTGAAAGATGCCCTAACACCCATTTAAAAAACATACAGGCAAAGGCACAGAAAAATCTAATATTTGTAATGGAATGTGTTTCTTCACTGGCTATGAATTTAATTGAGCCCAAAGCTGGGCATAGATGGGTCGTTTTCCTGTCGACTGCGGAGCCGACCTAGTTGGCATGATGATGTCATCACGCACGGCCGCTAGTGCCGGTAGACGGTACGGGGACTGTAGCACTTGGGCTGGGGGCTACCGTCTCCATCCGGGATCGGCTCTGAATTTACCATCATGTCGGATCACTGTGCGATCCGAAATGCGGCAGATTCTTTGTCAATATGACCAGGGGGCGCACCCAATTCCCTGCCGACCTGACCGCCCATTGATTGCAGGAACGCGCACGGCAGCCAATTGGCTGTCGAATCGTGCAAGAGTTGGCCCATCTATGCTTCGCCTTAGTCACTAATGGTAATATAAATGTGTCAGGGCCACAGAACGCCAGTGCCAGCGCTTCTCCTTCTGTCACCACTGTGCAATGCGCCTGACAAGAAGGACTATATCAACATAACCTTTGGGTTCCTCGCTTTGTGTTTTATTGCTCTATTCATTGGATTGAATTGTTGTCCATGATCCCTGCTGTGTACCTGGACTACTCTTTTGTTAACACTTTGGCTCTGTACTTCCTCCTTAGGGGTCAATGGAGGGTTTCATCAGTCTCAGATCTCAGGTGGCATACTTTGACACAAAGACCTTGGCGTAACCGAAATCGGGTAGATGTATTGTGTCTCCCATTCAAGGGGGGAGGGGGGGGCTTTACTTAAGGTGAAGCTTAAGACTGCAGCGGAGATTGGGGTATCCTGTCTGAACTTCAGACTGGTGATCCTTCTAAAGGCCCCCATACACGGGTCGGATTCCGGCCAGATTCCGGGCCGATCGATTCCGGGCGCGTGCACGCGAAACGATCGTGCCGGAATCGTGTGCAGCCCACCTTGTCCGATCGATCACGTCCGATCGTTCAGGGGCCCAGAATCAGATCCGACAGAGAACCAACATGTTGGTCTTTTTGATCCGATTCTGCACACATCAGGGGGAGTTGCCATTTGTGAGGTGGACAATCGGACACGGAATCGTCCCAGAATCCGTTGGACAAGGTGGTATGCAGCGATCGGATACTCTTAATTGGCCGATCGATCACACCTGCGATTCCCGCCAGAATCGCCGGAATCGATCGGATAGGTGATCGAGCGGCCATGGAATCCGACTGTGTATGGCTGGCTTAAGACCCTAACAAAATGGTTTAAAAAACAATTGGTCAGAACACAAATTACTGTATATATTTTAGTCGACCCGGGTATAAGCTGAGGTACCTAATTTTATAAAAAAGTCTGGAAAAAGAATGAGGGACACCAGTATATAACAAACATCTTATGTAAGTCATTTAAACCTGTTCTTAGGTTAAAGGTGAAAAATTTATAAACAGAAGAGCTACTTTGTGATGCCAATCATGCCTGTTATGTATCTTATTTAAATAAAGGGAAAATAATAAGCTACATATGGTCAATAGTGTAAAGAAATGTCAACTTTATACATACAGTTGATTTACAAAAATTGTTAACATCATCCAAAAGTTCCTGTATTTCAGAAATTCAACTTAAAAGTAAAACTGGTATATGAAATTTAATAGACAGATTACATGCAAAGCAAGATATTTCAAACCTTTATTTGTTATAATTTTGATCATTATTTCTTAGAGCCTATGAAAATCTCAAAATACTTGAATATTGGGAAAGGGTTTAATATTCTAGACTCAAGGTGTCGGACTCTAATCAGCTTATTATTCCAAAACCTCTGCAAAGCTGTAAATGGTCTCTCAGACTGCTCTCCTGACAATTGTGCAGAAAACCAACTTTGACACCCTCCATAAGGAGCCTCAAAGGATAATTGCAAATGAAGTATGATGTTCCCAAAGTGCTGTATCAAAGCGCATCAATAGAAGTATAAAGTGTGGAAGAAAAAGATCTACAAGCAGCAGGGATGACCACAGCCTGGAGAGGATTTCAGTGAAGGCCAATTAAAAGTGTTTTGGACTTTCACAAGTGTTGACTGAGGCTGGACTGCGTCAAGTGCTACTGCACACAGACTAATCCTAAACATGGACTTCAAATGCTGTATTCCTTATGTCAAGCCGTTTATGACAACAAACAATGTCAGGAATGTCTTACCGGGACTAAAACTGGTCTGTTGCTTAGTGGTCCAAAGTCCTCTTTTCTGATGACAGCAAATTTTGCATCTCATTTGGAAACGAAGTGAATGTGTTGACTGTAGAGAGCAATATAACTAAAGGCTGGGGATATGTTGTCTGTGTAAGACAAATGCACACATTGAGGCTGACTTACTGAAGCACTTCAGACTTTTTACTCAAGACATTGTTGTGACAAGGAAATACCTTGTGCAGATATGCTAAGCAACATTTTGCCTGACAGCCCTAGTAGTAAAGGGGTTTTCAACACTGGAAAATGCTAAGCAATGCACCAGCTATGAACATGTTTCAGGTCACTTACATGTACATACCATTTGAGAACTTAGATTTTAGATAGCTTTAAACCTCCAAACTCCATGTTTTTAGACAAACAAAAAATTACTGTATTTTGTTTACCATAGGATGCTTCACGGTATAGGACAATACCGGTAAATATACGGAGAACTGCTTCATGCTCCAACTGGCAGAGTGGGGAGTTACAAGAGTTGAGGAAGCTGTCAGAGGCTGCATGTGACCCCTCGCCTCCTGGTCACATTCTGCAAACATCTGTATGTGAAAAAGCAGCTTCAGCCAACTCACATACAAAAGCAGGGACGATCCACCCGTGGGCAGACTTTTCCCTGTCCTAAGTGTATATGTGATGGCTGAAGCTGCCCACTCACATGCAGAGATTGGCAGACATATGAGCAGAAGCTCAGCCATGAAGCAGACTATATAAAGTCTATATCAAGACTATATAAAGTCACATATTGGGGCCATAAGAGTTTCCAGCATCCTTTAGCGTCCCATCCCTAAACAACCTATTATTAAACATCCCTATGAACAACCTCATATTCAATATCCCTAGGAACAACCATATACACAGCATCCCTATGAACAACCATATACACAGCATCCCTATGAACAACCATATACGCAATATCCTTAGAACAACCCCATATTCAACAATCCCTATGAACAACCCCATATTCAACAATCCCTATGAACAACCATATATGCAATATCCCTATGAACAACCCCATATTTAACAATCCATATGAACAGCCTCATATTTAACATCCCTATAAATAAAAGTGCAGAAAGATCATGTTTGAGCAGCTATATAGAAACCTTACATCACCAAAAGCAGTGCCAAGAATATGATGAAGTGTTGTTATCTACGTTGACACTGTACTCTGTGGTAATACAAATGTGTCCTCTAGAGTGATTAGGTTTAATCAGGGTCGGTGGGTGTTCTCTTTGACACAATGCAGTTTTAGTGTAGCTATTTTTTTGACTGCAAGTCATTTGCTGTCCCGTAAATGCTTTAGATATGGAAAACAATCCCCTCTGTGCATTGAGTGAAAAAAATAATAAACCTTATGAATATCTACTGCCATGATGATTACTGGCCCTTAGTTACAAGCTGCATTGTCCTAACCCCCTCAATTACTCTGCCCTCTAATTGCTTTAGTGCATTAATGCAGCTTTGAGTGGTATGAATTATGTCTTAATAGCATGAGAACATGAAACAAGAATTAGTCTTAGCACAGTTTATTTATTTTTTAGAACTGTGTAATTTTTTATACTCACAGAATATAACTCTCTATGGCCTGATTATTTGGCAATACATTTGTTATTACCTAACAAAGTTGTAATGCATACAAGACAGACTTGACTTTGTTTATATTGGTTTAAAAATATAAACTATAGTATAACATTCTACCTTGTAAAAATAAAAATAGCTAGCTAAGAGCTAATATTATAATTAAAATTGATTTTGAATTGTATACCTTCATCTCCTTGTTTTGTTCCAAATCCATTTTGGTGGAGTATAGAGACTAAAATTTTAGAATTGTGTCAATGTCCCAATATTTATGGACCTGACTGTATATCATCTCCTTGTAACTTTGTGTATAAATGTGAGTCTCAAAAAACAGAATTGTATTAGCCTGAAGAAGCGATCTGCGACATCCCAAAAGCTTGCTTCTCTAATGACTTCCGTCAAGAGTATCACATAAACTCAAAACCTTCTGTATTCATCGACAGCTAACATGGTACAACACTCTACTATAGTTTAGACTCTCAGTCATGCCTGTTCACTCCCAAATGTCTTATAATCATTTGGTGAGGTGTAAATAAAGTCTCAGATGATGGGGTTATACTACGGTGTAGATGGCACTCTGATTGCTGGGGCAGTGAAAGTCATTCACTCGGCCGCAAAATTGAGTGTGCCCACCATGCGAGATCGACCAGGAATCTCCTGCATGTCAGATCACACGGTGATCCAACATGTTGGTAGATTCCCGTTTGATCATATTGGGATTACTTTTGGATCCCCGCTGATCCTCTGAGGGGCCAGCTGCAGCTTGATGACATCATCACGCTGCAGTCTGTCCCTCATCTATCAAGGGATAATCTAAATGTGTATGGGTACGTTTAGTGTGATGAATGAGTATAAGAATGTTACCTGTCTGACCACATAGCCTGAACTGTAGTTTGGCAGAGGAGGGATAATTGAATGAGGGGTGTTTTTAATGAGTGGATCTTCGCACCTTAATCCTCAGTGGCAAATAGGTGAAGGTTTGTGATTTACCAAAGTACTGGAGGATGAAACGAGTTTCGCTGGCTTTATGAAATACAGTTAGTTTAATTAAAGAAAGCTCTGGTGGGCTTTATTTATTATTTGCTTTATGCCCTCTCTAGTGCAACCTCTTACTTGTGAAATTGGAATCCATCCACCAATAACACCATGGCACAATAAGACAAGCAACAATCTGAAGTTCTCAAGTGCCTGTGTATAGCTGATAACTACTGAACAACATGTTTCTTTACCTGTTTTTATGACAAGTTCTTTGTAGCAAAATACATAAATTTTCTTATCTCCTTTGTCACATAGCACAAACCTTGCTAGAGTTTGGCTTCAGATCTCAAAATATAATGATAATATAATACAATATTCTTAAGCCAATCTTTATTTCCCAAATTCATTGAACAAACACTGTCATTACTTTCTAGAACAAGATGACCAAAGGTCTTTGTGCACTTTCCTCTTAAAAACATTTGAACACTATAATTTACCGTACATGAAACTTGTCACTTACCTATATTCTCTTATCCTTGTACAAGATTAAAACACTAAACCTATATGCTGGGTTTTGTTTTACCTTTAGCATTTACTGAGGTTATTATACCTGACCCAGCCATTTTAAGGCAATTTCATTGATTTGAAGTCTTAGAAGATGTATGTTTCTGAAATGATCAAAAGCATGTTTTGAACTATTTATATTTTAGTTGCCATATTTTTCCATTTGTTAATCTGTGCTATCTTCCTCTTTAGGTCCAAACCTGATTATTAACAAAACATCCAATGCAGGCACCTTTGGCCAACTAGATATCTTAGGTGCCCAATAATGTCCTTAAATGTTTTGCAGTTAAGCAGGAAAGTGGCCAAAGCTGTCTGTCATCTCCCAAAAGCACTTGTTTGGTGTGTGATATGGAGACACAATGGCAGACTTTATAGGGAAAAGAAGCCAAAGCCAATTCTACTAATGTATTTTTGCTATGAACTATGAGGTCCCTTTCAAACTATGCATGTTGCATTTCCTTAATGCAGGTTTTGTGTTTAATTGTCTGTTTTTATGACACTGTGGTTTTCATATTAAAAAAAGTTACCCTTTCCACATTTAACGCCTTGTGCTTTTGAAAACGCAGCAGTAATTTTTTCATGCGCTGCAGATTGGCTTCATAAAATGCAAATCCATACAAAAATGCATATGTGCACTTTGCAAAATGCATTAAATGCCTATGCGTTAACACATGCCTTTTGTTATTGGATGCCTTTTAAAAAAAACAAAAACACTTTTAGTGTGCAGTTGCTCTAAAGTGGCCAGCCAGCAATAGGTGTGACCCAAAATAGGTGGGGGTATAATAGGGGTGTGTAGTTATACTTGAACAGTTTTTGATGGAATTATTAGGTAGGTCAGTGGTTCCCAAACTTGGGGGCAGGCCCCCTTGGGGGGCATGAAGGATGTGTCAGGGGGGGGGCACGGTCCCTCATTCTGAACCTGTGTTTCAATGGGGAGGAGGGGCTTGAAAATGTTCCTAAATAGAAAAGGGGGGCCCTGCAAGGAAAGTTTAGGAACCACTGAGGTAGGTTGTTCTAAACATTTTGGAGAACTAACCATATATATTATGTGTATGTAGTCTGTTTAAGCCTTTCTGTTTCTTTGAAGATTCTGAGATGCTGTCTCTGTGCCATAACTTTAACCTTAACCATAACATCCTCCAAGGCCTTATGTCTACTTTACACTGGATAGGGTTTTTAATGGCATGCTCCCTTCATCATAGCTTATCACTGTGTTGAATAAAAACCTACAAAGGTTTGTTAGAGTAATTTAAATACATATTCCACCTGTCAGAGAAGCCAGCTCCTTGTTGCAGATTTTATTTTTAAGTAAAGGATCTTTTAGTGCTAAACTAACATTGTTCACAGCTTAGAATATCATTTACTCAAACACATATAACCCAAAATAGAAGCTTTTGTCAGACTGCAATGTAGACAGTAAAGGGTCACCCATCAATGTAATAAAATTATAAACATCTTTACATATACATTCAATAATTGATTGGTAATATTATAACTGTAGGAAACTTTTGTAATCCTTGCTGCAGTTATTTTAGCAATGTGTGAACATGGAAAAGCTGTTCTTGTTGCCCCATAGCTAGTATGATAAAACAGCACCTTTTATTCTGCTCTACAACACTTGTAAAACGAGAGGAAGTATATGAAACAGAATTGTGAATTATACCTAAAAACACTGTGCTGAAGGAGGAACAGGCAAACTCTGCTACCAGCATGAGGTTGTGGAAGTCATGTCACAGGTCATAGACTTTGGCTGAGTACAACAATAAGACACAAGGTGCATCCGCAAGGTCTCTCCCAGTGAAGATTTCAAAGCTGACTGAAATGTCAAGATGTGCTGTTCATTCGCTTTTGTATAAGCGAAGTATGCCCAGTGGTCAACCAAGGAAACTTAGTGTGAAAGACATAGCATGCTTACTTTAATTCATAAGGAGAAAATGCGCAGCAGAAACTAGATCCAATAAACTCCTTAATAAATAAACTACAGTACAATCTCATGTATGTTAGGTGTTATTCTTGCATATTCCAACCTGGATGCAAGCCAGCAAGCACCTAAATTCACCTTATGCACTTTATCAATCTCACTGGCAAACACCCTATTATTGGGACGATCTGTAACAAAATGTGAAAAATGTTTACCTGTCATTCGTGGCCTATCTCTGTAGAAAACGGAGACAGCCACAGAATAGAAATCAGTCACATCAAGCATATGGATCCACGTTTTCCACGTTAAAAACAATATATGGCAGCCCCCAATGGCCATATGTATTACTGCAGGTTATTAACCCCTGGAAGACTGCCATCTTCACAGTTTTCAACATAGCAACTTTCACAGACAAGAGCACAGCAGGTAAGTACTGTATATTTTGGCTCATAAGACACACATGTGTGTGTCTTATGAGGCGAATGTGCAACCATCCTTGACTGCAGAGGCAGGGAAGCACTCAGGAGGAAGATCCCCCCACAAGTGGGTCTTCTTTCTGATTCTCCCCCTACTCTTGGCCAAGCTCTTGGTAAGCTTATGGGTGGAGTCTGGCCCCGGCTTGGTTGTTTGTCTGGTAACATGGAGCTGCCAGAAACTACTCATAAGCTAGCCATACATGTTCCGATTCCATGGGCGATCGATCACCCATCCGATCGATTCCGCGATGCCAGAGGGAATCGGATGTCCGATCGATCGCCCAATTAAGCCTGTCCCTACCACCTTAGGCCACTGATTCCTGGACGATTCCGTGCCCGATCGATCACTTCACACATGGCAACTCCCCCTGATGTGTGCTGAATCGGATCAGAAAGACCAACATGTTGGTTCTCTGACAGATCCGATTCTGGGCCCCCGATCGATCATGTCCGATCGATCGGGGGCCCAGAATCGGAAGGTGGGCTTCACACGATTCCGGGACGATTGATTAGCGTGCACGTGCCCGGAATCGATCGTCCCGGAATCCCTTGGGAATCGGACCGGTGTATGGGGACCTTTAAGCTTACTGTGGATTGTGTAACTGTCCTGGCTGAGCAGGACAACAATCCACTTGAGCTGTCATTACAAAGCTCTGGGTGTACTATGTCATAGATAGGGCACTGCTCCATATGTCAGAAAGGGGACACCTCCTTTAACTCCAGTGCTTCTGTCTGGCAGAATCTGAATTTTTTTTTTTAATGTGCTTTTTGGCCAAAATAAGACGCTCCAGTTGATGGTGCGTCTTATTAATTGGAGCAACTTTTCAGTCAAAAAACATGATGATATTTTTTAAGGATTTTGGAGTGCTTCCACACTTTATTTAAATAAAAATGTAATTTTGTTTATTTTTTATATCATAACAATCTTTGTTTTTATGGGGGGGTTTTCATATACAAAATAGATTTCTGCTCCTGGAATCATTTCTAGGATACACATGAATTGCTTTATAATTGTGTGTTTTACATCATTTACATGTGTATCATCTCTGCGTCAGCTAAATAAGCAAGACCGTTCAGTTTTTATTTGTTGTAACAAAGGGCAGATTAAATATTCCATCAGCAGCGAAGATGTTGTTGGATTCTCTATGCACCATTAAAGACTGTGTGCCTACAAAAACTATATAGATCTTAATCTACTTTAATCAGCTTTGGGACATTTTAAATATCTTGTTTTTGTTTTTTTTAAATATCTCAAATCTTTTAATGACCGAATAAAAGATAAGCTGACAAGTTGATGGGCAATATAAATGTATGGCCAAAAAACAAGTGACATTAGTTGATAATGTAATCGTTTAAGAATATTTCACTATGAAAGAAGCTTGTATGATCTTAGTAAAAGGCACATTTGAACACAATTGTCTTTTTTTTTAGATTGAAGTTGACATTTAAATATCCATTCAGTCTTCTTGTAGGATCAGAGGCTTCTCCTTTTTTACTCCAAATAAATGAAACATCATTTTGACCAAACAATAAAATTTTTGTTTCATCTGACCATAACACAGAAGACCAGAAGTCTTCTTCTTTGTCCAGATGAGCATTTGCAAAGGCCAAGCGAGCTTTTGTGTGCCTTATCTGTAGAAGTGGTGTCCTCTTTGGCCTGCATCAATGGAACCCAACAGTGTCCGTTGCATTGTCTGCCTTGAGAAATTGCCATCAGCAGAGCCCAGATTGACCAGAATGACCTTGGTGGTGATCCTTGTTTTTTTTTTCACCTCTCTCACTATCCTTCTGACCAGCACAGTTATCACTTTTGGCTTCCGACCATGTCCTCTGAGATTTTCCACAGTGGGGAGCATCTTGTATTTTTTAATAATGCTTTGCACTGTAGCCACTGGAACTTGAAAACATTTAGATATGGCCTTATAACCCTTTCTTGACTTGTGCACAATGCGCAGCTGCAGGTGCTCACTGAGCTCCTTTGTCTTAGCCATGACTGTCCACAATCCAACTGCAGAGAGCTGCTGTTATTCACCTGTTGAGTTTGTTTAAAAAGCTTTTCCCAATTAATCAGGGTAATTAGGATGCTTAAGAACAGCTTGGACTATTGAACTTTGGATGACACCTATATCATTTCCCTTAAAAAAATGACTTGCTGGTTATTCTGTTTCACCTATGGCAGACTAAAAATGAGTAATTTCTGGGACAGTGTTTCTGACTTGTCTGTGAGCTAACTCTAGATTTGTATCCCCATAAATTAGACAGATAGCTTACTCAGTCACACTGGTACTATGAAAGATCCAAGAGGTTTATTGTCCTGAACGTAGATCTGTAATGTACAGCAGTAATAACAGGTAAAAAGAAATTGAATTGCCCAGCTAAGCAGAAGATGATATCAGATGAAGATGGGGAAGAAAATGGCTACTGAGGAGAAGAAGAAGGCAGGGGCTAAGCATCACAAAACTAAGTATCGAGAGCTGGCCTGAACAATTCTCACAACATACAATGAGTTCTTAAAGGAACATAACACAGAATTAACTTTCAAAGGTCGTGAGACACAACACTGGTTGAATAAAAGTTACTTAAAGTCAAAATTTGCAAGGTATATGAATAATTATGGGCTCAACTGTATAAGGTCACTATAAAGCGGAACTACAGTCAACAAATAACAAGATAAAGAAAATAACCCAATAAATGATAATGCTTATAGTTGACTATCCAGAGAAAGAAATAAAATATTATCCTGTCCTAGTATTGTCCTCTCTACCCTTCTACTGACAGATCTGCAGGACAAGATGCACGTAAGGTCTACATGACTATGGGAGGCATAGTCCCCCGAACATTCAAGGGGTTAAAGATTGCAGGGGGGGGGGGGGATAAATATGCAGGCTTACAGGATTGGCAGTCAAGGTCTGATGATAAGTGGAGCTGCAGTGGAAGTCATTGCTGGGGGTTTCTGTGAGTTCTTTCCCTTTTGTTTTTCTTCTCTTTGCTGTTTATTTTGTCATAGCAGCCGTGGTGGAAAAAGGTGTCTTTGGAAGTCTGTTCAAAGCACAGATATGGTTACAAGTGTGGTGTCTGTGCTTTAACATGGCATTGTACCCATTGAATACAGGAATGGCTAATTCCGGTGCTGTCCCTGAGCGGACTGGGTGTGGCCTCGGACAAGAGTCACTATACAATGGATATAATTAATGAAGGCTAATGGACACTAGTGATGTCGCGAACCCGGAATTGCGCATTCGCGAACGGCGAACGCGAACTAGCGCAAAAGTTCGCGA
>CM070033.1:76232937-76254343 GCA_036250615.1 Ptychadena robeensis | reverse complement strand
GGAATCCAACGAGAGGAGACGGGACCTTTTGGTTCTCAACTCCCCTCAATTTTTGAAATAAATAGGGTACTGTAAATGGTTAAATAATATGTAATGGAATAAAATAAAACAAAACAACAGACAAGATACGTACATTAAAGGAGGTTTACTAGGATTGATCTCTCAGGGCCATGTGTTTTGCGGGATGACCTCACTTCCTGGTTAGAAATGAGATCACTTCCTGCTTACAGATGCTGGAGGGCTAAACAGGAACAATGGGACGCGTTTTGAATGGAGGATCTTTTTTAACAGAAAATTACCCTGTGACAGGTATATCAGGCAAAAGCCAGAAAAACTACCAACAGACCGATGCTTTGGCCGATGGTTGTGCTAATTGCTCGTTTACTGGGCGGTTATTAACATGTAAACTTGCCCCTACTTTTGTGGTAAACATCGGGAAGATAAGCTCTTTGACTTTCTCATTGAAACACACTAGAGGCTGTTTTACCAAAGAAGCTGATAAGTAAACATTTATTTATTATCAAAATTTCTAAATTTCTAAATACTATCCAATTAGATTCTGTTGAAATTAAACAGATTATTGTATAACTGAAGTGAAGCCTTACATTAATATGCAAACTGCTAACTTCAGTAAATCTGTCTCAGTGAGTATTAAAACAAACACTCCTAAATCACAAGGACATATGGCACATTTAATGAAATCTGTTCCCTAGGAAAAGTGTAATCTACTTATTTCCAAAAAGGGACAGTGCTTAAGCAACTCATTAGTAATTAATTTGAGGTGCAATGTTTTTGTTTGTTCTCAAAATAAGAGTAGCCTTTTATAGTAGTTGGCAGGTAAGATTATGATCAATCAATCAAAAATGTAAAAAAAAAGTAATCTTTGCTATGAGCAATGAATGTGCAATACTGATATTAGCATTTCTAAGAGGATTCATTACTGGCAGTCGCCAATTTTAATCAGGCTCTTGAGCACTAACCTGGAACATTGTGAAAAACTAACTGGCAAAGGTTAATGAAGCTATTGCCTTTTATCTCTATGATACATATGAAATCTGCCAACGAAGAAGAAAATAGCAACATTTTGGAATATTATATAAGAAAGACATATTATAGATAAAGGCATTTGTTTTATTACATATCTATTTTGTTTCCCTTGACAGTATAATGCAAAGAGCAAAGATAAGATGTAACTATAAAGGGATATCACTTCTCATCTATAGCAGGTATTTTAATTCTGTAAGCTGCAGGATGCCATAAACTGCTGGAGATCATGAGAGAAGCAAAGTATTTAGACACCACCCACTGACTGAATTTTTAATAAGATGTTTAAAGCTTAAAAGGATTGCGTCCACTATGTCTTTTTTGCAGTTTAAAAAAAGATGTGGACACAACCCACCCTGTTAATTTGAATAGGACATTATGCACTGGGGCAACAACAAAGTGGCGCACGGCTTTCTTTTAAACATGGAGTGACATCAATGGACATGTCAGCATTACATGTAAAAGCAGTGGCCCAACTCTTTTCTGTATTTTTCCAATGCATTGGTAATGCGCCCTAAAATGTGGCTAATGTGCCCGTAAACCCCCAAAGTGTCCATGCTGCCCTGTGCTGCCCCCATACCATTTGTATGAACAGTGAAATAGTAAAGGCAGAGAAACCAGTCTTCTTCAATGTGGGTTCAAATTCTAAAATGCAGCAGACTCTACAATAAAGATGGTTAATGTGGTTTTTAGAAATATAGCTTAGTGGTTACAGAAAATGTCACAATAATGCATTCAATAGATGGTATAGTGAACAATAGGCTAAATAATACTTTGTTTCATTGATGGAGATAAGTCATTTCAGTAAAGCAAGGAACACATGGCTCGATAATGGAGCCATTCAAGGTTCCCTGCAGCAGTGCAATGACGTCATTGCACTGCTGTCAGATATCGGAGGAGCTGGAGGCACAGCTCCCCCCCCCCCCCCCCCCCCGCATGCAAAGCAATGGACATCGATCGTGATTTATGGTCATGTCCGATATCCCTGTTTTAGAGTGGGATTGATTGGTCACGCTCGAAAACAGGGATGGCGGCATATGATATGAGTTAGATAGATAGCCATCAGCGTGCATGGAGCTTGAAGCAGCCATCGATCTGGCCCATATCTACACATGTGTTCCCAGTTTTAGTCCCTGGAGGAATAAAGGAGTAGCTTGTCTGACTTTTGATGCTGAAGTTGTGTACCCTTTGCAGACCTCCAGATATTTGGGTTAGGTTACCTTTTATACATTAGTGACAAGCTGTGTGCATGAGGAGTTGAGAGCAGGATAATCCCATATTCAGCATAGCACTCTATACCGTCTTTTGTTCATTACTTGCAAAAGTAGAAGTTGATTAATAATAAGACTGACATAAAAGTACTATGTGAGACATAAAATGGAGGATTGTATAACAAGATGGTGGCCGAAACACATACCAGCAAGGAGAGAAATGCCTTGAACTTTTTCTTATTCAACATCCTTCATTACTAACTATTGAGCTAAGTTAGAGCCCACCTAGGTAGCAGATAGTTGTCTATGTGTTTACTGACTTATAGAGCGTCCAAAACATAATATTTTTACATATTTATCCATATGTGTAAACATATAAGTATATAATCATGCTAGTTAATTAAGGCTGCGTCTACACTACGGAAAACCGTGCGTAGACCGTTGGCAAAAAACGCGCAGTGCAGCAGATTCAGAACACCCAGACACGCATTCTGGGTTCTGGGGGCGTCCCGCGGGGCACAGGAAAAACGTGCCGCGCCCATTCTGTGATGTGCGCAAATAGTGCACGTTGTGTTTACAGGCCTGGTTTGCCAGTAGTAATATATAGGATGTGGTATTGCTTCCACGGCAATACCGAGCCCTAAACAGCTCCCAAAGGCTATAGGCATGCATACGTCAGCGTGCCTGACGTGCCCATAAGTGTCCGGTGTACACAACAACACTATTATCCTTTGGGGAGGGTCGCAATAGACAGATATACATGGACTTTTAACAGTATCTAACAAGGCTGTATAAGAAGTTAGAACCGTTTATTCCATTTTGAGAAGACATTGACTGGCATTATTTTCTAGTTTGCTGTTTGTTCTTTATCGTAAATCCACAGGTATTATTTTTATATATATATATATATAATATATATATATATATATATAGCAATAACCAAAATATGGTACTTTTTATTAATAAGGTTTTCTAGGGGCTGATTCTTCATGACCTTGTGAATATTGTATACATTCTACTTTTGAAACAGTACAGGTGTGTTTAGTACAGCCCTAATAACAGGATTCTTTACAACCTGGATTACTCTCTGAAATGAAAAACGTTTGAACCGTATTTTTAGCCTTAACAACATATTTCTTTCTAATAGGCCTGTGATGATCCCAGCATGCAGCCAGCAGAGGTCTAAAATAGACAATTACAGAAGTTAAGCTCATGTTAAATGAGAACATTGCCTGAGCAATTTGTTAGCTAGGCTTTGTGGCTATTTAAGGTAAAAACAGATGTGCTGTCAATGAGAATGTTTGGTGTGGATACGTTAAAAGAAATACCAAGAATTTCTAGAAAAATCAATCTTCAAATTGAAATTGTTTTGGCTCACATCACACTTCCAGAAGTAGTGAACTACATATAACAAGCTAACGATTGATAACTAAGGGTCCCCATACACCTTAGATTTCTCTGTCAGATTTCCTTTAGATCTCCTTTTGTTTTACCAAAACCATGTAAAATAAAGAACTTTCTAAACCATCAAGTCTACCTGTGTTCAATCATAGAGGACCCTATACTACATAACGTTGTTGGTAGATTTAAAGGATATCTGTTGTTGGAGAGATCTAAAGGTGTATGGCCAGCTTAACACATACCACAACAAGGAATGCTCAGTTCAATGAGATTTTAAACCAGTGTTATAACAAGGATTAAAAAAAAATGAATGTTAGATGTATCTGGAGTGACAGAGAATGAGTCAAGCTAAGATTATAAGGAGCTTTACAGTATTACGTAGAGCCAAAAGCAGTTATACAAGAGAATATTGAAGAAGGGTTTTGGAAACGTCATGATATATGTGAGTTTTGTTTGTAAATGTTGTAAAATAGAATGTATGCTTCTAGATTTATATCACAATAAAGAATGTGGTGGCCATCTAGGGCACAATGACATCAGAGGTTGTCCCCTAGGTACTCTCGTGGCTGTTATTCCTAATTTAAAAAGATAAAACAGTTTTTTGTCCTACACAATAAATGTAAAATAGCTTTTTGGGGCATTTACTATATTAACCGGGACTGCTGCAGTGTGCTAGGGAGGTTAAGCTCTAACTTTCTGTGTCAAACATCAAGAAGCACTGTGATCTTCTCATTGGCTATGTTCAAAACAGGGGTGCCCACACTTTGTTGGCGTGCAAGCAATTTTTTAAATGACTAGGTCAAAATGACCAACAATAAAACTTCCTTTTCCTATATCATTTTAATATTTAAAATCTAAAGCCCCCATGAACCTTGATCACTCCATACAATTTCTTTTAGATCTACCAACAACTATGTAGTGCCGGGTCCTCCCTGATAGTGATGAGCGGCATAGGCATGCCGCGAATTTTATGGAAAACATTCGGCAATATTGGGGGGGTTTATTGCGAATATCGGCTGTTTTTATTGCGAATTTTGCGCGCGCAATATATGTTTTAGAAACATGAGAACAAACATATAACTCACATGACATCTACATTTCTCAACTCGGTTTACTATACCTTCCAGTTTTTTGAAGCTATTAACCTGAATTGAAATAATATTTGCTCATACACAAATTGTTACACACTAAAAATATATTTAGGAATGCACATAACTTTCTTAGTGAGCTACTCAGACGAGTACCAGAAGATATGAGTACACAACCCATAGTGTGGTATTAATAAGCGCAGTCTTCCTTACTGTCCTCCTCACTGTCCTCTGCATCAGCCTCCTGCATGGTAGATTCTGCTGCAGAGGGACCTCCCTGTTTCTGATTGATCCTTTGATTAGTTGTCTCCATCCACAGGTCACCAGCTGGCTTTGGGTCTAATGCAACTCTCACAGCACAACACCGTTTCAACCTCCAGATCTCAGACTACCTGCAGTCCACTTGTCCACCTTGCACAGTAACCATAATCCAGCTGTCAAACAGTCCTTTTCTCTTTTCAGGTTTTACCAAAACATATGCCTACTCTAACTTTCCCTGACTATCCCCAACAACCTTAAAAGACCAATCGTTTTTTATTATTAATTTACATTCCAAATGTCACACCCCTAACTACAAACTTCATGATTATTAATTTTTGCCTGTTGTTAGCCAAGTGACAAAAATTGTATACATTTAACAATAAAACCTGAAATCTAAAAAAAATTACTTTTACAGTAGTGTATACATGATAAAGTTAAGTTGTTTCTACAGCTCTTAATGTGTTTGAGCTTAATTTTAATCAGTTGATTTAATTCAATCTGCAATTTTAACCTCAGCCACAAGATGTCCTAATGAGCATTTGCAGTCACATCACAGCTTCTTTCTCACACAGCTGGAAAGCTGCTGGTTGCCGATTCCTCTCCTCTACGGCTGAAAGCCAGACTCCTGGGGTGTTACTGCACAAATGCAGACAGTAACAACAATATAGGTTCGCATAGCTAGCTTTTGACCCAATTTGCATACTGGAGTACCACTAATGTGCAACCCTGTATATATAGCATGACGATTATTGTTTCCAAATGAGGTGCATAAACTTTTTAAATCACTATGTAAAATAAATTTACTCTCATATTTCCCAACACATCTTTGTACCACAGATATCCAAACCCAATAACTGACCCAAGCTCACTGCACAAAATACACATTCTCAGCACACGCATTCTTCATTCTGAAAAAAAATCCTCAGCCTTGTAAACATTGTTATTTTATGATAACAGTTGGGCTGGGTCTACACTACAACACCCCAGCAACCGTGGGGGGTGTTATGGGTTGCGTGTGCATGCTAATAGCACTCGCCTACTGTTTAGTGCTGTTTAGGATGTGTGCCGGCAATACCGCATCCTATGCATATGTATTGGCAAACCATGCCTGTGGTGCGGGGTTTGCCCGCATCACACACGTGTCACAAGTGTGGCTGCGGGACATGACGCCCCAGTACAATTCCCTTTGGCAGTCTCTCTCGCATAACTTTAAAGGGCACATCTGTGGAATCTGGGGGTGCGATTTACATTTGAATCTACAGCCACTGCCCCTGATGTGACATCATCTCATCACTCGACACAATGGCTTCAAGCCAGTGCAGAAGATCAGAGCCACCGGGACAGCGTAAAATTGTCAGTATGCGCTGCCTGGGCTCTGATCTTCGCCGGACAGCACCATCTCGTCCAGAGCAGCACTGACAGAAACACTAGGGAGATTAAATGTATTGTGTTTCAAACATTATTATATTCAGGATGTCTACTAGACCCTTGTACCGACATATTTTGGGAAGTTACAGGCCTACAACAAACTGCCTCTTACTAAAAAGATGAGAGAGAGAGACTAGGGGAAGCCTTCCTCCTGCTTGAAAACTAATCACATCACCCATGCCCCAAAATACTCCACATTTATTTACAATATAGAGATGGCCTTTATTAGGGAATTACATCCTTGCTAAACATACTATAAGCTTGGTTTTTAAGACCTCCATACTTTGAAAACAGCATGTATGCATATCATGACTTCTGAGTTCACATGCAGTATAAAGGTTTCAGGTCAGTGATTCGGAAAGTTTGAAACCTGATGATTAACTTGATTGCCATGTAATTTGCATCCAAACGAGCTTAGCAACAGCAGCCTATATGCCTTTATATTTATCATGGCAGCCTTACTCTTTCAGCCGTGCAAGAACACTAGAACAATTTGCTCAAGGACATTGCACACACTCGTTAGATGATGAGAGAACCCGACTCTTGGATCAGTAGATTAAATTATTTTTATATTGTACTATTTAATGAGCTGTGAGTTGAAGTTGATGGCAAAACTAGTATGGAATTCAAGCAACAACATAAAAAATATAAGTTGGGAAAGCAGTGGATCTAATGGTCAAATAACATGCACATTTTCACAAGTTCAAATATGCAAAAATATAAATCGAGTGAAATACACAATAAATAAAGATAAGGCAAAAAAAAGGAGATAAACCACATGCTTAGAA
This sequence comes from Ptychadena robeensis, assembly GCA_036250615.1. Taxonomy (NCBI): domain Eukaryota; kingdom Metazoa; phylum Chordata; class Amphibia; order Anura; family Ptychadenidae; genus Ptychadena; species Ptychadena robeensis. The sequence goes on along the minus strand of CM070033.1, from coordinate 76,247,122 downwards.
TGATCAGCTTTTAGTAATACAGGTAAGACCTTGATATCACAATATAAACCTGGTTTACTCTGGTTAAAAGTGTCTGCAGTACATACAGTCAGGTTCAGAAATATTTGGACATTGAGACAACTCTAAAATTTTTGTCTCTAAACACCACCACAATGAATTTGGAATGAAACAAACAATGTACTCTAATTGCAGACTGTCAGCTTTAATTTGAGGGTATTTACATCCAAATCAGGTTAACAGTGTAGGAATTACAACAGTTTTTATATTAAGGACCAAAAGTAATGGAACAATTGGCTTCTTAGCTGTTCCATGTGATATTTGCCTTTGGAATCTGTTGCTGTCAACTCTCAAGATGAGATCCAAAGAGCTGTCACTATGAGTGAAGCAAGCCATCATTAGGCTGAAAAAAACTCATCAGAGAGATAGCAAAAACATTAGGCGTGGCCAAAACTGTCTAGAACATTCTTTAAAAAAAAGAATGCACCGGTGAGCTCAGCAACACCAAGAGACCCGTAAGATTACAGAAAACAACTGTGGTGAATGATGGAAGAATTCTTTCCCTGGTGAAGAAAACACCCTTCACAACAGTTGGCCAGACCAAGAACACTCTCCAGGAGGTAGGTGTATGTGTGTCGAAGTCAACAATCAAGAGAAGACTTCACCAAAGTGAATACAGAGGATTCACCACAAGATGTAAACCATTGGTGAGCCTCAAAAACAGAAAGGCCAGATTAGAGTTTGCCAAACTACACCTTAAACAGCCTTTAAAGTTCTATGAACAGATGAGACCAATATCAACTTGTACCAGAGTGATGGGAAGAGAAGAGTATGGAGAAGGAAAATAACTGCTCATGATCCTAAGCGTACCACCTCATCAGTGAAGCATGGTGGTGGTAGTGTCATGGTGTGGGCATGTATGGCTGCCAATGGAACTGGTTCTCTTGTATTTAATGATGATGTTACTGCTGACAAAAGCAGCAGGATGAATTCTGAAGTGTTTCAGGCAATATTATCTGCTCATATTTAGCCGAATGCTTCAAAACTCATTGGATGGCGCTTCACAGTGCAGATGGACAATGACCCAAAGCATACTGCAAAAGCAACCAAATATTTAGGGAAATAAGTGGAATATTATGCAATAGCCAAGTCAATCAACTGACCTGAATCCGATTGAGCATGCATTTCACTTGAAGACAAAACTGAAGGGAAAATGCCATAAGAACAAGCAGGAACTGAAGACAGTTGCAGTAGAGGCCTGGCAGAGCATTACCAGGGATGAAGCCCAGTGTCTGGTGATGTATATGTGTTCCAGACTTTAGGCTGTAATTAACTGGATCCAAGTATTAAAAAGGGAAAGTTTGATTTATGATTATTATTCTGTCCCATTACTTTTGTTGTAATTCCTACACTGTGCACCTGATTTGGATGTAAATGTCCCAATACTTATGGACCTAAGTGTAGGCTTTGTTAGTCATTTATAATTATTCAAATTATTCTACAAATATTCTAAGTAAATTCGAAAATTCAATATCTCCTGTCATTATTATTTACTGTGAAAAGCAGCACTTGTATTGTGAATATTGCAAATGCAATGTGGGATGTCACGGTGACATCTAGTGGCAAAATGTAAAAAAGCAGTGTAATCACCACATGACAATATTCATAGAAGTAATTCATTGAGAAAACTGGAACTTGTACATGTGAATATTACCCAAAATCTTAAATATTTGAGATTCCGAATATATAGCAATATATTCACGAATTCTCGATGTAACGATATTTGTCATGGATCAATCGCCGAATAAATGTGCACCACTATGCGAAATCGATCCCTCTATACTTTGGATGGAGATGCTGGTCCTCATTCAAAGTAATAGCGATCGAACAGGGATTTACCAACATGTTGGTTCCATGTTTGATTGACATTTCTTTAACCAGGATCGATTGAACAAGGGTTTCCGCGTACATCTCCCGAAAGATCGTTAGCCAATTGATCAGTGTGTGTGTTAAACTTAAAATACATTGGTTATATTATATGTAGCACACAATGTATACTAACAGGCATAGGTGGTATTCTTAAAGCCAATGTATACTCAATAAATATGAACTTTGACTTGCCTCTGAGCCTGCACAATGGTGCCATAGTGCTCCAGAATCCTAAAAAATGTATACTTACCTGCTGTTCCCTGTTATCATATGAGAGATTGCATACTTATCTGACAGACTTCTGGGAGTTTATCCAGTGCAATGTCATGAATGGCCACTGGGGGCGTGATATTATAGCTTTCAAGGGAAAAGACTTGTTTGTATAGTCTTTATTACACAGTGTGATGACGTATTTTCCTGGAAATGACTGCTCTTAGAGAATGAGAGGCTTAGAGTAAGAGAGAGAAGGAGATTTGGAGGACCTTTACAGTTTACTCAATGCAGGCAAGTTTTTTTTAACTGCATTCTGCCTGATTATCGTCATAACATGTGAGAATGCAGGTGAAAGGACCACTTTAACATAGGCAATTTAGCTTGCAGAAAATACTCCAGCCACGTATCACACATTACAAGTTGAAACTGTGGCTTTTATATGCTTTTCAGTTACCTAAAAGCCTTTGCAGTAATATGTATTTTACTTAGGTCAGACAAAAGTGTTTTCAGTGAACCAACATTGCAAATTATCTTAAATCCAAGCTGCCAATAACCAGCCTTGAAATATTGGATTTGGTAAGTGGTAATTGCTGAATCATCTATTAGTTTCAGATCTGCCAAAGCTCCCTTTCATCATTCAAAATAAAAAAAGAAATATGGAGAATTAAGCAGATAGGATTTCCATGCAGAAATCTTTCCTTACATGTATTATTCGTTTAATTAAGTTGTCAAATTACAGCAAACAGCTGGAAAGAGCCAAAGTGACTTCACTTAGCCACTGACAGTTCACTCTAGTGCTTAATATACAAATATCTGTACTTTATACCAAAACAAAAAAGAAACGCTGTAAAAACTTCTTCAGGGCATACATTGTAGTATAAGGCATGCGTTTACGCAACACATACATTTTGCACAGTACACATGTGCATTTTTTTACGTGAAGGACAAAAAATTTGCACAAGGATATACCCAATGCTGAAAGAGCGAGAGGAAAAGGGTAAATTCTGGACCCTGTACAGGATAAATTATAACTACACACAGATGTCTATGATATGGGAAAGTTAAATATATCTACCAAAAGTTAAACATATTTAAATGTTATATGAATTACTTAAGTTGCCCATAGATGTTTCTTCTAGCTGGTTTGCTAACTATTTGGACCTCTGCTTTGTACCTGACCATACTTTGTCTGCTACTAGTCCTAACCTTGCTTGGACCTGACTACACTTTTTGGCTCCCCCTCTTTGGATACCTTGCTTAGACTTCTATTTGTGTATGCATGCTGGCTCATTCTTGAGTATGCTTCTGCCTCATTATACTATGTGTATACTGGAGTCGTTAGTAATCATCCATCCTTGTGTGTTTTTTGGCTTCTGGTCTTTTGCCAATCCCTGTTCCCTGGTTTCCTCCCTGGATTTATTTTACACACCAAGATTGGGGGAATGCCATCTTGAAAGCATTGGCATAGGACAATAGTCTCAACTTTGTACATTCAAAGTGTATTGTAAGCCTATTTATTTGTGAGCTCAGCCGAATTATCTTTTTACCGTATGTCCTATAAATGCTGAATTCATTATTATAATTGAATGTCAAGATGTCCTAATGCATTTTTGTTAAAATGTTTTTTTCACTAATAGTTTTTAGAACCTGCTGGGTGTTTAGAATGTGGTCTATGGGTACCGATGATGAGATTCAGGAACAGCATTTCTCCCACTGATGACTAAGTGCCTCATCATTGCTTTGAGGTAAACCAATTTCCAATGTTTTTTTTTTGAAATTTCACAAAATATTTTGTGAATAAATATGTTTAAAACATATAAAACAACAGCCATTACAGGAATGAATTTTGCATGCAAAGTTAAGGTGTGACAAATTCTGTGTAGTTTTATATCAGTATAGTATCATTCAGTTTACATGCTGATATGCATATGCACATTGTAAAACAGCTGCTTCAAAAATTACAACAGTTAACATAGAAAAACTTTACTTAACTTTACTTAACTTAAAGAAACATAACCATATGACAATTGACTTGAATTGACCAAATGGCCATTAACCAAAAAAAAACAAAAAAACAAACCAGTATGGTTAACTGGGGATAGGAAACTATACATTTATTTTATTCAACTCTTAGCCTAGGAGATGACTTCTTAAAGTGTGAGGACTAAAAAAAGTTGCAGAGCTGGATTTAGCAGATAGGGGTGAGGGAACTGGGTGTTGTGTTAAATGGAATGGTGGAATTGGTACATTAACGCAGGAAGGGGCAGAAAAATAAGCTTTGGTCAGGAAAGCCTCTGCTCCATATGCTAGCTCATGGGGGTAAGGGCAATAATCAGAGACAAGGTTGCCAGCATATGTTCCAGAACATTTTGAATTAGACTCTCTGAACCAAAACAAATTTTTTTTTGTTGAGTTAAGGGTGGTGCCTCCTTCCTCCTTTGCCTTTGCTCAATAACATTTAGGCAACTATTGAGCCCCATATAAATTATCCAATAGGTTAGAAGTGTTTTAACTCCTAGCAGGCAACCTCCTCCTCTTCTTTGCAAGTGGGGAGTTTGTGGGGCTCTCAATATGACCTCTTTGTCTCTATGCTAAAAAGATGCTACCTGTACATCATTGTCCTCCTCCACCCTGCATAGTTGAGATTTCCTGTGTGTCCCCCATGGCGCACCCAGTTACCACTTTCTCATTTTTATTTAAAACAAAAATGATTGAAAAATTGGCTTCATAGAGGTTGGGAATCTATTCTACCGAGCTTCTTCAAGCCTGGTTGGCTCAAATTTTGTAATAGATTCAAGCAAAATCGGGCGCCCTGAACACACATTTAACACATACTACAACCTTCCAGCACATTCCAGAGTCTTCACAGAAGATATAAAGGTACCATATGACGCAGGCACTTTTTCGCCCCGATTTCTGCCAATGCCAGCTAAACACATAATATATACACATTTCATTACACTACAGAAACACAAGTCTAACATATCAATGGACATAATAATATCATAGCTAGTGTTCATTATTTGTACTTTTAAATATAGTATTACTGTTGTATCTTGCAGGAGGCAGGCAGAGTAGGTTTTATAAACTTTAATTTGACAAGACAGCCATACTACAGCCTTCTCAAACTGATACAGAACACCAAACTCACAGGAAACAACCAGCTCTATATATTGGACTGTAGACTCACCATTATGTTGTCCTTTTTGGCGAATCTATATTTTTCAGGCACATTGACTTTAAGCACAAAAAAGTTCTGTAATGCAGTGAAAGCTGTTTCATAGGTATCATCAGCTGCAGGCGGAGTAAAGAAGATGCACTGTCCTTCTGCTCCCAGACAGTGGATGAGTAAAGAATGCATTCTAGCAGTAATTAAGTCCTCCTGACTAACAGCAAGTATGTAATTCTCAAACATTCAAATCCAAGCAGGAAAAGACACAGTAGGCTCACCCGGGTGTGGAAGGAAAGGTGCAGGCTAAATGATCAGAGACTAGTTAGTATAAAATGCAAACCCTCCATTTACTTACTAATATTACTTGATTAAACCAGTCAGTAATTTTAACAGTTACTAATTTCTAGGAATCAAACTGCATTTATTAAACGTTTCAACAATTTTTTCCCCATCTTAAGCTCCCCATACACCTTTAGATCACATTATACAATTTCCATTAGATCTACAAACAACCATGTAGTATAGTGGCCACCCTGCCAGAATACATAGTAATTGGAAGGTTTAGAATGGTCCTCATATTACATGGTTTTGGTAGAAGAAAAGTGGATTGTACAGAAATGGTATGGTAAGATTGTAAGGTGTATGGGGGTCTTAAATGATGTTCTTCATTAATTAAGAAGAATAGATTTAAATTACCAAACAAATCTGTGTATATTGCCATACCCTCCCAAAAAATGTTTTATTGAACTGCCAGGGACCTACTGTGCTCTGCACAAGCCTGTTTTGTTCACTGTAAAGTATATTAAACTAACTTGAAGGACACACTGGGACACTTGAAAATCATTATATTGGCTGCCATGATATTACTTTAGAAAAATGAAAGCCACAGGATTTGTATCAAATCCTAAAGGGAACCAACAATTCCTAACAAACAAGCAAACACATCGGTAAGTAAAAATGTTTTTATGATCTAATGTTATCCACTCCTAAAGTTTAAATAATGTAGATATGGTATTAATCTTCAGATGATGGAGCACAACTTAAATTTCCAATCTATAAATGTTAGTTTGTAAGCAAATCGTTATGGGGTTACATAGGATTAAATCTATTCATAAACTATATTCATGCAAACTGGATTCCATTTCATGAAACAGTGAGTGGAAAGAACTGGAAAATTCTGAAAAAATAGCTCAAAGCTAAATTTAAAAGCTAGATGCCCATGAATGATTTTAATTGAATAATTTAATTTCTAATCTAGTTTACAGAAGATATTTCCTTTCTGTGCAGTTAAACCTAAGCTCAGTAGTTACAGTGAATTGTGTATGGTGATAAGTAATTCCACGCATTGTTTTATGTTTATTTCATTGAAAGTTTCTAAATAGACTGGAACTGTTATGCCTTTGTTTCCTATATCAAAATAATAACCCACAAGTATCTGTGCTTTTAGTCAGCTAGGTAAAACTATTTAAAACCATATAACTACAAACTGCAGCTTCCCATTGTAAGTGGCATGATGGAATCATTAAAAAAAATTTTGTAAATGAAATAGACATCATTTTTATAAAAAAATAATTTTAAAAGACAACATAGCACATTTTTTACAACACAGTAAATGCTTATTTTACATTTAATGCCAGAAACGTCTATCAGAAACTGAAGACAGGGCAACAAAAGACTGGAAAAGTTGTGCAATGCTAATAAACACCCGGCAGAACATTTCACAATAAATAATTCATTAACATGATATAAAAATATAATTGCAACATATATTTAGTTTTTTTAGTAGAGATCGGAAGGGGTTTAACACTTTGTTAAAAACTACAGTGCAACACTTTAAGAATATTGTTACTCAATGTAAAATTACAAAGATTTCAGAGGTTTTAGCAGGTTAAGGATGGACTGCAGTAAAGTCAGTTAATTCATTAAAATCATGACTGTTGCATCACTAAGGCTAAAAGAACATCATCTTAGCTCAGAGTAAAGACATAGTTGGAAAGCAAACATCCATAATTAATGCACTTGACATGGGCATGGTAAGTTGCAGATCTGAGGGCCCTTTCATACTATATGTGTTGCTGTGCCATTTTTGCAGGTAACGGATGCACTAGCAGTAACACTACAGCATCCATTAACCAAGTCTGTTACTGGCAAAAAAAAAACAGTTTTGTACTGCGCTTGCATCTCCCATACACTTGAACTGCATCTGCAAAACTGCTTGGGGAAGGGCATTTATGGTGACTTGTAGTGGTCACACACACGGTACGGTCTACACTGACTGTGTACCTTGGGTTGACACTAACCGATCTGTGTTACAATACCTTACCTTACAGCGCGGGTAACGTGAAAGGACCCTGAACAATACAGGTTTTAGAGCAACTCTGGCAGCCATCTGGGTGGGTAAACTGTTTTCTGCACATATTACAACCTAGTGACTCCATAAAAAAAAGGGAGCTGAACTAGACTACCTGCCATCCAGAACTGTCATCCAATGAAAATATCAGGCATGTTACGAAACGAAAAAAAAAATCCTCCTGGCTTGTTGCTAAAATAAATTATGCACACAGTGGTAATCATGACCCAACTTTTTTTAACTTGTTGCTTGATTTAAATACCAGAACTAAGGAAAGAAATTGATCACATTATGTTGTCCAAATCCAATGTTTTAAAATAATCATTTTTCAAACGATTGTTTTAAAGCGATTATTAAACAAACAAAAATGAAAATGAAAAATCAAGCTGTGTATGCCTAGCTTTAAAACATCACAAGCCCTATCTGTCTGGAAACATGAGTAGTAAGTAAAATATCATGATCCAGACTTTGCCTCAGCATGTCTGTGTTTATCACCCATCTCCCCTACTTTACACCTCCACAGCAGCATAGTCATCAATTAATGATTTTCTGTTACGCTGCCTGTAGCTTCCAGTTTGCCTGTAAACTGAGGTTGAAGATGTCTGTGACGATTTGTACACCTGGCAGCACTCTGCTAATAAACATGCAACAGTATAGTCTATATTTGAGGAGGGGGTAATCCACACCCCTAAGGGGCCCTGCCCATATTAAAGCCAAAGTCCAAACAGGATTCCCCTTGCTAGGGGTTAATAGCAACCACAAAACAAAGACCACGGAAAATACCAAGTCTCCAGGCTTTGAACCCCAAAACAGCTGTTTTGCCTTCATATTAGGAAAGAATTTTTAGCCTGTAGGTCCAACACCCCTTGTGTGCCCTCCTGTATGTACTACTCCAGCAGCACGCAGTCTCCTAGTCAGTGAGGAAACACAAGCCAAGGTATTTCAGCCGCGGCCGAACCGCTCCCATTACCCCCAGTGAGCCGGACTCTACTGTCGCGGACTGCCCGGAAAAATATGCCAACTGCACCGCCGCTTATCCACAGCTCAAATGCGTGCCCACACAGGCCGCATCCTTTAAAGTCAATAGATTAGTCAATGGACTGAAACAAAAGTAGTAAAAACCCGTGGGGAAACTGGAAAGAAAAACACATGCTTCCTGCATGTGTTTTTCTGTCCTCCTGTAGTGGAGCCTTACCCACACTCAGCTATCTCACTGATCACCAAAAGGTGAAAATCCCTGTTTTGTACTTGAGTGGGATGGGAAGGCCCACGCTGTTTCTTCACTCAGCAACCTATCGTTGCCAGTCCAATATCCTGGGCTTCTTCAAGGACCCTCCAGTAGATATCTTTCACCGCTGGTTACGCTATATTTACACACTAACATATACTGTATGTACATAAGCACACACTCCACACAATATTTTTCACAAGAGTAGGTGGCAGTACACTTTGCTAGTAGAGTAGGTGATTGGATGACCAATGAGAAGAACAATTGGGAGACCAAACAAAAAGTACCAAACAATTTGTAAAAGTACTCAGATTACTGAAGGCAGTTAATTCTTTTAATGACAGAATTCATTATATGAATTGCTTAGTAGTTAAGATATAATTCACATGCTTACTTACTTACATTGACTTGACAGGGTTATGAGCAAACTTTACTTTCTAAATAGACATTTTCACAAAAAAATTGCCTGGAGCCACATTCACAATTCTGGGAAGTATGTTATCGCGCAATCCAGTGTGCATTGCATAATGCATTTTTACAAACAGAAAGTCTGCTAATGTGTGCGGAATGTACTGTGCATAAGTGCTAGTACATGCATTGCCGGTTAACAGCGCAGCATGTATAGTGTGAAAGAGCCCAAAGACATGATGAAAAGGTGGCCCTACTCTCAAGTTTGTTTGTGTTTCCTGCTCCCTGACATACATAAATACATGTGGGGGGGTACCACCCCACTCTGAGTATAGCACTCCTCGTCGGCAATAGAGGGGGAGCGGCGCGCAATGCACCGGCCCACATACTATTTCGCTCCCCGGCTGTATGTACGCCGATGCTGGCACCTGGAAGGTAGGTCCGGCAGAGGAGAGGGGCACAATGCAACCCTGTCTTTCTTCCTCGATTCCTCCGAGTGAGCCCCGCCTCTTCCGGGAAGCTCTCTTTTATCTCCTTTGAGGGGCATGCTGGGGCGCGGTCTTAAAGGGACCTTCACAAAGCATACTTCCAAATCAACAAAGGAATGGCTTTACCAGAAGAAGATTAAAGTTTTGGAATGGCCCAGACCTGAATCTGATGAAAACCTGTAGGGTGATCTGAAGTGGGCTGTGCAGTCAAAATGTGCCGTGCTGATTTACCAGGGATGTTTAGACTTTTTTTATCCACTGTAGTTTAAAAGTAAGTGATTTCCTAATGCCTGCCATACACACGCCGATGTGTGCAGGCAGACTACCCCCGATGTCGCTCCGGGAGGCTAACGTGATGACGTCATCACGTTAGCCTCCCATTGCATTCTGGGGCCCCACAATCGGCCAGGCACCCTTTGTGTGCCGGCCATAAGCAGCGATGGAGACGCCGTCTTCATTGCTGCTTATGGCAATCGGCTCCCATCGGCTCAGATTTTCCGACATGTCGGATCTCTGGCCGGCCGAGAAGTGGGGCGACAGGCATCTGTCGCCCCATGTGGGGACATGCCGATAAACGGCCGGATTTTAACCTGACCGACGGCGAGAGCGTGCACGCCCGTCGGTCAGATTAAAATCCGGCCGTTTATCGGTATGTGTATGGCCAGCATTACAATTGACTTGCACAATTTTTTAAGTTGAGCAAACAGAGGAATCAACCTCTGTTTATCAGATCTGCCAGTATTATTCCGTTTATTACTCTAAAGCAGGTAACACACATATAGATATGGGCTAGATCAATGGCCTCATTGAGCGCCATCCCTGTTTACGAGCGGGACCAATTAATCCAATCAATCAATGATGTCATTGCGCTGCTGCCGGGAATCTCGAACGGCTCGTATATCAAAAGGTGTTTTTCCAGCTTAAGTCATAATTATTGTGTTATCATTCCTAGTCAATACTGGAATTGTAATGTTAATGTGACATCTTAAGAAATTGTCTAAAATTCCATTTCACTTTGCATTATGAGATCAGTTTATTATATAAAAAACAACAAAAACAAAACTGACAAAAGCTCAATTAACTGTACATGTCATTTGAACACTTGATAATAGCATGACGCCTTTCATAATTGTAACAATTAGTAATATGATTTTTTATAGCAGCATTTACAGAAACAACATATTTAAATAAAAGGACGTGTCTCTTTGGGGATGAGTTTCCTTGTTTATCCTCAGGGCAACTAAACTTACTTTTATTGAAGTTACTGTCTAAATTTTAATGTGAACAAACTATTTAAAATGCTAAAATAATTGGGTTAATGAGCAATTTTTTTTCCCAAGATAAAATTAACGATTTACCTTAAGTGGCACTGTACTCATCTCCACTCCACAAATGCGATGTTTGATGTGAGTCCACTAGCGCCAACATGTATTCCCAATCGTCCTCCAGAAAATAAATAGTTGACGACCATACCTTAGAGGTCACACCTAGAGCAGCGCAGTTAATTGTAAGACAATAGCTTTTGTTTTTTTCTTGGATTACAACAGTTCTCAAACATTTGAGTGAATCTGGAAGGCACCAGAGGGCATCAAAATGTTGGACAGCACCATCTTGATTGGCTATACCAGAATTATGTCTTGTCCATGCATGGTCACAGATGTCTATTCATTCCGTCTCCTTGTAGATGCATCCAGTATTGTACAGTTAGCTAGGACTGTGTCAGTTAGTTTATAATGTTTACAAAGTTTCAAATAAACTGGCAAATGTAATTTGTTGCAAAAGAGACATAGTAGGTCTCAGCTAATAAAAAGTCTGCACAAGTTTGTCTCAATTTGTTGGCTGAGAGAGGGTGAAAATCATTGAAAAACACAATAGAAAACTTACTCTATAAGTTTGACCATAAGTTTGATCATAAGACACACCCAATTTTTTGAGCAGGAAAACCAGAAAAAATAATATTTGAAGCATTTAAATCAATTTAGGAAAAAATTCCCTGTAGTACTAACTTCAGCCACAACTGAACTGGTCACTAGAGACCACACTTAATGGCAGATCTCATCTTCCGCACACAGGGGAAAGTGGGGGAACTGCTGCATATGTCTCCCCTCTATGGCTGTGCGGAAGCTAACAGCATAAGTGCAGCTTTCACACACACAACTCTTCAATGCTTATGTCAGCAGGGCTCTGCTGATATAAACAATTCAGTTCAGATGAAGGATCAGGCGGTGGGCATATCTCCCATCTAACAGATCCTCCACCTTTCTGGCTAATCTTCTTGCTGGGAGAGTGGGGATACTGGCGGGAAGCCAAGGCGCGACTTGCGCATTCGGACCATAAGACTTCCCCCCGATTTTAGGTGTGAAAATAATATCTGTTTTTCTACACAGGAAATCTCTGAACTCTTCACAAAAAAAAACTAAATGATTGGAATCCAGGATATATCAAAAGCATTACTAAATGCACATAAAACTATATATTCATGGCAGAACAGAGTGTTTGTGCTTCTTTGTTCCAGCCAGCAATCAGAACGAATTGGTTGTGAAGCCAATGCCCTTCATGAAGTCAATATCTATTAGAGATGGTCAAATTTTTTGACTTCCTAACTTTTTGAGCTTATTGCAAAGCCCCTGAAAATGGTATCCTCACTAAAATTGCTGGAGATGTAGAGAAGGGTTGTGGGAACATTTAAAAAAACAAAGTTTTGTTCTAGCACATGTAGTTTTTGCATACATTTATTTCAAAGTTAAAGTCGAAATTCAGATTTTCGAACTTTTTTCTTGACTTTAAGTTGTGAAAAAAACTGTTTGTGTTAGAGACATACTTTCTTTTTTGCTGTATACCCCCAACCCTTCTCTACACCTCCAGCAAGTTTGGTGATGATACCATGCTTAGGGTCAGATTAGATTAAGTCAAAACCGTCGAAATGACCATCTCTAATATCTATTAATAAGAGAAGTTCTCACTAATTATATAACCATGGTACTAGTGATTTGCATACCTTCATAAGACATGTGACATACAGTGCATCTGAAAAATATTCAAAGCGCATCACTTTTTGCACACCTATGCTTGGCCAGTTGACCCCATTCCTCTTTGCAGCACCGCTCAAGCTCCTTCATGTTGGTTGGCAAAGCCATTTTAAGATCTCTCCAGGGATATCCAATTGGATTCAAGTCTGGGCTCTGGCTAGCCACTCTTCTGATATCTTAGCTGTATGCTTAGGGTTATTGTCCTGCTGAAAGATGAATGATGCCTGGCATTCACACCAAAGAGTTCAATGAAGAGTGGTTGAGAGTGGGGGAAACGCGTGGGGAGATACCAAATGAGGGGTGCCATCACAGACTCCCCACTCCCACAATGAGCCTCTGAGGAAATTAGAGGGGTACCCGGGATAGCCCTGAGGCTACCTACAGCGGTTTCATGACATCAGTTTTTATATCTACAGTGATATTTGGATTTTGATATATGTATTTTTTTAATTAAATGTTACTGGAATAAATGTGGATTTTATGTCTCTATATTTATCTGTTTTAATGTCCAGGCCTATTTAAAGTCCCACAGGGGGGAACCGACCAAATAATTTTGTTCCTCAAGGTCTAAGAGTCCCTCAGGTGCTTTTTGGAAAACTCCAGGTAGGCTGCCATGTGCTTTTTACTAAGAAGTGGCTTCCAGAGAGACCACCTTGGTTCTTGGTCACCTCCCTGAGGCCCTTCTCCCCTGATCACTCAGTTTAAATGGCTGGCCAGCTCTAGGAAGAGTCCTGGAAGGTTTTGAACTTCTTCTACTTACAGATGATGGAGGCAAGTGTGCTCATTGGGAAATTCAAAGCAGCAGAAATTTTTCTGTAATCTTCCCCAGATTTGTGCCTCAAGACAATTCCTTCTCAGAAGATATACAGGCAATTTCTTTGACTTCATGCTTGCTTTTTGCTCGCAGGTGTGCGCCTTTCGAAATCAACTGAATTTACCACAGGTGGACTCCAATTTAGCTGCAGAAACATATCAAGGAGGATCAAGGGAAGCAGGATGCACCTGTGCTTAATTTTGAGCTTCATGACAAAGGCTGTGAATAATTATGTACATGTGGTTTAAGAAAAAAAATGTAATACATCCCAAATCCCAAGTGAAATGTTGCCACCATAAGGCTGTAACATAACAAAACTTTGAAAAAGTTTCCAGATGTTTATACAGATGCACTGTAGATAGTGCTACCAATACTTCCTGTATTAAATACTTTTCCTCAACAGATCACTGTTATTAGTGCTTTCAGCTTTATGGATCAATGTTATTTTTTATTTCAATAAAAAAAATTTGAAAAAAGGAATTGTTTTAGAAATGGTTGACTTACCGTATTTTTCAGACTATAAGACGCACCGGACCATAAGACGCACCCAGTTTTTA
>CM070033.1:76217919-76232837 GCA_036250615.1 Ptychadena robeensis | reverse complement strand
AGATCTTTCTTCTGAAATGACAGCAGCCAGCTCTTCTCTGTCGGCAGAGCTGGCGGGAAGTCGCACATTCAGACCATAAGACGCAGGCACTTCCCCCCCCCCCCAATTTTGGTGGTGAAAAAGTGCGTCTTATGGTCCGAAAAATACGGTAAGTTGATTTCATGGAACCATTTTATCATGTATGCCCAGACATGCAGCAGTAAGTGCAAGGAAATGGTTTTAAATTTAACAGTTATTATAGGAAAAATCATCAGTTTTTAGTTTCGCTTATAAGACGCACATCAACCAAAGTGTCTTATTTAGGGGAAAAAACCTCACTGTCAGGCATAGATCCATTTATGGCAGTGTGGGAGTTAAAGGAGGCAGTGTGGGAGTTAAAGGAGGTGAGGAAACTGACAGCTGGCCTTGTCCCCCACTCTGCTATACCGAGCGGAGCTCTACATAGACAGAAAACTCATTGTTATGTAAGGCCATGCAGGGTTGGCTCCATGGATGGGCCAGCCCCCCCCAGTTATGCCGATTTACCCCCTCGATTGGGGCTTCACCACCCACACTTAATTAGAGTGAGATGAAGGAGTGCCCCCCCCCCCCCCCCATTATGTGCTTGTGTCCTTCCGAGCCTACCCACTCTTGTCGCTCTGGCGTCTACCCTGAGGCCATGTCTCAACTGACACGTGGCAGCTAACTGGTGGGCAGTTTACCCACAGTTTAGGGCACGTTCATGGCGCATTGGTGGGAAGCGACCAATTAATTACCATTACGTAGTAATTGGCTTGAAGGCTTTTCAAATGCACTTTTCACATCCCACATCTCCAAAATGGAAAAGGAGGCACTGTAAACATAGTCTGCTCAAGCTGTGCGCTGCCCAAGCTAAGCGGATTTCTGTCTACTGTATAGGTGCATTGCTGTAGGTTTACTGAGCATTCTGTACTGTGGTTCTGCTTTAAGTATTTCCATGCATTGCACATATTGATCCTGAAGAATTAGAAATACTTTCTCTTCCTTACACTGAAGATGGTTTATCCGTGTTCTTATTAATCATGTCATAGCATGCTACAACGAAGAGTATATCCATGTATCGCATGGATCATCACTTATTCATCTACAATCTAGTCTGTATGGAACTTGTACAACCCAATTCTTTTTACTACTCAAAAAGTTGAAATGGGGGGAAAGAAAAATGTATAAAAAATTATATCTGATTTTAGATATTTTCAGGTGAAAAATATTTTACAATTACATTAATTTCCCTACTTATGATAAGAATGTCTAAATGCCACATCTAGAATATGTTGCCTTTGCATAAATCTGTTGGAGTGCAATGCTTAACATCCTAAAAAATGGAAACTAGTACCAAAAAATACAATTAAAAAGTCATACTGTGCTCTAAAGTTTTTCCTAGCAATTAACACATTTCTGGTTGTTTGTGTCTATTTTCTCAAAACTAGACAATATGTTATATTTTGATATATAGGCTTGCATTGTTCCTTCCATCTATGTCGCTCCTGAAATCAATAGAAGAAATTCTTTTAAAACCCTTGAAAATTAATTCAGAACATTTCAACAGCAAAGCCCTAACACCTGCACATACAATTCCTAAGGGTTTGTCTTGAGGCTGATGCATTTGTCTTTGCCAGTTCTGGTTTTATTTGGTTGTCTGAAACAAATATAAGTAGCAAAAAGGTTAATGGAAATAAACAATGAAAATAAGCTACAGAAAACAATGTTATGCTAGAAATTACAATTTTCTTTTATGTGGATTTTATGTGGGTTTTTATTATCTAATGCATAAGCCAAAATTGCTCTAACTCCTTTTCTGTATGAGAAGAGGTGAGAGAATAATGTAAATGTTGGCAGCAAAAAATAAGGCGACAGAGGGTTGGTACTTGTATATCAAGGATAATCCTCCTCATAACTGGGGCTTACAAAAACAGTGGGTGCTTTTCTGCTCCTTGGCTGCCCGCACGCCAGACTTAACTGTTGTGGAATACTGACTTTGAAGCAGGTAACATGTCAGCTTTCCATCAGAATAGACCTCACTGAGCCACTTCCTTGGGGCGATACCCTAAAATTTGTACTCCCTGTGCCCAAGGGGATAATGGTCTCAAGTCTTAAAGGGGACAGTACCTTTGGCTGCCTGCAGGGGCAATACATTACACTTGTAGTCACAGACTTGGGGTCATATGGGACTTCCTCAGACACTACCATATTCATGAACAGTGAGTACTGGGTAGACAGTTTGAGTGTTTCCACAGACTTATCCCTTTGTAGATAGTTAGCCTATGCCATTTGTGTTAATAACTAGTGATGGCTGAACTGTCCTCTCGGAGGTCGGTTTGTGGTGTGTTCCAATAATCAGTTTACCTCCCATAGATTAATATGGAGGCACATTTTGACCCCTCTCAGTCCCAACAGTCAGGTGGGACAGTACAGCCAATCATGTATTTTTCCCACCTCAGCCGTAACATACACCTGCAACATACCATTTGTATCTACTGTATCGAAATCATGTAATTGACATCCTTGAAAAGGTACAGATTTACAGGTTTCCTTTGTAAAAAGTTTTATTTTGTGTGCTACAACAATCATAATATGTGAACATTGTGCTACACCATAAATATTTTAACAATTTATATAAAGAATGTTGTAAGTAGCCAACAAGTAGCTGCAAAACTATAAAATGATAAACGTAACAAAACTATATTTTCAAGGCACATTAAGAGACATACTATTCATTAACGGTTATAAGCAAACAAGCATTAACAGACAACTGCCCATCAGTCTAGAGCCAGACAGGCATGTTCTGCCAAGTCACTTGACCTGCATCAAATTCAAAACTGTACTTGTGAGTCTTGTGTGCATTGTAAAAGTAACCTCTTCACCTGCAGCATAAAAGACAAGAAGACCAAAATGTTAACATGCAGTACTGTATGTTAAGCAATGTAGACAGAAAAACATACATTGTGCATTGGACATAATTAGGTTCTGTGATCCTTAAAGCCAGGTCCCATTCTTTCGAAGCAGTCAGCAATAATATCTGTCTGTGACTAGTGTTGAGCGAGAATATCCGTCATTCGAGATTTCGCAATATTTCGCGAATGTGCGCGCAGATATATTTGCAATGGCGGATATTCATCATATTATGCTTCAACATTTTTTACCGGCATACATCGTACATATGTGTGCGTATTGCAAATGGATATGCGCAATACACACTTCGCTCGTGCTGGCTGAGATCAGAAAAAGATGAAAAGCTGTAAAGCTGCATTGCGAATCTTTGCGAATCATTGCGCTTGGGCATGCGCAATGTAAGGCAATAGAATACAGATGAATCGAATTTTATGGTTTTAGAATATTTCTTTGTATATTCATGAAATTACCCGAATTCGAATATACCATATGCTGCTCAACACTATCTGTGACGTCATGAAGACATAGTCTCTATTCCAGTGCCTATATAACCTTCAGTGTAGGTGAATTTGGAAGATATGGTTGTAAGTCAATTAGAAGAAAATAACACCACAGGAGGAGGTTCACACTGCTAAAAAAAATTACCAATGATGATATTGACTATTTTGATAGAATGAAGTTAGCCACACTTTGAACCCATCTTTTATCTTTTATACCCTTAGTTAGTTAGCATTGCTAAATTTTCATGGTCAGCAGTGAACTGCTGAGACTACAGCCCTTAAGCCCCCCATAGACAGGCAGACTCCTCCATGCAACTTCTGTACAACCAACTTTTCTTCTACCAAAACCATGTAATAGGAGAACCTTTCTACACCTTCCAATCACTATGTATTCTATCAGGGAGGTCACTATACTACATAGTTGTTGGTAGGTCTCATGAAAGTTGTATGGAGAAGTCTGCCTGTCTATGGGGGGCTTTACACCTAAACAGCAGATCTTTGTAGTTAGATTTCAGCATTCAGACAGTGTTTCACTTGTGCCTCACTCTTAGATTCTGATATACTTACATATGCATTCTATAAATTCTATTCTATAAAGATTTACATACCAGTAGTACAACCTTGATTGCTTGGGGGAGGGGTTTCTAATTTAGTTTCTAAAACCTCACAGTTTTCACTCCTAGCTGCAACATTTCATAGTTTTATTTCAGCTATGTACATAAACTCCATACATTTTAATTAATACTTTTTTAATAAACAATTATGGGTGACCAATTTAATTAAACCTCTTTACAAAGCTTTCTATTTGACAGCTTACTTCCTCCTGCCATTTTATGTGCCAGGGACCACCAGTAGCCCACTGACTATAGGTTAGAAACCTCTGGGATATTGATGTCCAACTTTGTCAAAACTCATAAAAGATCATGTGCTACATAAGGTTCATTGCTGAAAGGGACAGTGTTTGTGCAGTTATGAGAATTTGTAAAGATGGAATTTGCTTACATTCCCAAATACAAAGTGTTGGATCCAGGGGTGCAAAGCCCAACATCCTTGGACTCTAAAGTAACTAAGATGTGTTCTGTAGAGTGATGAATCAGAGTTTGGGTTTGACAGATGTCAGGAGAACAGTAGTTTCCTGACTGCATTGTGCCAAGTGTGATGTTTGGTGGAGGGAGGATTATGGTTTGGGGTTGTTTATCAGAAATTGGAATTAACCCTTTGTTCTAATGAAGGAAACTTTAAATGCTTCAGGATACCAAGATATTTTAAAGCATTTCATGCCTTCAACCTTGTGGAAACAGCTTCTTTCTGTCCCAATAAGCTTGCAGAGGAAGATGACTTCCCTGCACAGAAGCCTTACTTCAACCTAACAAAAGATTTCTGAAATGATTTAGAGTGGAGACTGTGAGCCAGGCCTTCTCAACCAACATCAGTTCCTGATTTTGCAAAAGCTCTTCTGGAAAAATGGTCAAGAATTTGCACCACTGAACCTTGTGAAAAGACTTCTAAGAAGAGTTATAGCTGTTGTTGCTGCACTAAGTGGCCCAACTCCATATCAAAGCCTATGAATGAGGAATGGAATTGAAATGTCATTAAAATGTATGTGTATGTAAAGGCAGGAGTCAGAATACTTTTGGCCGAGAGTGATGAGCAGCATAGGCAATATTTGCATTCGCTAATATTTGCAAGAAATTCGTAAATTCCAATAATTGCCATTACCATAATTGCGCAAATCATCACTTGTACATGTGCATATTGCGAACGCAATGCACGGTAATTCCAGGTACACAATTACAAAGATATATCACTATATTAAAGATCTTCGGGAATTCTTAGAGTGACGATATTCGTAATAAAAATTTGCTATTACAATATTTGCAATTAACAATATTGGCAATATAGTGTACCAATCTCAGCGACAAACATGATGAAAATTTGTAGATGAATGTCAGGTAAATTCCAAATTTCTTTTTGGGATGGTATGGCAGAAGTTTATTTTATGTAGATAAACATGGGCTTCAGAGTTAAAATGGTTTCTGACAGCTTCATCCTCAGATTCCTAATGATAATATTTGCCAGTTGTGACGATTGTTGCCGGGAGCCTAATTATAAAAATAATTGCATAGATTACTGAACATTTTAATAATCCAGTAGGGCGCATGACATGTCTTATTAGAGTTTTTTTTTTTGACTGAAAGACCATGAGTTTCAACAAGAAACGGAGGAACGCCACTGTTCCCTGAGCCAACAGTTCAATGTCATTTGTGGCCTCTAACTCTGCATGATGTGTAGGCCTTAATGCTGACAGCTGATGGAACATCATGAATTTATGTAAATTCAATATTATAATGCATACACAGGGTATATACTTTTACAGTTTTTACAGATTATTACAACTTAGATTGTTTATATTTTATAATATAACAAAATAAAAAGTATTATTCTGCTCATATAGAGTACAATTATCTAAAAAGCATTAATAAAAATAGAGGTCATGTCAGGATCCATACAGGAGGGCGACCAGACAGGCAGCACACACTGACAACCAGACAGGGATATGGTGAACAAATAGGTTTATTGTGAAATAAGTATGACAAACAGAACAGCCAACAACCAAGAGTTCAGATGTCCAGGGTTCAGGTTCAGAGTTATGATGAGGTTACAAGATAAGGTAACCAGGTAAAATGCTCAGCAAGTGTGTTTGGGTGAGGCACACCTATATAGCCCTAAGGCTAACGAGGCAGGCATAAACCCAGCCCACTGTTGCAGGAAGCCACCTGCTGGTGACTAGGGAAACAACACAGGGAAGGGCAAGCACAGTGCCACCAGCAGGCAGTACCAAGTACAGCCAAGGTCCTCACAGGTCAGAAGCACGTTACTTTCTTTCAGTGTTTCTGCTATGACTAACTAAAGCCCCCCACACACGCTTAGAAAAGCAGCCGATCTCTTAGCGAGATGACCATATGTGTGCCAGCAGTTACTTTGGATAGGGATGCTGGAAAATTTTGCTCGATTGGTCGATTTTTTGGGCTTGATTTTTTTGGCTACTTCGTAAGAGAAAAAGAAACTAAATCGTAAGAGGAATTCAATTGACGATTTTGGATAACTTTGATTACTTTTCAGTCGAAATTGAACAATAATCGTACTCCCCATGTGATGTACATCAATTAAATTTTAATCGATTTTTTTGATCGAACTACAAAATCGAATCGAACCTCGATTGAACACTAAAATAAACCATGTGTGGCTAGCTTTGCCATAGTAGCATCTAGAACTGCCAGTAGCAGACCTGCTCTGCTCAGGGCTGTTTATAAAAAGAGATGAAGTTGTAGTCTATGGCAACACAATAGATACAATTAGTCAGACAGACCTGATATAAACATTAGACAAAGGGCTTGTTTATATTATACGTCAGGACACCTCCACTAAGTGTATACGCTTAGCAGGGGTCCCGACGTATCCCACAGACATTGACTGTCGGCGGATGGTCTGTTTACACATCCGCCGGTGCAAAGGCTGAACGTACTCGACTACGTTCAGCCTTATACTGGCGGATCGGCTCGGCGCAATGAAGACAGAGTCTCCACCAAGCAGGTAAGTCTATTTGTTACGTTGGGACCTCCCGCTAAGCATATACGCTTAGCGGAGGGGTCCCAACTTAATGGAAACAAAGCCAGCACGATAATCATATAGATTTATATTCTATGGGTGCCAGATTACCTAAGTAGTTGCCTAAGATCTGGTTGCTGTATGGGGTTGCTGTATTGCTGCATAAAAGCAATAATGTTGAGAGAAAATACACCAGGCATGTAAGGTCTCTATTTCTTTTCAATTTGCAGTGAAGACATTATTTTAGGAGGGTACAAGGAGGACCTCATTAGTGCACTACTGCAGCTACATTGTTTAGTCAGACCATTGGTGGTTAATTGGGAGTGGTGTCCGAAGTTACTAATTGGGCCAGAAGATCCAGACCACTATGAAAACAATATAACTGGGGACATAATGACAGTAAATACCACAGTCTCTATAGGGTATGTATTGCCATGGCAGTGAAGAAGCAGGCCTGTGTGAAATCCCAACCCATTATGGAGTATAAAAAGGTTTAAGGTTGCCACTTAGATACTTGGATATTCAGAGCTGTGCAACAAGTTGGATATATCAACTCCTCTAGACACTACCCCATATATTAATCTTTTGGAGCTGGACTTGAACCACAGTGAGTTTTGATTTACATGACCGGTCCCCTGATACCCCCCCCCCATGACAAGCCCAAAACCCGACTTGTGAAAGCCTCATGTCATGTTTGCTGTTTGCTTGCGAAAATCACTAGTTCACCTGGCGGTGATTAAAAACACCTGTGTAAACGAGCCCTATGTGAGTGAAGACACCCTATGTGTCCAGAAATTGCAGTGGCGCTTATCTATAGGATGTCCTTATGCTCATTAAAATTAACATTTATATTAATATATAGAAAATTAAAACATAGGGATACCTAACTACACTATGATCATTACAGATGGTCACAAAATGTCGTTGGATTTATATGGGAGTTATTCGCAAAGCCCCGGAATAAAATGTGCTGGAGATTATGAGAAGGCCTGTGGAACATTAGAAAACTAAAGTATTATTCTTGTACATGTAGTTTAGCATCAATTAAGTTCAAAGTTAAGTTGAAATTTCAAATTGACTTGTTAGGGACCAAAACGTTTTTTAAACATTGGGATACCTAACCACATTAAGGCTTAAATTACTTATGCACAGTTTGATGGTTAAATGAATGGTTATTGATTTTACCATAAAAATGTGTTGGTTGAATAACGTCAAGTCATCAGAATTGATTGTAAAAGAAAAAGTGCCTTCATTGGTTAGGTAAGAAAGATCATTTAGACCTCTGGACGGATTACTATTTGATCACATTTGGGAGCAGTCTTCCCTACACTGATCTTCATAACTTGAGGCAGCAATCAAGTGAAAATTTAATAATTCAATTTGTATCACCTAAAAGTTCACACTGGCATTTTAGAGCTAAAAAAGCCTTGGCATGTGGAAAGTCATTAAGCCTTATTGGGGTATTTATTTGATATAATTTGTAGGCTTTTTTGCAACATTGCATTTTTTTGTTTTGTTTTTTGCAACTCCAAATGGATGCTACATGTCCTGTCTAGCTGCCAGTTGTGGCTGTTTGGTGGGAAATGCGTCCATTGATTTAAATGCAATGTGCATGAAAGAAATTGGCCAGGGGTCCCCTATCAATCCATAAATATCTTAAACAATAAAGGACACATTCATTGGAATATACTGTAGATCTACAGTGTCATTCATGAGGGGGCTACTGGTTCCAACAACACATGGAATATAACACAACAGAGATAGACCAATTGTTTCCTGTCCATATGGCACCAAATATGAAAATATCAGAAGTGGCACAAATCACACATTTACTCTGCATGGGACATGGCTAATCAGAAAGTCCAAGCCTTATACTAAATATATAATGAAAAGCCATCTTCTTTAAAGGTACCCATACACGTTGCGATTTTTCGTGCGATTTTAGCCCTTCCGACCGATCCGGTCGGTCGGGTAGGTCGATCGTTCGGGATTCGTAACATGCAAATGTAGTCCGACCGATGCTGTTTTTAGAAAATTGGCTGAAAAGTCGGTCGGGTCCCGAATGATGATGCCCGTAATTTTGTGGCCTGTGACTAATCGGGTGAAAAATCGGGTGAAAATTCGGGTGAAAAATCGTGCATCCGACCGACTTTTAAAAATAGCAGTAAAGCAAAAATCCGGAATCGAAATCGAATATCGAATCGGTCCACGAAAAATCGCAACGTGTATGGGTACCTTTAATCAAGAGGCATTCTGGTGTTGATCGGCTGCTTTTCTGGTGTTTTCCCACTGAAAGTGTAATAAAGCGAATAATTGTCATCAATACATTTACAGTGGACACAATCTGCAATGACACCAGCAATTTGAGGAGGTTTAGGAGCAGAAAAAAATATGAAACTAAATGACACCAGTTCCTACTATTTGATTGTAATCTACTGTTAGGACCATGTAGCTTTCAGCATTTTTTTTACCTTTGTTTCCGTTAGCCTCATCATTTGAAGCCTCTTTATATGTGGGCCTTTATATATTTTTCCTACCCCTATCCTGAGCCAGTTTAGCTGGTTATGCGATGTGGTAGTGAGAAGGATAATGATTTTGATTATTTTACTAGAGGGTGGTATTTATGGGAATTGAGATATCATATTGGACATAATGATTTAAGGCACCAAATATCAAAAGTGGAGGTATGAACTCTGTGGAATGTTCAAAGATAGTTTAAGGGGGGTATCTCCCCTACATTGGGAAATATATTTATATCTGGGTACTTTTTATTTAGGCGCTGGGATGAATGGTGGGCCTAAAGGGATATATTTCCTGAACCAGAATGAATAGAGGCCCCACATGAGAATAGTCATTGGTAGACTGGTGGCATAAACAGCAAATGCTGTAAGGAAGTTTTTGACATAATTCACATTCAAGTGTATAATGAAGAGTATGACAGGTGAACTGGCATGTCATTTAATAATAAAGATGTGCACTAATATCAGTTTTGTCAGTAGTAGATCTCATCTAGTTAGTGCAAATCATTGAAAAAGCCCACTGGGGCAAAACACAATGAATGTAAGCATATTCTGTGTCCTGATTGTTTCTGTCTGAATGAATCAGCATAAAGAGCCCCAGTTTTATTGAAGATGTAAATATGTATATTTGCTTGTATGCATGTATATTTGCTTGTATGCAATCCAAAGTTCTTAAGAATTATCTTTGTAGTGTGCTTTGGTGCCTTGAAAGTACCAGCTAGGGTCTTATGACCATCAAGAGGGGGTACCCCTGAATCCTTAGTATATGTTATTTACCCATTCCTATCAAGCTGCTGTGCAGCGACCACCTATGTGGTCCAGCTGGTTACGGACACCACCTATTTAAATAGCACATTCTATAAAATAGGGGTTATATTATTACCCTACTCAATCTAAATTTTAAAATATTTTAGCTATAGATACACTTTAACCCATATGTTAAGTTGTTTTTTGTAACATTGTTAAACATTATTTCTACAATAAACCAGACTCCAGTGGATATTATGATGTTAATAATTTTTGTATTTTGTTTTGTTTCTTTTACTTATTATATTTTTGGGGTTAGCACTCCACAAAAATAAATGAATATTGGGCAAATCACTGAACTCTTTTGTATCCATACACTAGCTTTAAGAGACATAAATACAACAAAATAAATTACTCTGTAATGAAAGGTTTATCTAAAGGATCATAGGTGTCAATATTGGTCTATGGTTGCAACTTGTAACAAAACATTTTAATACTATTGCAATAACATGTTGTAGCAATTATTGAAGCAGATACAAAGTGAATCAATCTATACAATTTATTGACTGAGCAGATTTTAAATACAAGCTTTCACTGGACCAATATGCCACAACACCACAAAGAGCTCTGCATGTTGTGTTCTGATTTACCATTCATTTCATGTAACAGAACTCTATATATTTCATGCAGCATAAATTATAAATGCTTAATATATTCCAACATGAATAAATGCAATCTGCTATCAAACACAGAGTAGAATTTTGGAATGCATTGTGTGACTTTGTAACTACTAATCCTCAGTAATAACTTGTTTACAATTGGATATCAATACTTCTGAAAAATAATGAGTTCAAATCCAGGGTAATGAACATTAAATAAGGAAGTCAATATTGGCTTGTCAGTTAATTATTCTGACCTTACCATAGGGTTATTTTACTTTTCAAGAAATTATTAAAACAACAAACATGTATTTTAAAGCAACCCACAGTTTCTTTGAAGCTTAAAAGATTTTTGGCTACATGCAAAGAATCCATGGCCAAGGTTCCCATCTGGCACAAAAGATAGAATATCTGATTGTAAGTGGCACAGCACACCTTGAAGCATAAATAGCATTCAGAGAGATAAGCTGGCCATACACCTGCAGGATTCTCTGTCAGATTTCCTTCAGATCAGATCAGATCTACCAACAACCATGTAATATGAGGACCTTTCTACACCTTCCAATCACTATGTATTCTATCAGGGAGGACACTATACTACATGGTTGTTGGTAGATCTGATCTGATCTGAAGGAAATCTGACAGGGAATCCTGCAGGTGTATGGCCAGCTATAAGCAAACATACAAGGACAATGGATAGCGTTAGTTTTAAACATGATACAATACCATACACTCCAGCAGTAAGCATGTGTCCAATCAATGTATAAAGTTTGGTAAAAGCACATGAAATCTTCAGCTGAATATTATAACACCTAACATGTACCTCCAATGCCAGTCTATTGTTTCAGCTACAATTTCTTAGTGAATTACATTTTCTACAATTTAATTGTCTATTGTCACTAATTCTTTACAGGTTTTCAAAAGCATTTAGCCCACACAAATGTAAATACAATTATGTTCAAAGAGTAATATATTTAAATGTTAAGCGTTAACCTTGTCTTTGCTCATTGTTTGTACAATATACAGTATATATACCATAGCACAAACATGAAAGCCACTAACATATGTGACTAATATGAAATACTTTATTGCAATAGAACCTGTCAAGGGGTGGTATATATATCAACAAACTATTCAGTTCTTAAAGGTGATGTGTTTAACCACCCTAGCAATCAGGACGTCAGCATCTCGCCCAGCGCTGCTACTGCTAGTATAGCACTGGACAAGATGGTGCCGTCCAGCCCACATCGTGGCTCCGGGAGCGCATACTTACAGTTTTGCGCTGTCCCGGTGTCCCCGATGTCACAGGCAGGCTGGCAGCTCCTCCGGCTCTTCTCCCCCCCTCCCCCTCCGAGTGATGTGATGACGTCACATCGGGGGGGGGGGGGGGCGCGGGAGATTTGAAAAGTAAATTGCACGAAAGCAGTTTTCTATGAAGAAAACTGCTTTCAATATGCACCTATGTACTAAACATCGCCCAAATAAAGTCACTTGTGCCACAGATAACCCTCTCTTCCCTGGTGTGATTTCCCCAGGTTAGAGAGGGTTAACTGCAAATGGGCATATCTGGGGCACCAGTGACTTTATTTTGGCGATGTTTAGTACATAGCAGCATAGCTTTGTGCCCTGATTTTTGTGTTTTTTCATTAATTATATTTAAAAAAAATGTTTTATTTTACATAATTGTTTGTTTCAAACATTATTATATTCAGGATGTCTATTAGACTCTTGTACGGACATATTTTGGGAAGTTACAGGCCTACAACATTAAGAAAAATTCACCATTGAAGTCTATGGTGCACTTTTGGTACAGAAATCTGGACCTCAGCAGTGCGCTAGGGAGGTTAAAGATGGGAAAGGGAAAATAACAGCTTACATGATTGCTAGAGTGTGTAAAAGCATTTGCTTCTTGTTGGGTGTCCCTAGTATGGAGTTGGTTCATATCAAAAGGCATCCAATATAATCAGTGATTTAGCAATAGACTAATGAGTTTTCATGGTTGATGCATGTGGTGCAAAGTATTGCCCATCTGGTATAACTCCCCATATGCATTATTGCAGAACAATTTGATGAAGAACTCAATGCAGGTGACATTGTAGGATACATCATGTTTTGCTTGAAGTTAGTTTATTGTGCATAATTGTGCTAGCAATTTTAAAGAAAAACAAGTCCAATCCATTAAGGTCCCAACTTGAAACTTACAGGATGTAAATCTAATACCAAGAATGCGAGATACCAAAGTACCACCTTCCGAGGTCCTGTAAATTCCAAAATGCACCAATAAGCCAGTAATGTTTGTATAGCACAAAGGGGATCTTTACAATATTAGGCAGGTGGTTGTAATCCTGTGGCTGATCTATTTCCTTACAAAATGCAGAAAATAATGATCGCTCCCTGGAGTTATAATTGACTCTTGTTGTATGTAGTTTTTTCATTGTGGGTTGAAGTAGAATTACAATAATAATGATGGCATTTTGTGAATATCATTATCAACTCATCATCTGACAGGTTTTGTAAATTATCTCAGCAGTAGGGCTTTGGCTACAGTATATACAGGATTGCTTCAAACTTGTATACAGTAACAAAGGTCATTAGCGGATTCATCCTGCATAAAATATGCCTCGCATATTTTGTTCTCATGCAAGAATGCATGTTCAACAGACAGCTTATGTTTTCACGAGGTATCATTAAGTATGTGTTAATCCAAGCTTGCCTGTTTAAATGTTAATGGAAAGTGTAGGTGTATTTTTAAGATGTAGTTCTTTTGTGGAATTTTACATGGGTTATTGGCAAGTGCTTTTCTTTACTCATTACTTCTGCACATATTAACTCATTTTCACAGGTCTATAACAGCAATGTCTTCAGCTTTTTCATGCCTTTTTCATGGGAAACGTGGGGCTGTAACTGCTGGCCTGTGTGTGTGATTCTGACAGTTTGAAGAAGGTCCTTTACACATATCCAGGTCCATGGAGAAAATATTTAACAGGTTTACTGTGAAACTAATGTTCATGCACAGAGCCCCAACCTTGACTCCATTCTTTGTAATGAAATAAAAAACACATTTAGTGAGCCAGGTCATCTCACACAATATCAGTATCTTTCCTCCCATCTTCTTGCCATTATTTCCCAAAATGCTGGTCAATTTTGTAATCATGCATCAATTTTGCAGCCTGATATTATCGGCTATGGTTTTGGTATAGGTTGTTCAACAAAATACAAGCACAAATGGCACCATTTATTAATTATAAAATTTTACATCCCAGGACATAATAAAAAATTAAGTAAATACAACCTTAAATGAAACAAGAGCACATATCATATTACAACATGTCTTCACAGATATACTTGTACAGGTTCAGGATAAACCAAATGACACAGAGGCGGACGTACTGCATAAAGCTTTTATATACAGGGGTGCACATTACTTTTTTAGTGAGTTCCTCAGATGAGTACCAGGAGATAATGTTTGGTACTCACCCCATATGTAGCTTGGTCTACTCACTGTCCTCTGTGTCACCCTCCTGCATGGTAGATTCTGCTCCGATTAGCTGTCTCCATCCACAGGTGACCTGTGTTTGAATTATTGCAATTATTTGCATTCCCAATTTGACACCCTAACTGCAACCTTTTATAGTTATTTAGGCTAAGTTTACACTGGCGGTTCTCAAGCTGCTTTCAGCTCGGAAACCGCCAGTGCACTCCCGCAGCCGTGGGATAAACGACTCCCTGTGATCGGCTGCAAAACAGTGCAGGCGATTACAGGGTGTCTAATTAAGGACCCCATAGAGGTCCTATGGCATGGCTGCCCAAAAACCGACCGGCGGACGCCTAATGTGGCGTTTGCAGGTCGGTCACGTTAAACGGTAGTTTACATGGAGGTAAAAAAACGCCAGTGTTAACTAAAGTTTCCCTGTGGTTTTTCAGGTGACATAAATTCTATATGTTTAACAATAAAAATTGGCAAAAACTTTTGG
>CM070033.1:76171588-76193792 GCA_036250615.1 Ptychadena robeensis | reverse complement strand
ACTAAGGGGCACCAACTCATACTGTCTAAAAAACTTATTTTAGGCCATTGACCTCTATTTGGATACATCCTTATACGTGTTACCCACACGAGAAATGGCTCTGGTATAGGAGTCCTGTGCAGATAAAAGCCCCCCGTTCCCCGGAATAGACCACAGGTTTCAGCACCGCTTCGGCGGGTACCGCCTACTCCTGCACCCCCTGTCTTGGCCCAAGGCTCAACCCCGTCGGCAAGTGTATCACCTAACTTAAAGGTATGCATAATTTGTTCCCCGGTAGTATGTTCAATTATGGACACGTATTGGACACTTAAATAATTATAATTTTTGATTCCATATTCATAGATCTCATCAATTCTCCTGAAGAAGCGGCTATATGCCGTGAAACGCGTCAAGACATATTGATATTAGCATGACACTGTCACATTGGATCTGTAACATGAGATCGTATTTTTGATGCCAACCTGATTATTTGTAATGTATTGTACCCTTTATATACTTTGATACTTTATTTGATGAATGATTTACAACTGTGTACATAGGTTTATACAAGGTCAATAAACCGCTTACTTACTCACATCAATTGTCGTATAGAAAGTCCCACTTTTCCTTTTGTGTACCAGCAAGACGTTTGGGTCTACTGGTAAAGGGTGCCACTACACACTGGTGTTTACCGTGTGAAACTTTTCCATTTTACTTATAGGGATGATGGCAAGACCATTTCAGAACGCTAACGGTTACTCTATTTAGACTGTCTAATACTTTAGACAGGGACAAGTGTCACCTGTCTTCAGCTGCAGCACTCTCTCCTACAGAAGCTGTGAGCGGGGGAAGGGGGGGGGGGCAGCTAGCAGCTCCTCCTTCTCCCTTGGTGCTGTTACACGGTGATCAGATAGGCTGCAAGCGCACTGACCTCACGGCCAGGGTCCCTAGATGCTGTCTGCCGGGTCCCCCTAGCTGCTCGGGCCCTGATGGCAGGGGGGACCCTACGGACAGTGCTGGCACACAAAGGATGCCCGGCCAATTGAAACCCGATTTTTCGGCCAGTTGACCGATCGGCAAAAAAATCGGGTCACAATCTAAACGGATTTACAAATAAGTCCAATTATGATACAGTGTGGTATCAACGTGTGATCAACAGTCAAAACAGGAGCCAGATGGAGCGCGCAGCAACGAAGGTTGATCCTCTTGGTGTTCTCTTATACCCCACCTATGGGGTATATATGTACCCCATGCTTGATATAAAGAAGTGGGGTACAATAAGTGCTCCCAGAGGGAAGGGGTAAATATCTAGGGGAGAAAAAAATTGTATAAGGAGTTGGAACGAACAGCCGCTACGCCAGGGTTTTTGTTAGAATTTTGATTGATTTGTATCCGAACTGTACTATGGAG
Organism: Ptychadena robeensis; assembly: GCA_036250615.1. Lineage (NCBI taxonomy): Eukaryota > Metazoa > Chordata > Amphibia > Anura > Ptychadenidae > Ptychadena > Ptychadena robeensis. The sequence continues at coordinate 76,192,403 of CM070033.1, read as the reverse complement.
CACGTGCACAGGGCTAAGTAAAGGAATCCAATACATTATGTGGTGGTAAAAATGCCCCAAGTGTAATATGGTCGACTTTAATAAGATCACATTTTAATTAGATCTAACAAAAAATCGTGCATACAAACTGGGAAGAAAAAATAAAGAACACTGCATTACTAACTTTTAGACCCCTGCATCGGCCCATGTGTGAACTGAGGATCCACCCGGCAGGTAATATGTATGTGATCCGTCGGGACCCCCGCCAAGCGCTGTGGTATGTCTCCACAGCGCTGTGTGATCTATCAGTACTTGGCGGGGGTCCCAACGGATCACATTTACATTACCTGCGGAACCCTTAGTTCACACATGTGTCGACCCATCACAAAAACATTTGCAAATCAATGTGTGTCCTGATCTATAGTTTAAGGAGCATCAATCTAGGGTATAAAAAAATCATTTCTGGGCATTGTATATAGCTGAGGAGTTAATTCCTTGAAACAGGAGGATTAGTATAAGTCTAAGAAGCAGAAAAGTATTATTTATCATTCTGATTTTGTCAAATCCATCTAACTATTAGAAAGAGATGCTAACATTTCATTTAGTGTTATTGATGTTTTTGGTGGTGCAAAATCGCATTGCCATAAATTTATAGAAAATGAAAAGAATAAGTTGCATATAAATCACGTTAATATTTCTGCATCCAGAGGCAAACATGATGATTTAACATTTTCTACTTTTTCTAAATTGAATACATTTTATGTTTTAGTTGCAATATCCTTCGCATTTCTGCCAAGAATAAAGCTAGCCTAATCAATGACAATTAATTTAGAAGCATCGGTTTTCCAATCTGATTTGCATATTCTTTATAATGTCATTATTAAATGGGTTGAATACTACTGCAGTCTTAATGCAATATTCCCACCACAGCTAGGGTGGTAATTTATTTCTTGTATGTAAGTTGATGAAAAAAAAAGATAACAAATGGCTATCTTTCTTGGTATAATTACTGTATTTTTTGGACTATAAGACACACCTTTTCTCCCCAAAAATGCCTGCATCTTATATTCCAAAGGCGCTTTGGCTACTCACCAGCTCTCCCAGCAAGTAGATGGGAAGGGGAGCTGTCAGATGGGAGATCTGCCCACGAACTGATCTCCCATCTGCAATGCATTGTTTACATCAGCAGAGCCCCACTGATATACGCAATGAAGATCAGAGCTGGACGAAAGGGCTGCCAGCCAGCATCACTCCCATCCAGGTCTGTCTGTTGGAAAGCTGGATGCTGCCGGCTTTTCACACAGACAGCTGAGCAGTGTGTTATCAGCTGTCCCTTTGGCTGGATAACACAGTGCAGAGAGAGATCTGCATATGGGCTTATATTTCTTCCAGCTGTGTGTTTATTGTTGGTGAGCTGGGCTGCTTTAGCCCAACTCATACACAGTGCAGGTGCAGATGGGAGAGCTGCCATCTGCACTGTATTGGGAGTTCGACACAAGCTGCCCACCTCACATACTGCTCTGCTTTATATGTGAATGGCTGTGTCTCTGACTCTTTTTTTCATTTTTAAAATTTTCTCTTGAAAATGAAAGGATGTGTCTTTTGTTCCAGTGTGTCTTATCTCTCATACTTTTGGGGATACCCTGGCCTTAGGCCTGCATCGACCCTTTGGGAGATACCTGAAATAGTACCACTATCATGTGTAAATGCTTGTTGTTTCCAGGTCCAGGAACCCATCTTTCCATTGGAAAGAGCATGCCAAGGAATTTGTGGTGACATAGAAAATCTAAGATAATAGGCAAAATATTATGGTCCAAAGACAACATGCATGGCCACCATATGTGTTGCATGCTTTGTTTTTATTTTTCAGTTTAAAATGTCAATACGTTGCTAGGTGTAACTAATTTTAAAAATCAATATTAATAGTAAGGCTATGCTCCCATGGCGTTATGGGATGTGCTGATACCCCCTGCGTTAATCGCATGTCTTGATAGGGATGTCGGAGCATCTTCCTGTTTCCACCACGTTCAGCAGGTCCCCCGGCCAAGCGGACAGCTGAGGTTTACATACTGCCCTACGTTAACCTCTCAGACCTGATGAACGCCGTGGAAATGGGAGGGGTGGGAAGTCATGCATATGTATAGGATGCGCTGACATCCCCATCAAGGCATGTGATTAACGCAGGCGTAATCGGCGCATCCAATGCTATGGAAACATAGCCTAAGGGAGCCATTTTCTCTTTTTAACAATAGTCATTGGGATCTATTTAATGTATATAGAGTCTAGATTTAAGGGTTCTCTCACAATATGTCTCTGCTGTGAGCTTGTAGTGCTGGACGGAAAGGCATAGATGGTTCGATCCCCATTAGGTCGAAAGAGGCTTGATTAGGATGTGCCAATGCTGTGCTCAAGCAGCACACCACTGTGCACATCGATTCCTGTTCGGACCCTGGTCCCTATCCAAAGCAACTGCGATCCACCAGGGACAAACTCACATGTCTATTACCTGTTCGACCGTTTCTCTTTAAATGAGATCGATCGCTTGGGAATCGACCCATCTATGGCCGGCTTTACATTTTGGAAAATGCACTGCACATGAGCGTATGTACAGTTGGCAGTGTGAAACTGTACAGCCTGAGCATTGGCAGTCATGGTGGAAACACACATTTGTGCAGAGATTTTGAAAAAGCCTGTTCTGTGGGGAAACACATGTTCTGGGGGAAAATATAGAGAACATATTATAATAGGCCATTAGAACAATATTTGCCAGCCAGGCTGAGAAAATTCCAGTGAGGGGGTTACCCAGATACCAAACCTGCAGCCCTTTGGCTGCCCCCCTCAGTCCTCCACTTGGGGCCCCCGAAACCTGTTATTGCGTAGAGCATTGGAGCTCACCTGTGATTCCACTGCTGACGGGTCCTCGCCCAGGAACTTCTTAGAGTGGGAAGAGGCAATAAACTTATGTGATACGCTGGGCATAGACGGGCCGATTCCTGCCCGATTCGACAGCCGATCAGATGCTGTGCACGTTTCCGCATCTGATCGGCGGTCTGGTCGGCAGGCAATCGGGTGCGCCAACTGGTCATATTGACCAAAAATTGCACAGTGATCCGACATGATGAATAATTTGGATCGTCCCGTCAATGCCCAGCTATAGGCATATGTGAAAGCCAATCAGCGACCCAGATGGTGCTTGAGCAGGTCCCTTACCTCCTCTACTGTTGGCGGGGGGATCAGCAGACTGGTGAATTCCTATGCTGCCACTATTCCACCAATGAATGGGGGATGATTGTATAATGTATATTTCAACACATAACCTGAGAATAGGGGCATATAACCTTTGCGTCAATCATTTGTTCCCTAATGCTTGAAGTATAATTTAAAACAAGTTTTGTTAATTAAAGATTAAAAATAATGTGTGGTAGCTTTACCTGCTGTCATTTTTCATTACAAATGCTTACACAAGTCATTTTTATAGTATAGATTGAAAATGTTATGTGCGGCTCTTTAGTGATGCTGAGGGCCGCACATGTGGCCCTCCATATCCACTCAGTTGGTCATCACTGATCTAATGGCATGCATGAAGTTTCAGTCATTACACCAGTAAAGGCCCCTCATTTATCATTTGTGGCCAACCAGCAGCACTCCGTGGTTTCTCTCATATAAGCCCGGGAAACAAACACATGTAGCACATGCAGTTTATGTTACATGCCATGCTCACATGCCATTCCTCTTCTCATAGGACACATAGGAAGCATGTACACAGCAGAAAGGTACCATTACTCGACTTTTACTAATGAATAATTTGAAAAGCTGTGGCTACGTCCAAGCCACTTTCCACATGAGTTTAGCTGAGATGGACACAGTGTGTCCGTCCTCCTCTATATCACATGCTCACTAGTACAGCGCCACGGCTCAGAGTTGCTATGACTGAGCCTATACAGCTCTCGCCATGACACAACACACGCGCATACACCGTCACTGCTATACCGCGCATGCGCGCACACTTTATTTGCATCTATTTTTTCTTCCTGTAGCAAGCTCTCGTGAAGTGTGGACGCGTAGTGCGCATGCGCGGTGTCCTGGCCGGGCAGGAACTCTCGCCTGTCCCCGTAGTCCAGAGCCTTCACCCCCCTCCTCCTGCTCTGACTGTGACGCCGGGTTCCATGTCCCTGGGTACGAGCTCGGGCACGGAACGTGGTCCGGCCGGTGATGGTCAGAAACAGAGTTCATCGCCTGCTGACTGCAATCAATAGGAGGATGATGAAGCTTCTCATTGCTCTCGCCTTGATCGCCTATGTTGCCTGTGAGTGCCCATTCATTTGCTGTATTGCTGGGTAGATGGGGCGGTGCTGTGGTTGGGGTCAGTGGGTGGCAAGGTGGTCGGGGGGTTCTTGCTGTTTCATGGCTGTGCAGAGGAGTGCCAGTGACCCCCTCCTGTGTGTTTAGTGCTGTGTCCTGTGCCACATCCTGCTCCTCTGACATGGCACTGGTACAGGGGGGGGGGGGGCTCACATGCCCACTATGAGGTGTACACTGACCATGAGCTGCTCATCTCCAGTGTGAGCCATGGAGGTGGCTGTGTACAGGACCACCATGTGATGTGATGACCATGCCACCCAGTGCAGTCATGCCAGGCTTAGTGCTGTGCATTGGTGTGTCACAGGCCTTGCAGTGGGTACTGTACCATACACCACTATAGGTGGCATTCTATGCATTGCTCTCCAACGTCCATGTATTATAGAGAGGAGAGCGTAATCCCGCTCACCTTAGTGGGACGTCCTGAGCGGAGTACAAAGCACCCCTTTTCTTCCTACTTTCTAAGTCATTAGTGAGCGAGCTGCTCAGTGTGGGATGTGCCAGGCTGGAAGTTTTCTAGTCATGGCCACACTGAGAAGGCTGTTCAACACTTTACTCTCAAGGATTTCACGGAGACGAGAGGGATATTTTTTGTTCTGGACTTGTAGTAAGGACCTCTCCTATGACAAGCTTGTGTATATTATAAGGGACAGCTCAAACCAATACTAAGAGGCGGCACTGGCAAGACTAAAGCACAACGAAACTGGAAAAGACATTGGTGGCTGGCAGGACTTTATTGCAGACTGACCCTGAAATTGCATCTTTTACCAATAGTTGTTGTAGCTTGACGTGTGCAGCCCACAATTGGTAATAAAGTCTCCTTTTTTACATTACCAGGGGTGCACATACGTGGTACTCTGGTACTCAAAAGGGGCCAAAAACTAGCTATGCGTACCTCAGGGTCTCAGGGCTAAGTTACTAAACCAAGAAAATGTCAGGGTTGTATTACTGAGGTATGAGATCTGGGGGTTCAAACTGTGTTACATTTGACCCAAAGCCAGCTGGTCACCTGTGCATAGAGACAGCTAATCAGAGGCTCAATCAGGAACAGGGAGGTCAATCTGCAGCAAACCCTACCATGCAGGAGACTGACACAGAGGACAGTGAGGAAGGCCACCCTACATATGGGGTGAGTACTGAACACCATCTCCTGGTACTCATCTGAGGAGCTCCCTAAAAAAGTTATATGCACCCCTGTACATTACCCTAGATCATGCTGCGATGTCTGCAGGCATTCAACATGGAAGAAAAACATGCAAAAATGTTATCAATGCACTGCCAACTATTTAGTACATAGTAGGTCAGGGGTGTGCAAACTTTTTGACTGGTGGGCCACATTGGCTACTTAGATTTGATAAAGGGTCTGGACCAAGAGCATGCAATGGCCGACTCATAGGTGTGCCAATTCCATGCATCGCCGGCATCACTTATGATGGCGTAGATGTGTTATAGGCAACGTGTGACGTTATTATCTTATTTAATTTCCTTCACTTAAAAAAGTTAATTTATTGCAATGAGCAGAGATAATTCCTAGAAGTGCACAAAGGATAGTCTCACGGTCCCATATGGTGCCATCATACCAAAAATATACAAAAAGCAAAAAATATTTCTACGTCCCTACTCCTTCACTATAGTCTTCACTCGTGAGACGCAAATGTATTACCGCCATTGATTGAACATGTGGAGATATAACAGAGATATAGATATAAATGCTTTAATTTCTATACTTGATTCATTACTATAGTGTGTTAACATTGTTATAGCTGCCTTAAAAATTCCTAGACCTACCTGAGGAGTAGGAGTAGGGACGTAGAAATATTTTTTGGTTTTTACATTTGAAGGTCTGATCTCCAATATCCATCACTCAGTGTGTAACTGTGTTTGGGAATATTTACTTATAAGTGGCAGGTTGCTAGGATAGCTTCTAATCTATATTACTAAGGTGATGCAGTTCACTATATGTGCTATTTCGTTCATTTTATCCATTGGGTTGCCGGCAGGGGGAAGCATAACTTTAGTTGACACTTTGGGGGAAATATGAAAAACACTTTAATGTTTTCTAAGGAAGCGTTACAGCACAAAATGCATGCATTCCATGATGAACTTTACTGTGCCACATCCTGCGATAAGTGCCAAATCCTTCTTCTGCGTTTATGATTGCCATGATTTTGGTATTCCCCAATGACATGCCAATGTTGATGATTATATAGCTAAAACGAACTATGGATGTGCAAGAAGTCAGCAAGCAAAACATATATACACATGAAACATTAGCAGGAAAATGCATAATTCATTTTTTCAACCACTCCATCATAGCACTTTCTGGTAATGGGAAAGTTTGGAGACCGTTTAATGGTAGTGCTGGCTTAGTATGGCTGGCCATACAGGGATATATTTAAATAGATTCTAGAGCAATCGATCACTATTCACGGTTATCGATTGTTTGGGAATCGAACAAGGCCACCCCTTTTTTTCGAATTGAGAAAGCTCGTTCGAACAGGGAACCAACATGTTGGTAAATCCCTCTTCGATTGCAATTAATTTAGATAGGGACCAGGAATCAATTGTGTAAGGGGTTACGCCTTGAAAGGCTGTTCAATTGACGAACGCTTGTCGTGACGATTTCATCGTTTTAATGGGTATTTACCCGTATATGCCCAACTTAACTGGGAAATATAGATCTACTTGAAAAGCAGTCGCTCCACATATACATTTTATTGACCTTATTTGATTAAACTAGTCCAGTTAACTTCTAAAGTAAACCTTTAGCCTACGTACACTAACTCCATTCTAATGCAAATGAACCTCAATTCTGCATAAATCCTTTATCTTCTATAAGGAGACAATTTCTGCCACATGGCCCCTGGCGCAAGATACACTCATCAGTTTAACTGCAAATATCTTATCAGCCAATCACTTTGCTGCACCACAATGTATTTGAACATGTAGACATTGTCCAGACAGTTTGCTAAAGTTCAAACTTTGCATCACAATGGGGAACAAAGGTGATTTAATTGACTTTGAAAGTGACACAGTTGTTGGTGGCAGACGTGCAGATCTGAGCTTCTGATCTACGGGAAGTGCCAAGCCCAACTATCTCCAGGGTGCACAATGGATAGGACCCATACACGGGTCTGTATTTTCTGTTTGTTTGGATCATTTGAAAAAAGTGACCATTTTAGTGCTGAATGGTTCGGTATTTTTAAGATAATGGATTAATTTGTATCCAATTGTATCTTGGAGCATGTGCTCAAATCTTCATCAACGGAAGGAAATCTGTTTTATATTGATTACAGTGTTTGGTGGTATGATCAATTTGTATTCCATTGATATACAAATACACAACAAATTAAATGAAAATCGATGTAACAATAGTTGGCACTGTATGGTCTCTATAAGTGATCTTCTACATTATGTTTCTGCCCAATTGCACAGCAGAATGCACACGGTGTGGTTTGAGGTGCACTACAATGCCATCTTACAGTATGCATTGCTGCCTGCACTTGAACTTCCAATGAATGTAATTAAAAGTACAGGCAAAAATCATTCTGCTGTGCGTTATAGTAAAGACTAATATGCACTGCACGACACATTGGATCAGTGTGAAAGGTTTCTTAAGGCCCCCATACACGTGTCGGATTCCATTGCCAATTGATCACTCACCTGATCGATTCCGGCGATTCTGCCGGGAATCGCAGGTGTGATCAATCGGGCAATTAAGAGTATCCATCGCCGCATACCACCTTGTCCAACGGATTCCGGGACGATTCCGTGTCCGATTGTCCACCTCACAACTGGCAACTCCCCCTGATGTGTGCAGAATCGGATCAAAAAGACCAACATGTTGGTTCTCTGTCGGATCCGATTCTGGGCCCCTGAACGATCGGACCTGATCGATTGGACAAGGTGGGCTGCATGCGATTCCGGCATGATCGTTTAGCGTGCACGGGCCCGGAATCGATCGTGCCGGAATCCGGTGGGAATCCGACACGTGTATGGGGGCCTTTAAGGAAAACTGTATACCATTTCAACCACACAACATACACATTGCCAAAAGCAACTCTGCATACTGTAATGCTAGGCATACACAGCTTCCTCGATATCGCACCACTTCTGCATCATCGATCGCGACTGAGGGTCCTTGTCCAAAGTAATGGAAATTGAACAGGGTTTACCAACATGCTGGTTCCCTGTTCGAAAGGCTTAATGGCTTTATTTTTAAATAGATTCTAGCACAATCGAGCACCATGAACGCACACAGCACTCGATTGTGCTCGAACCTGGCCTAGCTATCCTAGCTTAAGATGAAAATACAGCACACTGTTAGGAAGTTGAACCCTTTTAGACACTGGGGTGTTTTTCATTAGGATTTTATTTAAATGGCAACATCTGTAACGGTGACTTTCTATTGGAGCTAAGAAATGTTTTGTGCTTGATTATGCTGTATCACAATCCTTTCCATCTATAGCATCTTTCTGCTACAAAGTGTCAGGCTCTTTTGAGGCCATTGCCACTGAACCTGGGTTGGGAGACATTCTTATTTTAAATAGTTCAATAATTAACATACTCCTTACATCAAACCCCTATGATGCCTGGGCATCGCGCTTAATATTCTGTGTTTTAAGGTTAATCATAATTTAAAAAGTGCTGCCATACTAAAGTGTCTTATCCTGCTTATAAGCACTTACAGGTACTCTGCGAGATTACTAAATGCTCACGTTTATGGGGTGACAAGGAAGCTGCACATGCTGCAGAATAAAACTGTCTGTAGCTAAATTGTGCAAGGGGTTCAGATATGCACACATAGAAGAAAATGTTAGTTTGTGATGAGCCTTGTAGAGAATATGGTGAGCAAACATTGTTGCATTACTTTCCCATAGCTGTTTTCTGGTGATGTCCCTCTAGATCAGCATTTCTCAACCTGTGGGTCGGAACCCCCTCTGGAGTAGAACGGCCAATTCACAGGGGTCGCTGCACTCACCTAAAGCATCAGAGCTGCTGCTAATATGCTGCAGCACTGATGCCCACGAGTAGGATGGTAACTTAGGAGAGAGAGTAACGCACCCTCCCCCTTACTTAGGAGGGATGGGGCATTAATCTCCCTCTTAACCAACCACCATGGAAATCAATTGGGGGCATTACACTTGCGTGATTGTGCCTGCAGTGACGTTGCAGAGTGTTAATTCCCGTATTCTGAACACGTAAGTCACTTCACAGCAGCACTTCCAGGGTCGTGGATCTAAAAAGGTTGAGAACCACTGCTCTAGATGCTGTGTACAATTTCATGCAGATGCCTCTAAACCATGTGTATTTGTTGCTGCTGGTGGTTCAGTATTTGACTAATATCCTCATAAAACTAAAATACAAACAGATACTGAATGTGACTATGTTTTCCAAAGGTTTTCTATGTATAGTCTCTAGCTATTGAGAAGGACTTGAGCAGTGGGTCATTCTTTAGCAGTCTCTAACCTGTGGTTTTTTTTAACCCATGGTTACCACCATGAAAAAAGCAGCACTGTCCTATTGGAGCGAAAACAAAAATGTGTCAAAATGTGTGCACTGTGTTATGGGCTTAATGCATCCTCAATAGACGTGTTAATGCAAGAGCAATGCGGCAAGCCTAGTTAAAAATTAAGCAGTGTGACGCTGAAGCTCCAGTGTGAACCATTGAGTAGTGATCGGTCATGTTGATTAATTTCAATTATTCAAGTATGTAGCAGGTTTTGTAGGCATTTTGAATGATTTTGTATCTGATTGTATTCTAGCGCATGTGCACAGGCCTTAAGCTGGGAATAGATGGTACGATTTATTCCTTATGCGATTCTCTGCACTAGGAGCGGCGTGATGACGTCATCACGCCCGCCTGCTAGTGCCGAGAATCGGACGGCACTCTTTATGTGCAGCTCATTACTTCGGCTGATTTTAGCCCAATCCTCGTCAGTTGCAGCCTCCAATTCCTGCACGACCCGATCCTTAAGTAATGCGGGAGCGTGCACGGCTTTGGATTGGGGATGCAGTAATTGGTACGTGTATGCCCAGCTTTAGGAATCGATCAGTTTTCAATTAATCACATTATGTGGTGGTGAAAAGGAACGTTTTTCAAAGGATAAGCTTAAAATTCTTCTTTTTTTTTCCATCCAAATTGAATATCGAACCGTATATGCCCAGCTTTAGCCTTAGGCTATGTCCCCACTTTGGTGTCCTCCTGCAATAGCGGAGCGGTGATTGCTAGCGATTTTTACATGCAAGCAGTTGAGCACGATCGAGTGTATATTGGCCCATGATTATGACCGCCCTTGATCGCATCCATAGAGAATGAATTCATTAAGATGCGATTTTTAAACTGGTCCATTAATGTCTATGGGCGATCGCGGACCGCACTGCTGTGAGGAAAAGCACATTAAAATGCATGGGTGCGGTTGCTGTGCCACGATTAAAATCGCGGATGATCGCCAAAGTGGGCACACAGCCTTAAAGTCTACCTCAGCAGCAAATACTTTCCATTCTATTCAGATACAGGGAGTAACAATTGCCTCAACACTTCCAGGTATGGCGAGGATGCAACTCTTCCAAAGGGTATTGCTTCATCACTGCTGGAGGAGCCATGGGAAGATGTGTAATAAGGACTTGAAAATACACTTAAGGCCCCCATACACCTTTTTAGATTTTTCTGTCAGATTTCCTTTGGATCTCCTTTTGTTTTACCAAAACCATGTAATATGAGTGACTTTCTAAACCATCAAGTCTACCTGTGTTCAATCGCAGAGGACCCAGCACTACATAGTTGTTAGATCTAAAGGATATCTGACAGAGAGATCTAAAGGTGTATGGCCAGCTTTAATTTGTTTCACATACTTTAGCATGAGCAATATATTTAGAAACAAAGTTTGAAAATAATAAATATTATTAATTAATTTTAAATGTATTTTTGTGTTTAAATGTTGTTTTTGTTTTCTTTTTTAGCTGTTTGGGGAAACTTTGTCAACATGAGGTAAGGATATTGAAATAATATGCTACATTTGGCTATGCATATATTTTAAACTTTAGGCTTTATTTGTGATGTTCTCATTGGCAATCTCATGTAAAGAAATGTTACCCAAATTTCTGCCACTTCCCACACCATTATATTTTATTCCCATCTACAGTTTTACAGAGCTTTACCCCTGGAGAGGTTTATAGATTCTATTTCCTTAGGCACTTGTTTCATTTTCTTATACTCTTGTCTCTCCTCGAGCACTGCCGTTTCTTCCTCGGGTACTTATTTCCCAAAGGTGTCCTGTAATGACATCCTTGTCCCTTGCTGAGCCCTATGGGTTCCTAATCAGGCACTTATGTCACTTCTGTGTCCTATAATGACATCCTGGTCTTTACCTGAATCCTATGAGTCCCTTATCAGACACCTAAGTCACTATGTCCTGCAATTACATCCTGGTCCCTTCCTGAGCACTGCAAATCCCTCATCAGGCACTTATGTTATTACTGTGACCTGCAATAATATCCTGGTCCCTTCCTGAGTACCAGGGTGGATAAAAATCGATGATTTTTTTTAAAAAAATCTAAAAAATCTTCCATGATGAAATAAAGATAAGTTTATGTAGAATAAGGCTGTATATGTTTAAATGTTTTGGTAAATAAATTCCATAAAGAAACATCCCAAAAACAATAGACAGAAGTTGATGATGGCATAAACACATCATTCCCCTTGAATAGACAAGGGCGAGGGGACAGGCCACTCCATATGTAAAGCAATACTGTTATTATACACAGTGCAAAAGATGAAGAAATGACATCATATTAATTAAAAACATTGCACAATCTTGCAGATGTACACAATTAAAATGGTGCAAATTTCAACCCAACACGCATTTCGTTGAAGACTTTTTCAGGGGACACAATATGTCATTTCATAAGCCAAATCTGCTTTTGTGTCCCCTCACCCGTGTCTTTTCAAGGTAGATTTTGTGTGATGTGCTTATGCCATCAACTTCTGTGTGTTTTTGTAAGATTATTGGGCAGTTTCTCTGCCTAAAAGATATTATCACAGATGCTGGGTTTACTTTCTCAGTTCTCAAAACTAAGTACAACAGAAAAGTTGTCCAAATATGATTGATTAACCTAAACTGGGGTTAAAAAAAACTAATATGAAAAGTTGTTGTTCTAAAAATCTTCACTTACTTGCATTTTAAAGTTATACCAGCAAGAATGATTTTAAATCAGTTTGATTTAAATCGAGCCTTACAGGCTAGTGATTTAAATCGTGATTTAAATCGATTTGATTTAAATCAAATCCACCCTGCTGAGTACTGTAGTTCCTTTTGTTTTTCCTTTTGGTTTTTATGTCATTTATGTGGCCTCTTCCAATGACATCCCTAATATAACATATAACAAAATAAAAATAGGAAGCTTAATACTATGTCCTTTATTGATACATTTTTGTTAAGCTCTATGGTTGCTTGTCAGGCCTTTATGCTACTACCCTGGTTCACTTTGGTTCATAATCAGGTCCTTATGTGACGGGAGGGGGGTGACCAACTGCAAAGGTTAGTTACTTATTTTATGTTTATAAAGTAACATTAGGGAAGTGTTGCATATGTAACAGAAGAACCTCCTTAACATGTGTTAGTGTATGATTTCTATAGATAAAAAAAGTTAACATTTATTGATGACAAAACATTAAGCTACTATAATTTCTCTGTAGCTACATAATTTTTTGGCTTGGCAAAAATGTATACATTTAGTCTTTTTTGTGTTTTATCCTCTTAGATGTGATGTTTTTGACTTAATGCCCTTTAATCTAATTAGAAGCAACCTGATGTCATGCCGAGATTCTTGATAGATGGGAGTGGAACTATAAAATATTAACAGCAGCATACAAATAGTTTTTTTCTTTCATTTATCTATGGTCATCTGTCCACTTGGTAATATTTTCCTGTTTTTCCCCTTTCAGCAGGTCACTTCAAGAAAATGGTGAGCAGATAATGGAAACAAAAATAGAAGAGGTTAGTTACTTTAGTTTTCTTTTCCACCGTAGTTATCTTTTAAAATTACTTTGACTTTAAAGCATCACTTCAGCCTATTACTTGAGTATTATTGTTTTTTTTTTTTTTCCAATTTCTTGTTTTGTTCGCCTGTGAAAAAAGTAGTTGAGGCCCCTCAAAGCAGGGCATGGATTTCATTAAAATTAGCAGCACCATTTGCACATCTACTAGGGTTTCAATGACAAATGAAAGAGATTTACAGTTTAATAAAATTGGGAACATTTTCCAGCTGTAGCGACTTGTAAAGTAGAGGAGGGTCTTCCAGTAATAAAGAGATCTCCAGAACTTTCCCTTATGTTTGCTGTTCTCTAGACATCTGAAGGTCTTCCTGGAAATTAAGTATAGGATTTTTGTTTAGACCTTTCAAACATAAATAGCCTGGTATTCCAAGGATGAATCAAACAGCTAAAATGGAGTAGACAGCACAGATAAATCAGAAAAGAGTAAGCTTTATCTGACTCCAGAACAATAACTTGCACCAGTTCCCCTGGAAATTCCGCTGACACTATCTGCACTCCTAGAAATGAAGTTGTGTGGCTGTGCAGTATCCTGTGATTTGTAATAGAATAAAATATGGTCTTCAAACTTTTCTCCATTTTTTTTCCACCTATGCATTGGTCCTTCCTGAAATCTTATGGGATATTTATACAGCTATTCAGCAATGTGTGATCACTGCTGTATGAAAATGTACATCAGCAACGAGCTTATTTATATAGTCTTCTTTGATGTGTATAACCTCAAGCAGCTTTGCGAATAGACGGCTTTGTCACAAAGATAAGTAATTCTTGTTCATTTACTTTTGCAGTTTGCCTTTAAAATGATATTTGAACAGGAAGCAAATGTGCAATGATGTTAAAAGCTGGTATTTGTAAAGCAGGTTTCTTTTAGTAATATCTTCTACAAAGTTAATAGCATTGAGACTCTTGAAATGGAAGCTGTCTAGTAGGTTGTGTTCGAATCATGGACCTACTCGATCTTTTTCCCCCCAAACTAAATAAAGTGGTAAATGCAAACCTCTATAGGTTGGCATACATGGTTACCATTCGATCAAAAATGATGGAAATTTAACAAAAATTCAACTGAGCAGTGATCATACATGTTGGTAGTTGATCCTTTAAGTATCTGACTTGAATGGAAAAATCGAACCTTATGTCTGGCACCACTTGCATATATAAAACTACCTTTTGGGACATTTAAAGGGGTTGTTGTTTTTTTCATTGGGCAGTCCCATAAACTGGGCACCATCTTCAACTTCCACCATCAGCAGACACTATAACAAATTTTTAGGCTTTACAGTTTTTTTTGACTCTACAGACATCTAGATTGTTGTAAAATTGTGGCATAAACATTCAACATTGTAAGTTTTGTTTTCTATAGGTATGTGTAAACTGAAAATATTCCACAACATTATTTGTATTTTATTTTATTCATGTACAGGTGATTGCACCATTAAGAGAAAAGATAAGGGATTTAGAGAAAAGGTAAGCTATTTTTGTGTGGAATAACGCATATGTCCTGGTCATAGTACTGACTGTATAGATCTCTGAAAAATTATCTTTTTAGTAATGGTGTTAATATCAGAGATCTATAGGGGCACTGCCCAGTTCCCTGTGAACTATAGGCCCACCTCCCTTACTATATAAAGTTTATGAAGGGAAGCCCATCCATGGGTGATGATACTTGTCCTTCATGAGTATAGTACACCCTAGGACAGTTACTTACTGATTACTACATAAAAAAAGAAACCTGGTGAATCACTAAAAATACAATATACCAATATATATGACTGACAGTGTGCAATATATGACATTGTTATTATGCTTAGATGTACTTGTACTCTGCTTTGTTAGTTAGATCATTAAAAACACTCATTGTAAGCATATTAACCAAAGAAAACATGCAGTAGACACCCTGTAATCCGGCACCAATGGTGATTGGTAGATTCTTGATAAATGTATCCTCTGGTTATTTGACAGTCCGTGTAAATTGATCCCATAACAAGTTTATAACTCTACAAGTCCCATTAAACCATATTACAATATTGTACATGCTCCATTCTTTAACCCTATATCATAAGAAACAAATGGCTGCCTTCATGAGAGGCAAGAGGTGATGGAACCTCTTTAGTAAACATCTAACTGCTGGGGAACCTAACCTGTTTTTTTTATCAGATATTTTTTATAAAATGTTTTAACAGTGGTGGCTTAAATAACAAACGGCCACAGTAACAAAGATGACGGTTACAAACAAAACTAAAAGACAGGACAATATGATGTTCAAAGCCAATTTACAAATAATAAAAAATCAGTGTCACAACCTCAGCCTTGGCAAACAAAAACAATGAAATGACATAACCGTGAATCACGGCCAATGCTAAACAATATGTGACAAGACTTAGAAACGCAAACAAATTGATGAATGGGAACTGTGAGTGCAGACAAGGAAAACTTTGTCTCAAAGGTTAAGAGAATATACAGTGGCTTGCAAAACTACTGAACTTTTATAAATTTTGTCACATTACAGCCACAAACATGAAGCCACATGGAATTCCACGTGAAAGACCAATACAAAGTGGTGTACATGTGAGAAGTGGAAGGAAAATCATACATGATTCCAATTTTTTTTTACAAATAACTGCAAAGTGGGGTGTGTGTAATTATTCAGTCAATACTTTGAAGAAGCACCTTTTGTTGCAATTCCAGCTGCCAGTCTTTTAGGGTATGTCTCTACCAGCTTTGCACATCTAGAGACTGAAATCCTTGCCCATTGTTCTTTGCAAAACAGCTCCAGCTCAGTCAGATTAGATGGACAGCATTTGTGAACAACAGTTTTCAGATCTTGCCACAGATTCTCGATTGGGTTTAGATCTGGACTTTGACTGGGCCATTCTAACACATGTAAATGTTTTGTTTTAAACCATTCCATTGTTGCCCTGGCTTTATGTTTAGGGTCGCTGTCCTGCTGGAAGGTGAACCTCCGCCCCAGTCAAGTCTTTTGCAGGCTCCAAGAGGTTTTCTTCCAAGATTGCCCTGTATTTGGCTTTATCCATCTTCCCATCAACTCTGACCAGCTTCCTGTCCCTGCTGAAGAGAAGCACCCCCAGAGCATGATGCTGCCACAACCATATTTGACAGTGGGGATGGTGTGTTCAGAGTAATGTGCAGTGTTAGTTTTCCACCACACACAGCATTTTGCATTTTGGCCAAAAAGTTCCATTTTGGTCTCATCTGACCAGAGCACCTTCTTCCACATGTTTGCTGTGTCCCCCACATGGCTTGTGGCAAACTGCAAACACAACTTATGCTTTTCTGTTAACCATGGCTTTCTTCTTGCCACTCTTCCATAAAGGCCAACTTTGTGCAGTGCACGACTAATTGTTGTCCTATGGACAGATTGCCCCACCTGAGCTGTAGATCTCTGCAGCTCGTCCAGAGTCACCATGGGCCTATTTACCGTGGGATGTTCAAGGCTTTGGAAAAAAATTTGTAGCCTAAGCCTGCTTTACATATCTCAACAACTTTATCCCTGACCTGTCTGGTGTGTTCTTTGGACTTCATGGTGGTGTTGCTCCCAATATTCTCTTAGACAACCTCTGAGGCCATCACAGAGCAGCTGTATTTGTACTGACATTAGATTACACACAGGTGCACTCAGACCAAAGGGGGCTGAATTATTACGCACACACCCCACTTTGAAGTTATTTATTTGTAAATAATGTTTGGAATCATGTATGATTTTCATTCCATTTCTCGTGTGTATACCACTTTGTATTGGTCTTTTACAGGGAATTCCAATAAAATTGATGTTTGTGGCAGTAATGTGAGAAAATGTGGAAACGTTCAAGGGGGCCGAATTCTTTTGCAAGCCACTGTACATCTCTTTAAACCAGGCCAGGAAATATTGTTGGAAATGCTTCTGTCAACAGTTAGGCAATCAGTTTGCCTAAAAGGTTGACTCTGGACAGTTCTGCCAGCGAATATGGATCCATGCCGTCAGCATCCAGATAACCTAGTTTAAAAGTAATAGGTTCCCATGAATACAACCTTGAATACTAAGCCCAGATGTGCAGTAATATCGGTCCAGTAATGGGAAAGTTTGGACGGAGCCATTGCAAATGAATAAAAGCAGCAGGACTGTCTCTTCATCTCGCAAAGCATGCATCTGCTCAGACCCCAAATTTGAGTAAAAAAGTCTAATAGACTGGGTTTCTAATCCTACCCCACTATCCAAAAAAACCCAACTTGGTTAAAGAGCTGTGGTGCGTTTAAATTCCTCCAAGTCTAAATTTACTTTCAGTAGCATTGCCCCCCCCCCCCCCCCCCCCCCCCCCCCCCCCCCCCCCCCCCAGGCTTATACTCGAATCGGTAAGTTTTCCCAGTTTTTGTAGATAAATTAGGTGCCTCTGCTTATACTTGGGTCAGCGCATACTCGAGTATATACAGTAAGTTTTGCTTTTTGAAATTAGAATTCACAAAAGTGGGAAACTCCTTAACGATTTTTCATAATTTTCTTAATTACAGTTTCACGCAGAAATACCCTCCTGTGAAATTCTTATCAGAAAAGGATAGAAAGAGAATTCTGGTAAGTGTGGCTTGATGGAAACATCTAAATGTGGTACATTGTCAATTTCATTTATCTGTTTTTGTAACACCACCAGGGGAATTGTTAAATGAATTATGTTAATAAACCCCAGGTTCTCTATATAGAACTTGATGTCTGGGGCGGCTGTGTGGTTTAACGGAGTATTTTTTTTGCAGATAACAGGAGGTGCCGGCTTTGTAGGGTCACATCTTACAGACAAATTGATGATGGATGGCCATGAAGTCACTGTCGTCGACAACTTTTTCACCGGTCGTAAACGAAATGTGGAGCATTGGATCGGTCATGAGAATTTTGAGCTTATTAATCATGATGTGGTTGAACCACTTTACATTGAAGGTGATATATAATGCTATGTAGATATTTATTTGTTCTAGCATCATTTGGAGGACTTGCTTTACTGGCTGTCCATCAATGGTCTGATTCAGAAATCATTTTCAAGCACGAAAAATTATTGTATATGAACATCATTGTAGCATGATTTATAGATCTGTGCCAAAATGCTGGTCAACATAGTTTCACCAGTAATCAGAGTAAAGCTGCCCATACACTGGCAATCGTGATGTCATCATGCTGCAGCCAGTCCCTCAGAGGATCAGCCGGCACCCTTTGTGTGCTGGCCATTATTTTATTATTTTGGATGGGGACTGCCGAGCAATGGACATCAAGTGGGATTTACGCCCAATATCTCTGTTTTGGAGTGGGATTGATTGATCCCGCTTGAAGACAGGGATGGCCACATAAGATATGCACCAGATAGATGGCGGTGAGCACACACCGCTCTCTAAGCCATCAATCTAGCACATATCTATGCGTGTATGGGTGCCTTAACTGTTTTCAGGAGAGCAGCTCTATGGGGAGGCAAATGCCTGCTCCCTTTTATACAGCGACATGTTGTGGGCCTAGTTATGGTAAATTGGTTTTAAAGAAAAGATCAGCTTTAGAGAGACACATACCATATGTACTCAAGTATAAGACAACATTTTCAGCACCTGTAATGTGCCCAAAAATGAAATTATGCTTATACTTGAAATTAAAATCGTTGCATTTTGTAGATGAGCTTTGAGTAAATTGCAAAGCCCCTGAACATGCTATCATCACCAAATTTGCTGGAGGTGTAGAAAAGGGTTGTGGGAACATTTTGAAAAAATTATTGCTCTAGCACATGCCATTTTTGCATAAAGTTCAAAATTTTTAAAGTTGACCTAATTTGAACTTATACTGGCTTATAATGGAGTCATTACATTTTTTCCAGATTTTTTATTGTATATATGGTAGTTCATACTGGTAAATGGTGACTAGTCCTTTGCTAGTTTGTAAAATCTGTCTAAAGTCATTAATTCCATCCCCTTAAAAAAATTTTTGTTGTCCTAATAGTCACACAGGTTAGTCATGTATTCATCTAGAAGAAATAGATTTTTATAGTTATATTTTACACATTAATGCTATCTTCCGGTCAAGTTTCAGTGAACACACTGTATAATACTTGGTAGGATCGGTCATAAACAGGCCAATTTCATTCTCCACATTTTATTGTACAAGGCAGCTCTGTTAAGACCAGACTGCCTTTTGTGTATATGTTTCTTTCTCGGATTGATCATATTGCTACTTGTAAATTACATTGGGTTATCCTGGCACAATTGTAGTATTCTACATCACTAAATTTCCTGATGGGGTATTTAGTTTTAGTGTGATTGTATAAACCGACCACATGTCACCATTAGAAACCAATAACTATTTGATATTCGTCCAGATTTCACTTAATGGATGTTGGTTGTTCTTTGGGTTATTCTATGTTGTTGTCCATTGGTATTGAGGTTTGCTTTGTCGTCTGGCAGTATTGTCTGTGTCATTTATTAAGGGAAAGGGGCACATGTGTCTGTTCTTGCATATCCTATATAACCTTGCTAAAAGGAATGTGCCTCTTACTACTGCACAAACTCCAAATCATGTTTTTTTTTTAAAAGTACTTTACCAAAAATAGACCTGATGTTACTCTTTATTGTATGCAAAGTTAAAAAGAAACCTTATGACTTCACATGTGCTGTTCAGTCAGAATTGTTATGTTTGTTTAATATAAACCGTATTCAATCAATAGGAAAATGTCTGTGCATCTTATGGTTTGAATATGTAAAGAAAAACATAAAAATTCCAAGCATCTACAGGAAGCTGGAATTTGTTTAATTCCCTTCAGACAAGGCAAAAGGCCAGTGCCAGGGGAGAGAGGTATAGGGTGCAGGGCTGAAACTAAGTTATGTGCCTATACACTAGCAGTAACCATTTTCTGAATACACTTGAAACACCTATGTAGAGATACATATTACAATCTGGCACTAACAACTTACCCATGAGCAGCTTTTTACATATGGGAAAAGAGATAAGTCTGTGTCGCATACATTTTTACTAAAATACAGAAGGTAAATGTCAGTACACAACTCATGCTATTATAATGGCATCAACTCATTATATTACTATTACACTTTCTATGTAGACTAAAGTTTTCTAGTGGCAAAGACGGCGCTATATAAATACGACATAATAATAATAAAGGATTGAGGACCAGCTTAATAAGTGGAAAGCATAATTTTAAGATTGAGGTTTAAAATAAATAGATTTTTATAATTCATTTATTTGTAATGATTTCATACAAACCACTAAATTCAGCCTCTTGTTACATTTTAGGGCGCTATACACGCTGCTGTGCATGCATTATTGCATATGCGATAACGTATACCTTAATGGTTAACGCAGCCCTTAATGGTGCTTATTCTTAAGAGTTATTTTTCCCATTTCGTGGTTTCCAGGACAGCCACCTGAGAGAAGCTCCACCCGCCAGAGGG
>CM070033.1:76143509-76162890 GCA_036250615.1 Ptychadena robeensis | reverse complement strand
GGACACAGCCCCTTCAACTTCAGTCATCAGAGTTAGCAGTCAGAGCCAGCATGTCAGAGACCGTCCATCAGTGGGAATCTGCCTCAGGCAGAGATGTATACCCCCAGGCGGGACCTGATGGGGCGGCTTACACTGCTTTGACCGGGTTGGACCCGGCGGTTTGGGGTCTGGGATACCTCTGACCTGGGACCAGGTGTGCGTTGCCCGGCTCTATCTCGTCCGACAGCAGGTTGAGATCCTTGCCTGGATTTTCCTGACAGGGACATCTGGTGATGCTTCCTTGTCCAATTTCCTGATGAAGCCTGAAATAGGCGAAATGCGTAGAAATCTGTGAAGCTCACCATTTCAATCCCTATATCGTTATTGCTGAATGTAATGTATAACCGTTCATGTGTATACAGATGATGATATATTTTTTTTCTTTGTTTTTAAATAGACCGAAGGGTCTCGTCCAATGTTTAACCTTCCTAGCGCACCATTTACAACGGTGCGATACGGGCGATCAAGGCAGTGTACAGAGTACACTGCCTGTCGTTTCCGGCATCTCGCCGGAGCTCTACACGCAGCTGTTGTCATTACTGACAACAGCTGCGTGAGAGAGAAAGCCGGAACTCCTCCATTAACATGGAGGTCTATGGTGCCAACCCGGAAATGCTGCAGCGATGTAGACAATCGCTGCAGCTTTCCGGGGAGGCATAGGGTCTCCCTGCCGCCGGCTTCCCGTGCGGTTGAGAGGACCCTGTTCACTGAACGAACAGAGTTAGTCTCAACCGCTAGGGAGGTTAATAAAGACCGTTTTACTTGTAGATCTTATGCTTGTCTTAAGGTATGTGCCCTTAAAGCCCAAGCTGTCATGTCTCTCTAATTGTATAGCTATTCTAAACATGTATGGGGGGCTTATCCTAATATCCTAATTACCATTCCTTAACCTCTAACCAATGGTCATATTTATGTAAACCTCGTTTTATAAATTGGATGTCCCTTTAATGTTCTTATATACTCTCTCCGATATCTGTAGCAAGCATATTTTCTTCCTTCCACTTACATCCTTCAGAGTATGCAGAGTATACCTGACCCTGCTCTATTTTAATGATTTTGACACTTTCTCTTTTGGCAAGTGGTTGGGAACAGGTGGTGTTTGGGACAAAGATATGCTTCAAGTATTTCATTACACTCTTCATTTTGTTAATGTTTTATTTATGTCATTGCATCAGGTGCGTGAGCACAACAAGAGCTCAATTTGTAGTGCCTTATCCTAGAACTGAATTGTGTGAAATATATGAATCTAAATAAAGGGCCAGAGTACATGACTTGGCATAATTTTAAAATGTTTTGTAGTGTAAACTGATATGTATGTAATAGTGTCTGGTGCGGGTGGCAACCTTTGACTACTACAGAGGGAAGTGATTGTTTAGCAGCCAGCAGAGTTTGCCTTCCAGGAGGTGGAGAAGCAGAGACACTGGGAAGAACCTTCCTGCAGGTGGATCTTCCCTCTGACAGCTCTCCTAATAGTATTTTGGCTGTGGGTGGTCACGCTTTCACTCTTAAAGACACACATATTTCCCTCCTGACATCTTATAGAAAGATGCAGGGAGAGCGGTTCTCAACATCCGCAACCCCGGAGTTGATGTTGCAAACTGTCACATCCTGTATTTGGTACACGGAACTGCCGGTTACGTGTGGTTTCCCACACCACTTGTGATGATGATGTGAGGGGTGGGAAGTAAGGATGTAGGGGGCATTAAGCTCTGATGCTTTCAGGGAACACAGCGACCCACAGGTTGAGCAAACCACTGTAGCAGAAGATACTATGTGATTATACTGATACATTTTTTTTATCTTATATGTGTTGTAATGTGCTTTTGGCAATGCCTGTTTTGTATGATCCACATGGTACACAAATTTGGTGCATTCTGAAGTGTATTTTAGCTTTTTAAAAATACACTGAGGTATGTTTTGTCTGCGCTTTCATTTTCAAATTTCAAATAACTCTTAACTGGAAAATCCATATGCTAGCACAGTCAAAAATGCATTATACAAAATGCAACACCCAGCATACCTCAAACCGCTATGCAAAATGTGCAGTTCCCTTGTGTGGATGTTTCTAACATGTTTTACTCTATATATTGGCCACTGCTATTCGTTCGTGTCCATTCTTTCTCTGAACTGTTGTCTTTATTGTTGACAGGAAGGTGTGGAGGTCAGAGTTGCTCGGATATTTAATACATTTGGACCCCGTATGCATATGAATGATGGAAGAGTCGTCAGCAACTTTATTCTTCAAGCGCTTCAGGGAGAACCATTAACTGTATGTATATTTAAAGTTGCTCATTGCAAAGATTTAATACTGGAAGGTGCATTTAAAATGCAGGCCATTCCAGCAGATGCCACTGTCTAAAGTTGGTTTATAAGATAAATGTATGTGTTAATTTTTGGCCACTGCCAGATCTGATGAATGTCATTGTCTGAAAGGGTTCATATATTGCAGTGTCCCAAATCTGATTACAGTGAAAGCACATTACTTCCTGCTGAAGACCAGGAGGTGTTAAACTAGTCCAAACGTCTTTGATCCCTTTGCTTGTAGATTCAATGTTAAAGCAAAATTAAAGTTTGATTCCAGATGAAAAGGATCATCGTTGATTCTGATGAGAATGAAATACTTAAGTTGTAAACATTTTTTTCATAGTTGGCCTGTGGCGTGTTCAAGTATTTAATTTTGTTTCACTGAGTATTTTAGTTTGATGGCCTTAGCTTAACTTAAATCTTAAATGATTCCCAACATCTGTTTGAGAACCACTGCTTTAGTGTTTCACTGCAATTTTCAATCTGTGGGTCGGGACCACCTTAGGGGGTTGAATGGCTATTTTACAGGGGTCGCTACCTTCACTGAAAGCATCCCAACAAGCAGCAACTCTGATTCCCACAAGTGTCCCAATATTCGGAACGCAAAAGTGAACTGTAAACTGATTTGGAGACCTAAGTTCTTTATGATTGTTTACATTTTGATACTTATGCGAAGGTAAATCGTGTATGTGTGTGTGTGTGTGTGTGTGCTTGTGAAAATACTACTTAATTATAAGCAATATAGGGGTGTCGGCCATAGTAGATGTGCATCTATCTCCCAAGAATGCATTGGGGTATACATTTCTATATATGCATTTTCTTTTTAATATATAACTTGTGGTCTAGGTTGTCTGGTTGTTGGTTTATGCGATGTCTCCCTCTTGTGGTCAGAATCAATATAACTACAAATAAAATGTCATTGCAGTAGCAACTGTACAGTGCTCTCATATTTGGATTGTTTGTCATCATAGGTGTATGGATCAGGATCTCAAACCAGAGCATTTCAATATGTCAGGTAGGCTGGTTTTCTTCTTTTTTTCTTATTATACCCTGTTTGAGAATTTGCACTTAATGTGCAGAATGTACATTATTACTTAACAGACTGACTTGCACAACAGTATAATATTCAATGTAGATGTGCCATGTACCTGTCTGACAAATACCAATGTTCCTCCACATTATTACTGCTGGTCTCTATTCAATGTCCTATTATATAATACAATCACGGGTTTTCTTGCTAATAAGAAGGAATTTGTTCCCTATGTTTTAGGATGTAAAGTTTCAGTAGTTAGATCATATCTGTTAATGTATTGCTTTTTTTTTACTAGCACTGCCATGTTTTATAGTCACATTTTTCAAAGAAACAGACATCGGTGTCTGGAAACGCAGCCATTTGACAGTCTGTAGCAGTCCAGAAAGCATGCATGTGAATACAAACCTAAAGCATAAGAATGTTTGTAAATCTGGCATATGTCATCAGTGATATCTGTTTTAGATGCCCTAACCACTTTCAGGTTATGTATATAGATTCCATAGATAGGCTAGCAGACCTTTTATGAATCCAAGCCACAAATGGAACATCTAAATATTTCTTTGTTTTGTGGGTATTACATTAATATCTGACAATACTTCTTAGTTTGGGGTTCACTTACATATGCCATACCTTTTTTCCCCAGTGACTTGGTTAATGGACTTGTAGCTTTAATGAACAGCAATGTCAGCAGCCCTGTTAACCTGGTGAGTCCACTTTATCTTCCATGATCTATTTATTTTTGTTCTATTATATGTTCTAAATTCTGAATGACTGTATGACTGGCCGGTTAAACATTATAGTACTGAAGATACGTCTCCTGTGCTGTATCCGGTTCTCTTTGAGGAATGGATGCAACAACTTGTCCTAGAGATGGAACAGAATCTTGATACTTGGTTTTCTCGATTCGTTACCTGGCACAAAGGTTGCACGATTTGTTCCTGGGACTGCAGAACCTAAAAACAAAAAGATGTCTGTTCCTGGGAAATTCGGAAAAGTTTGACACTGTCAAGTGCCTAGTTTTGTATGTGACAAAGCAGGGAAGAAGTTAATAAGTGCCATTTGCAATTAAAGCTGTAATCTCTTTTCATCTCTTCCACAGGGGAACCCGGAAGAGCACACTATCCTGGAATTTGCCAGATTAATTAAACACCTTGTTGGTAAGTTTCCTTTGCCCTTGAGATTTCCTGCCAGTTGTTGATTAGATTTATAATCATGAGGTGGTTAATTACACCGTGACTTCAGGGACTGTAATCGGAGCAGATTACCCAGTGACAGTGCTTGAAAGGGCATGCTAGAGGTATGAATAGATTTACTAAAAGCTCTGCTCATAGAGATTTAAAATTTGCTGCCTGTGTTCAGTAAAAACCTAGAAAAACAGACCAATCTGATTTCATTGAGATAACCGTAAATAGAATTCTCAATTACTACACCTATGCCTTACATAAAAGGGGCCCTAGTATTTTGCCTCTTGTGCTACTTGTCACTAAGCCAGCAATTCTCCATAGACTAAAAAAAGGTGGGCATACGCGGTACAATTTTTTGTTCTATCGACTTTAAATACGATCCTATTGACAGATTCCAAACAGATCAAATGCTTTCCTTAGTTTTGTGTGCATGCTACATAGTGTGATCAGATACAATTCAATCAAAACACCTAGAAAACCTGGGGCAGACCTACCACCTCGATATCTGCTTCCTGTTATCGGCACCAGATCAGAGATAAAAATATATATAGTACCTGGTGAAATCTGTCACAATGCGGTGGCGCCCCGCCTGTCATGTGCGGCCAGAATTGGATATTGGGAAAGTAGACGTCACTTCTGACGTCTGCCTCCCGTAATCCCCGTGTACCTGGCAGCCAGCCAGATCTGAATTTGGATTAGTGGAGAGAGAGACACTCCAGGCATGTCGGCGCTGGAGCGAGGAAGAGGGGAAGATCATGACTCTATGTAGGATAAGTAAGTTTATTATTTTTATTTACAGTTTAAAACCACTTGGCTAAAATTTACCAATACTGCTGCTGCTTGATTTTATTTTTTATCAAAAGTTTGGATTCAATTTAAAAACTACAAAAAATACGATTCAATAGAAATATTAAACCGTGCATGCCCAGCTTAACTGTCTCGGACCATAGTTAATAATAAGAGAAAATGTGCTTTTTTTTTTTTTTTTTTTTTTTTTTTTTTTTTTTTTTTTTTTTTTTAATGCTTCTAATTTCTAAAGTGTTGAGCCCATAATACTAAAACAAACGCCCACTTTTGATAAACCTTTATAGTACCAAAATTCTCAATTACCTTGCATTTGGTAAAGGTTTCCCACCTCTCTTCTCGTATTACCCTTCTTATGTGTCAGAATTTGAAACAGAAAAAAAAAAGAAGAAATTGCCTAGTGTTCTTTTTTTATATAACAAAATGCACTTTTAATTCTCACTGCAAATGCAACCTTAGACTTAGCCTGTGGGGTTCTCAATCCTGCAGCAAACCCTTAACATGGAAAATTGTTCTTTTTAAGGGCTAAATTGTATGTATGTGTGTTTTTGTGTTATGACTTTTGTTTGTGATTGAATTATGAAGAATAAGCTCAGGCCTTTAGAAAGGAATCAGTCAGTTTTCAATCTATCACACTGTGTGGTAGTACCATCCATTGCATGTATGGAGTTTAAATATTGACTGTCCAACATCATGTATTGAACTACATTGGCGGTGTGTGTAGTGAAAAGTATTACCTGTTCTATTTGGTTTGTAATAAAGCTTTTTTTTGCCTTTTAGGGAGTGGAGGGGAAATCAGCTTTCTTTCTGAAGCTCAGGATGATCCTCAAAGGCGAAAGCCAGACATTAGAAAAGCCAAACTTCTTCTTGGTTGGGAACCTGTGGTACGACGCGTAGAACTTTTTTTGTTTCTTTGCTCTGAGTGTAGTAGTTGTAGTAGTATGCTACCTGACATTTTATTGTAACACTACACATTGTTTAAACCCAATTCTACAGTTAGGCACTACTTAATGTACAGTATATGGATAAATATATTGGTACACCTCGCCATTTTACCTACAGGAAATATTACGCAGTCTCCTAAATCTATTAATAAATCTCTTTATGCCAAAATTGTTCTTTTGGGGGTTAGGATTGCCAAGTTCTTCTACACCACACTTACACATGTTTTATGGAACTGTTCTCTGGGCACACAAAACGAAAAACCAAACTATAAGTTATAAAGTAAACCTAGAATTGTCTAAAATCTCTTGGTTTATGAAGCTTTCAAATGCCCCTTTCACTGGAAGTCTTAGGCTGAGTTTCCACTGCATGAAAATCCCTCCGTTTGACGTATGTAAAATGGAAGGATGTTGACGTAGACCATTGTGATCCATGATGCTGTCTCCACATGCATTGGTCTACTACATTGTGCCACAATGCGTTAAAATCAACGTAGACCACTATGTTGATTTTGACGCATCCGTCAGTAATGCAAGGGGCAAACGCACCCATAGACAATGCATTGAATCCATTACCGATGGATGGGTATCCGTCAGAAACAGACTATTTTACCCATAAAAAACACGTTACATATGCCCTAATGGAAGCTTAAGGGATGCCTAATGGATGCTTAAGGCGTGCCCCCAACACATCACAGGTGCTTTGACGGAGGGACCTTGACAGACTAAAAACCTAATGGAAACCCAGCCTTAGACTTTGTTTCCAATATATGTCAGGACCCCTCCGCTAAGCATATACACTAACTTGGGTCTCGACGTAGCACATTGATACTGCCTGCTCGGCGGATGGTCTGTTTACACATCCACCGGTGCAGAGGCTGAACATACTCAACTATGTTCAGCCTTACATCGGCCGAGCTGCTCGTCACCATGAAGACAGATCCTCAGCCGAGCAGGTAAGTTTATCTGCTAAGTCGGGACCCCTGCTAAATTATACGTGTGGTCCTGACTTAAATGGAAACAAGCCCTTACTGTATTTTCATAGAATGTAAACGTTAACATTATGGCACAACCATTTTATTTAAGGAAGCCTAAAATAAGCCAAAGTATGGGAACGGTGAGATCAGAACTCCTGATATTCTCCTGTGACAAGCAAGAAGCGTCATTAACCTCCCTAGTGCTTAGCCCGTATGATGCTAGATCACAGCGGAGATTCTCCTCCATTATAATTGAGCTCTACGGAGAGCCCTCTGCCCTTTCGGTGTCACCAATGATGCAGAAGGAGTGGTGCCAGAACCGATTGGTGGGTCAGTCCCTACAGAGAATCAACACAGGCTCGCTGAGGATATCTAAATTAGACTGTCCCAGCTCGGGCAGAACTTGTTTTGTAAACTAACTCCAGACAAGCTGGGCTTGTCTCAAAAGCTAGGTGGGTTAATATAAGCCAGAGGACAACACCTATAACACATTGTTAGAAAGTTGTCAATCCTGATTATTTGTTGGTCTTTTGCAGGTCCCATTGGAGGAAGGCTTGAACAAAACCATCCACTACTTTAGGAAGGAACTTGAATACCAAGCAAACAATCAATATATCCCCAAGCCTAAACCAGCAAGGATAAAAAAAAGCCGGATGCGCCACAGCTGAACACTCCATAAAGAGAACGAGGATCACTTGATGGTTTACAAGATGTAATTTTTGTTCTGCCTCTCCCGTTTGTTCATTTTCTAAGAGAAATATAGACTTCTGAGAGGGCATCATGAAGAAAAAAAAACTGGAATTTCCCTACAAAGCTTGCTTTAAAGGAATGGATGTGCCTAATAACATTGAGAACTGCAGATCTTGCCTTGCACTTTTTAAAACTTGTATATCTATGTACAGTAGTGTAGGACACACGGAAGTCTCCACATTTTATATATCTTGCTTTGACTGTTTTTGTCTCTGGACAGGTGAGCCCTGTTGCCGGTGGTGGGGCCAGCTAAGCATAGTCATTCAGTCTTTTGGACCCCGCCAAGTACAACGGGTTCAAATGAACGGTTTCTTTTGAAAGCTGAAATGTTACCTGAAAGAAAAACTCTATGTGTAATATTAGTTTGGTGGGTACTTTTGAACTTTAGATGTCTTCTATGCAGAAAACAGAGGTAACAATGCCAGTGGAGCCTCTCTGAAATATTGTTATTGATAAAGGTAAATCCCTTCAAGTGTAAAGGGATGAAAAGTGAACATTTTATGTTAAAGCTTTATTTGTTTTTGTTTTGTATGTTTTATTATTTTTTGTTTCTTTTTTATGTAAAGATGATTTTTATTTTCCTCACAGGATTCACTGAGCTGTGAATTTGAATTTGAAAGCAGCTAATAATAAGAATATTTTGAATCACTATTGTGTTGTCTGGTGTACTCTTGGATTACAAAATAAAGTATTATCAGTTTATGGTGGTTGAATATGCTATTTTAATAAAAAAAATGTATGGTTTTTTTAGCTTGTTTTTGTGCATTTCTTTTTTATAGTATTTTTTTTTTTTGTTCAGAATCGTGTACAGAGATACTGCCACTATTCCAGGAGATGGGGGTATGTGTTACTGTGAATAAACATTTAAACTTATCTTCATTTAAACTTCAGTCAGCAGTAAGTGGGGAAAGCAGAAGCAGAATGGTTCATCTCTACTGTGTATGTCAGCTGCTTTGACTGCTTTCCCGCCTCCTGGAAGTTGCTCCATGGTTGGCCAGGCAGATTCCCAGCCAGACTATGTGGCCTCCGCTCAGCTGCGGGTGGTCATGCCTTCGGTCCATAAGATGTACAGAGATTTTTTTTTTTTTTTTTTTTTTCGGAGGAAAAAGTGTGTCTCATAGAGCAAAAAATACAGTATTCGGTAGATACAACACTAGGTTGTAGAAAACTGAAAAGATCTGTTGTATTGGTGTCCCATTACTGCAAGTTAAGTAGAAAGATAAAACCAAGAACTGCAACATCATCTCATCTCATTTCATCTTCAACTTTATTATTGTAACAGAATAAAGATGTAAGCATGGCTTGTCGTTGTGCGTCATCAGTCAATGCCTTTTCCATAACGGCTGCATGTATAAACAATATTTAGCACAGCTAAATATATTAAGTGTATTTCAAACCAGGTTTCAGTATGTTTGTATGTGCATCATATTCTACAAAGAGACCATGTCGCTGATAGATCATTGCTGCAGCACTGCTTGCTTGTTATTGATACTGTTCTAGTTGAGATCTGTTCGTGGTAAGATCTATCAGATTAGCACATGCCTCATAAAGCAGTATTATACAGTATTTAACTGTACACAGCTGGGCATGAAGCCAGACATACAGAAAAATAGTTTTTAAGATTACATCCACTACAAGGAGTTTAAAAAGGATTACAGTAAGTGAACGCAAAAGGTTTGGAGTTTAAGTGATACCGTTTATTGGCTAACTGAAGTCATTAGAGAAGGAGCTTTCATGATGTTGCAGATCCCTTCTTCAAGCAGTTTTAAACTCAAAATAAAAAAAACAGACCTACATTAAACAGACACAATACTCACCTGTGAGCAGTTCAGATGCTGGGAAACTGCTGCACAAAAAAAAACTCCACACTAAACTTCACTTGCTTGCAGTTCTCATGCTAGCATCTTCGCTCCTGGAAACTTCTGCCCACACTGCCCCCCCTCCCCTCTCCTCCCCCCCTTAACTCCACCTCCTCCTCCTATCTTCTCTATCGGAGCTGCAGAGACTCGCCTGGGAGAGATCTCCCAGACACCATTTCCGCTGCCTAGGTGTGACGTTATGCTCCCCTCAAGCTGTTAGAAGAAGATTTTTTTTTTTTTATAGTTAAGGATGTCCGCAGTATCGGCTGAGCTGCAGCTGATAATGCTGAGTGACCTCCCAGGTGGTAGGTCCGCTTTAATATTGATACCTGGTATCAGCCTGAAGAATGGATCTGAGACATCCCAAAAGCTTGCTACTCTAATGACTACAGTAAGCCAATAAATGGTATCACTTAAACTCCAAACTCTCTATATTCATCAATGGTTTACATGGTACAACACTCTACTATTGGTAAATTAACTCAAAAGGCTGGTATGTCATATCTTCATAATTCACCAGCCTGTACTTTTCTAGCTGTCCATATATTAAAGGTCTTTTATTCTAAATATTCAAAGCATTAGCTAACCTTTAATATGACTGTTGAGTTCTAATAATCATCATAATTCACTCCAGCGCCATGTCTGAAAGTATAGGGATTGCGAGGGCCTATAGCTGCATCTTCATCATAATGGTGTTGATAAAAGCCACCATAGTATTCATTACCAGCACGTCCTTGATTCCTCCAGTAGGACATGTCCTCTTCATATTTCTAAGATAAAAGGGGAAACCGTCACCAGTGAAGTGTTTTTCAGTCATTCTTTGTCAGTAATTCATAGTGTTCTATTTCAATACAAACTTTGCAAGTAGAAACCACAATATATTTTCTGAATAGATTTGATTGTTTATGCCTTAATAAATTATTAGATATATGTATATATCCCTAACCTGGGTGTGACAAAGGGAGATAATGGTCTTATGGGGCCTATTATTAAGCAGCATGCAGGTGTTTATTCATCTCTATTCAAAAGTCTAATTCCATATAATGCATACTTTTAAAAGAGAAACTACAGCTATAGACAACTTTGCTTAGGAGTATCATCTGGAAGGGGAAATGTTGACTTTTTTTCAATTTATATGTTCTACTTTTGAATGCGCTATAGGTACAGGTTTGTCACCTGCAGCCTCTATTCATTGAATAGTTGTTCTACAACTTCATTTCATGGCTTTAGTAATATAGAATGAATAACTGTCTGATTTCTAAAGGCAGAAGTAAAGGAGGCCCGTCATGATAAATGTAGAGGCTGCCATTGCTGAGCTATCATTTTGAAAATGCTGACTTTCCAAATATTGAAGGCACCAATCTTGAACATGTATGAATGAATTCTATAATATAAATGATTGATCTGCAAGCTCTTATAATAGTCCTTAAAATAGCAATCAGTCATTCAGCATAGAGTTCACATGGGAATCCCAATATAGGATAGTTTTGCTTTAAACATTATACATTGAAGGCATCACTTGACAGCACTTACAGCTTCATCAAAACCCAAGTAGAGGAAATGCTGGTACCACTGCTGCACTTCAGGCCGAGACCGATCCCAGAGTTGGCGTTTAGAGCGCTTTAACGTGTTTAAAAACTCATTAGCTTTGTTTCCCTCTACAGACACAACAGTCTTTGCTGGTTCCTTTGATGCAGCTATATATAAAAAAAATTGATACAGCAAAAGATTAATTTCTTAATAGAAAGAAGAATTAGTGGTTACATAAAATAAGTTCAATATGAAATCACAGGATGCTTAAGTGATGGTGCAGTGCAGGTTTTACAAATAATTTATGTGAGTAGATAATGGAGTACAACTATATATAAATATAAGGTAAAAATTATCTCTTGGTAATAGCATATAGCTTTGGTCTCTTACAGGATCACATTTCGAAAAGAGGTTCCCATCCACCATACTCCCTGGTAACTTTGGTATTTGGCAAAAAAGTTTCAGCGCTGAGCTAGCAACTAGCGGTCAAATTTGTTTTTGACTAGTTGACTTTGTGAGTTCATTGCAAAGCCCCTGAACAAGTTATCATCACCAACATTTCTGGAGGTGTAGAAAAGCACTGACAACACTACAAAAATAGTATTGTTGTTGAACATGGGAAACAGGGCCTTGAAGGGCCAGGACCATGGCAAAGTACTATATGGCAAGAAGCTATACAGAATAAAAATTATATAGACATAATGTATATTTTGACTCCAAAACTTACTATATGTTAGTCTTTTAACATTGTGTAGAGCTCACATACCTTCTCGTTTCTGTAGCATCAATCGGAGTTTATTCCCACTGGAAACATCTAAAAAGATTAAGGATGTTAAGATATATTATATAGAGCAAATTATTATATATATGTACATTTGATTTTTTCCCCATACATAAGCATGTGCTTCAAAACCATATGGCTAAACGTAGGGGTTCTAGCACAGTGCACAAGCCCGTCATAGCACCTAATCCGTCAGTCCGAGTCTCCAACATAATAATGCTGACAGAGGCTTGGCATATGACGTGTCCATTGACAGTCAATGGATGCTTCATACTAACCTATGACTAAGTGCCCAGGCACATTAGTCATGCATCAGCCCATTGATTAAAATGGGCTGCATTATCAGCTGTGCTATGCACCATGGCCGATAACCTAGCTCTTGCACTTGTTGGATGTGCTGAGATCAGCATCCAAGCACATAGAGTAGCCCTACCCTAAGACTTACGGTAAATGTTCTTTTACTTTAGAGTTCTTAAATCAGTAAAACTAACAAAACAACCTGCTTATTGGGCGGACCAGTAAAACCACCTTGTAGCCCAACCATACCTCTAAAATTGGCTGATATCTACTCTAGAATCTTCAGTTTTGCCTAACAATTAGAAAGCAACAGTAAAAGGTGGTGGCATCCTACTGGGCAATTTTACACAATGTAGACTATACATATGCTGTGTTTTTCAGTGGTTAATTATCCTCCCTTAGAAGACATTTCTTTACTTCCTGTTGTTCATTAAGACAGAAGGTAAAAGAAAATGGAAGCACCTACAGTATTACATATTTCTATTATGACAAAAAATGTACAGGAAAAACTAAGCTGTAAAATAGGGGTCCTTTGAACCCTCCCTTGTCTTATAATACACTGCTTTACTGCCTAGTCTCTAGACTCAGGATAGGATAAGAGCAGTACTAAGTTATCAGGAAGTAGCGATTACCCATGATCATGTGATCTGCTAATTAGGAAAGATCAGCCTAATCCCTTCGATGATATGACACTCATGATCATGAGTTCTCTTGCAGGAGAACCTTTCCTAGGAGACTTTCCTGTCCCTACTCTCTAACAATGGAGCAGAGACAAAGAGGTCACTACACTTTTCCAGTGTACTTTGTAAAATATAAAGCGGGAGGAAATACAAATGAGCAAAGGAATGGATAGAAGACATTAAAACATTTTTCACTTTAAGCTTCATCAGATTGGAATTATTTACATAGATACAAAACTTAGTCTGGCCATGATAGAGTTAAGCTAGCCACACATGGTTCAATTTTGGTTCAATCGATGCTGGATTAGATCGAGGAATTCAATCGTCTAATCGAAAATCGATCTTAATCGCATCCACATACACCCCACATTGAGTTTGCGATTGTGGTGAGATTTCGATTCCAAAATATTACTAAAATCGTCGATTTTGGTGTTGAAACATTTGAATTCCAGATTGAAGTGGTCTATGTTATTATATCGAATCTAATCGATCCAGGAGAAACACCACAAACATCGACGATTATAAAACGGTTTTGGCACAATCGA
Organism: Ptychadena robeensis; assembly: GCA_036250615.1. NCBI lineage: Eukaryota > Metazoa > Chordata > Amphibia > Anura > Ptychadenidae > Ptychadena > Ptychadena robeensis. The sequence goes on along the minus strand of CM070033.1, from coordinate 76,149,166 downwards.
CGATGATTTTCCAACATGTCCGATCAAAATTCGATTCGATTTTCTGCCTTCATCGAACAATTATCGTCGATCGTACCATGTGGGCATTACTCGATTTTCGTTCAATCGATGAAAAAATTCATCTAATCGAGCATCGATTGAACCAAAATCGAAGCGTGTGTGGCTAGCTTAAAGGAAGGCTAGGTTGTTAAAAAAAAGTTCACTTCTGAACATTTAACTCACATCAAGAAGTAGGCCACCTAAAGCTGGCCATACACCTGCAGGATTCTCTGTCAGATTTCCTTCAGATCAGATCTACCAACAACCATGTAATATGAGGACCTTTCTACACCTTCCAATCACTATGTATTCTATCAGGGAGGTCACTATACTACATAGTTGTTGGTAGATCTGATCTGATCTGAAGGAAATCTGACAGAGAATCCTGCAGGTGTATGGCCAGCTTAAGAACTAGTTGTGAGCCAACTCTGACCCACCATAGTCTATCTCTACCATCACAATTTGTCAATTCTGTAAAACCTCCTCTGTTCAATGTCCAATAAGGAACCTCATAACAGCTAAAACCCACAAATGAAAGCAAAGGTTGGGTTTTTTTGCTGAATCATCTGAAATTAATATTCATACACTGTTCTTAAATGGAATGCAATTTACAACGTATAGTTCTTTCCTAAATAGTCAAAAGCAAAAAAACTAACTTGTATCACTTCAATAAAACTTTACCACTAGAGAGCATCATAAACAAACATTTCTAACCTTGTCAAGCGAAAGGTTTAACCCTTAAAGGAAAACTCTGTAGTCCACTCTCCATTCTTTCCCATTTTCCCCTGCAGCCTTAAAAAGGGCTGGAGGAGGGGCAGCAGATTAAGCTTTTACGTGGTCGTTTATCCTGTGTTATTTAATACTCTCCAGACACCCTTCTGTGGCTGGAAGCGTTAATGACGCGTTTATCATGCTTTTAAAGCCAGGCATTTGTGTAGTAGCCTGAAAACGCAAGCGGAGGCGTAGAGAAACACAACGATAGGATGCTGTTCTAAAAATTCACTGAAAAACTATCCAAATGCAACATAATCCATTAAAAAAACAACTAGAAAGGGATCTGTTTTTCAGGAATTTAAACGTCCAAAAAGTTACATTAAAAACAACTGTGTAAATGGAACCCACAAACATGATGGAAAAGCATTGCTCTTTTTAATTCTTCATAGAAGACAGATTAATACAGGCCCTCTCTGCCTTTCTCCCAACCAGTCCCAACTGAGTAACATTCCCAACCAGACTTCCTTGGGTTATGTTAGCACGTCGTAATGGGCTCCAGCAACACCCCTTTGACAGGGATGTACACAGAGCCCATTCACAAACACGCATTGATCCAGTCTACCGGTTGGAAGGTCAACTTCCGTTGACATTCCCGCCTAGGAATGCACTTAGTGCAGGAGGTGTCGACAGAGCCCTTGACGCCCTAGAAACATAGCCTAACTGAGTTCTGGAGAGTAGACATGGGATTCTGTTTATCCTCAGTTTGATTTTCGGTATAGTAAATGTTATGGGGATGTGGAGACTTTTTCCTGCACATACAGCCACCTACTGTCATAAGAATGGATAACTGCTTGTAAATTATTTTTATTACAAAACTGTTTTATAGGATCTTCATATTTCCAGTAGGTATATTTTTGAGTCCACTTCTCCTCCTTTAAGTGTAATAAGATAAGAACCAAGTTTAGCTTCACTAATGTGACTGCATGAAGATTTCACATATACAGTATTATAAGGGATTGCATGAAAAACATACACTGAATTTAGAAATGTATTACATATACAAGCAAATCTGTAGTCTTCTTATGTATTATATTTATGTATGATTTCATAGGTGTAAATGCTTAACCCCTATGCTAAAGCTGGCCATACACCTTTAGATTTCTCTGTCAGATATCCTTTAGATCTACCAACAACTATATAGTGCCGGGTGTAACGCCGAATTCTGCTCCCCCGTCTAGATCTGCTCCCTCTGTAGCACATAACGGCCAGCAGGGGGAGCACATCTAATGAAATCAAATGGGCGAGGGGGGGAGCTGATATGGAGCTGAGCGGGGTAACATGGAGTCGTGGGTGACAGTTTTGCGGGCAGTGGTATGCATGAGTCCCCGGTCGGTATCAGCTTCCCCCTCGGCCATTTGATTTCATTAGATGTGCTCCCCCTGCTGGCCGTTATGTGCTAGGAGCAGATCTAGACGGGGAGCTGAAAACGTCGGGACACCGGGTCCTCTGCGATTGAACACAGGTAGACTTGATGGTTTAGAAAGTCCCTCATATTACATGGTTTTGGAAAAACAAAAGGAGATCCAAAGGTTTATGGGGGTCTTAACACTGTGAATCAACTTGGACCCATAATTCATTGAAACCCCCATAATTTTAAAGTTTAATTAGGGCAATATATGTTTTTTTTACAGTTACTTGGCAAGGATGCTGAATGCACTGCTTTACATATTGCCTCTAGGAGGCTCTTTGTGATGTTTGTTTGTGTGATGATTGGCTTGCATCACACACCTTGTTTAGGATGATGATACAAAAGATATTATCGGCTTTACGTGAAAGTTAAAAGGTATGTTTTACCTTTTTAAGGATCTTTACATAATATATAACAATGACAGAATATTACTATTTTCCTATATATTACTAGTGTTAATTGCGAATATACTAATCAAATTTTTTTATTGAGAATATCAACAATAAAAGATCTCTAATATTGTGCTTTATCTTCATAATCTCAAATATTTAAGATTTTTTACATCAGTACCAGGAACTACCATGCATTGCATTCGCAATATGTACAAGCGCCAGTTTGTGCAATGATGGTAATAATTACCAGAGATCATGAATTATCAAAATTACTAATTTTATTGTGAATAGTAGGTGAAAACTTTGCCATATTTCACGAATATTACCTATGCTGCTCATCACTATATATTACCTGCAAATACTTACATACACAAAGAGTATATATAAATATACACATTCATTGATGAAAATTTTGTAAAATCTGAAAAACAGAACACCCTGGATGAGAAAGCTTTTGTTCAATCATCTATCCCTTGACTCGTGAACTAGTCAAGCCTATCCAGCTTCATTGTTTATGGTCAATAACCTGCCCTATGTGATCTGAGTTATCCATCAGCAGCATCAGCCAAATCCTTCAGTCAAGCAGCATCATTCAAACAGTGTTTTGCTTGAATAAATCATAGAATAAAGGGCAATGTTGTGCAGTTCGCTCTTAGCAACTCTCTGTTATTGTCCATAAGTCAATATAAGCTCTATTTGTTACTAGTGGTAGAGCAGCACAGGCAATACTCATATTTGCAAAATATCAAAAATGTTTCGACTAATATTCATTATTATAATTAATTGGTAAATTCCAAAATTTGTGATCTCCAGTCATAATTACCTTCATTGCGAAAAATTGGCACTTGTACATGCGCATATTGTGAACGCAATGCATGGTATGTTCTGGGTACTGATGTAAAAATTAGAGAATACAAACATATAGCACTATATTTGAGATCTTCGCAGATATTTACAATTAAAAATTACTTTATTTGTTTATAATGATATTGGGTTATAAAGTATTCTGATATTTCTACATCTGCAATCCAGTCCTCTCTTCAGGTGGCTATCATAACCAATTTTGTACCACAATGACATTGTAAGCTAAAATACTCCAATACTCACCAGGACATGTGAGCACAACAACAAGCAGGATAAGGACCAAGCAGGAAAGTCCAAAGCGCTGTTGTAAGAAGGTAAGTAAACCCATCTTGCTGGGGTATATCCCTTTCTTGCTGTACCTAGAAGAGCAATAGGGAGAAACTGAATTTAGTAGGGGGGAATGAAGGGGAGGCACAGGACAGAAAAATCTTTTCAGTATGACCTCTTTTTGCAGAAGGTTACTTCAGGCCATTCAGATGAATGCCGCTACTAATGAACTGTTTGACATCTGGCTGGAAACACATATCTTGTAGTTGTTTTTCTTGGATTATAGAGCCATTCAAATAATCAGGGCTTGGAATGTCTTAAGTTTACAAACTTTACCAATGAACTGATAAAAAGCTCAAATTATCAACTACTAACATTTAAATGATTTTACAATTGGAATATTTTGTATAGAATAAATAAGGCTATGTTTCCACATCTGTCAGGACCCCCTCCTCTAAGCGTTTTGCTCGGCGGGGGTCCCAACGGAGCACATAGACTTTACCTGCTCGGCAGATGCTGTGTTTAGACATCCGTCGATGCAGAGGCTCAACGTACTCGACTACGTTCAGCCTTGCATCGGCGGAACGGCTCAGCGTTGTGAAGACACGGCATCCGCCGAGCAGGTAAGTGAATGTGCTCAGTCGGGACCTACCACTAAGCTTAACGGATGGGGTCCCAACGCATGTGAAAACCCCCCTAGGACTGTCGTTAGACTTTTTCCTTCTTTATAAGAAGTACTTGCTGATAGATTGTTTGTCTATATAATGGAAGTACCTCCATAAACAAACACCAGATTTTCTTAACTTGACCTGCTCTAGTTATCTCATTTTATTTCTTCCTGAACTATCATTTCCATGTTCAATCATTGGTCTATTCCAGAACCTAGTTCATGTAAATAAACTTTTAAAAAAATGTATTAAAGTTAGATATTACATTTAAGTCAAGAATTGTTTTCTGATCGATTGCTTTTGGGTTCGTTTATACCAATGGCATAACAGGAAATTGAAGAAAACATCTCCAGTAACCGAAATCCTTTTTAAGTCAGGTGTCATTGCAACATGTATACCAAAATGCTTTCACACACCATTCATGTACTGTTGACAACTCAGAAGTAAATAATAGTCTACAGCAGTGGTTCCCAACCTGTGGTCCTCAACCTGTGGTTCCCAACCTGTGGGGGGCACAAGAGATCACATCATCAGTGGCGTTAGGATGGTCCCCTGTGATCAGATCCATGCTCCCCCTGCTCTCTCACTTTCTGTAAGCTATGTTAGTTACACATGACATATGACATTAGTTACATATACATGACTATGGTAGGGACATTAGATTGTGAGCTCCTCTGAGAGACCGTTAGTGATATGACTATATATGTTCTGTAAAGCGCTGTGTAATATGTTGATGCCATATAAATACAAGATAATAATAAGATTAGTCCAGCTTGGACTGTAAAACACGCCATCTTATGGATGTTTTATTAGAGATGGAATTTCATTTAGAAAATGTGTGACTGCAAGTTAAATACAAAGTGTCTGAACATAGTAACATACAATGGCTGGAGACATAAAGAAGGGTTGAATGCATGCAAGTTAGGAGGGGAGGACGTCACTTTTGAAAATATTTCTTTTAATGTGTGTATGTGGGTAGAAGTTGGAGGGGGCCTGACTTGTCTTGGACACAGGCAAGGCGGGCCATAAGGAAAAAAGGTTGGGAACCACAGTCGTGCAGACAAAAAGAGTTGGTAAACTTTCAACAGGGTCAGCAATAAAAAAGAATGGCCAATCCTCAGAAGAAAGACATGATAAACAGAAATACAGTAAATTACTTACAAAGTGGTTTTGTAATGTGTCCACAGCACATACAGGGAGTGCAGAATTATTAGGCAAGTGGTATTTTTGAGGAATAATTTTATT
>CM070033.1:76118361-76129932 GCA_036250615.1 Ptychadena robeensis | reverse complement strand
TATTTAGATTATTTTTGGAAGTAGTTTTTACTTTGTTTTTAGTTTTAGCGTTTTAGGGGAGATATCTGTGTGGGCAGGTGACTTATTACGTGCCTTTAATTATTATGTCAACTTAACAAAAAAAAATTTGATTGTCACATTTCAATTATTTATTCTACATGCGATGAAAACAATATAACATGCCTCAACATTCAGCAAATATTTACATTTTGCAGCATCAAAAAACATAAACAAAACAAAAAAACAATATCAGTTGACAAGATAGCCACCTTTTTGCGTTAAGGGACACTCAAAGCCGCGATATCCATGGATTCTGTCAGTGTTTGATCTGGTCATCCATCAACCATTGCGTGCAGCAGCATAACGCACGCCTCACCTAGGACACTGTTCCAGAGAGGTGTACTGTTTTCTCCTCATTTGTAAATCACACATTTGATGATGGGACCACAGCGTATCAATGTGTGGTTCAGATTCAGGTGACCAAGGATGCCATGTCAGTCGTTTTTCTCTGTTTATACCTTTCTTGCCAGCACGCCTATGGTAATTGTACTTGGAAGCGTGTGATGGGCATTGTCTGCATTGAAAATCATGTTTTCTTGTAAGGATCTAGGACCAGCCCAAACCAGTACTCACCTCGACCTTGGGTGTGAGCGTCTGAGTCGGACTGGAGATCTCTGCCCTTTAGGCAATTCAGCCACGTGGCCCATCCTATCGGCCCCATCAAGACTCCATTCTCATGTCATCAGCTCAAATAATTAACGATTTAGAAAAATCTTGAGAATTCTGCCAGTCTTGGACGGTTCATGTTGTGTGTCTTGTTCAGTGTGTCTTTGTAGTCTTTCAGACTTTCTGTCTCTGAGTATTGCACACCTTGTGCGTTTGGGACTCGTCAGTGATGTTCTTGCAGCACGATATATGCCCAAACTGGTGGCAAGTGGCATCTTTGCAGCTGCACGCTGACTTTTATCAGTTCCATGGGCAGTATTTTGCGCCTGTGTTGTTCCACACGCTTCTGCGACCCTGTTGGAATCTTTTGATAATGAAACGCTTGTTGTTCGTGATCCCCATATTCAGATAGCTTGCATATTAAGATGTGCTGCATCCCTCTGCAAGAATCTCACTTTGTGACTGGGTTAAGACTGTTCAAGTCTTCTTTTGACAATTTGGCCAAAGGAAGGACGTTCCCTAAATATTATGCACACATAATATAGGGTGTTGATGTCAATTAGGACACCACCCCTTATCATTACAGAGATGCACATCATCCTAATATGCTAATTGGTAGTAGGGCTTTCGTATAAGTTAGACAAGCTTGGAGTAATGACAACATGGAGGATGATGTGGTCAAAATACTCATTTGCCTAATAATTCTGCACTCCCTGTACATACATCTTAAACTACAAAATGGCTTCTGTAATATATATACCTACTGTATTTTTGGGACCAGTAGACACCCTTTTTAACCCCCAAATTCGGGGGAAAATAGTGCCTGCGTCTTATGGTCCGATTGGGCAACTCCGGACGCACCTTATCTTCCTGGAAGCTCTCCCAAGCTGTCAGATGACATGTGGCCACATCCACATCCCTAATCTGCACTGTATTGCTTTTACCAGCAGAGCGCTGCTGATAGAAGCAGTACAGCAGAGAGACACACATGGAAGTTGCCAGCCAGGGAAACACACATGTAAGGAATGATTGGCCTAAAAAGGGAAGAAGAAAAAGATTCTTTTATTACACACTTTTGTGCATGGCGCAAGCTCTACGGTCAGGCATCATAATGGAGTATAGGTGTATACACTACCTTTGTCAAGGTTGTCCACTGACTGCAAATTATCAAGTTTCTTTTCACAATTGATATACCTAAATCAGTTACTGGTTATGTTCATATTTCAAAACTCCTTACACATGACAGATTGCTTTTTGCTAAGACAACTTGGAATCTATTTACATCCTTAAAAGCCCTATGCAATCTATAACATACCTTTATGTGAATTTAACACCTGAAACCCCCCAGGCTTCTCCTCCTCGACCAGACAAACTAAGCATAAAGGTAAATGCATTTCACTCTAATGTCTCTGCATTAGAGATCATGACCTCCGAGGAGTAACAATATTTTACAGGACATGCCTTGCCACTAAACTCACATTAAAAGTAAAAAAGGGAAATACATACTAGGCAGGTAATATACTAGGTGAGGTAATATACTATATTTAATGCTTAAGAAATAAGTTATATTAAAAAAAAAACATAGAAATAGTGAGTAGAGAATGGTATCTGTTTCAAAAGAGTGAACTACTAACTTCTCTTAAGGTAGCCATACACGGGTCGATTTCCCACACGATTCCTGGCTGATCGATCACCGGGCGTGTGCACGCGGATCGATCACCAAGGAATCGTGTGCAGCCCACCTTGCCCTATCGACCCCACCCGATCGACATGGCCCCCAAATCGGATCGGCCATGAGAACCAACCTGTTGGTCTTTTCTGATCGATTCAGCACACATCAAGGGGAGTTGCAATTTGTGAAGAGATCAATCGGGCACGGAATCGTCCAGGAATCGGTGGCCTAAGGTGGTAGGCACAGACGTAATTGGGCGATCGATCGCCCATCTGATCGCCTGTGGCATCGCCGGAATCGATCAGATGGGTGATCGATCGTTCAGGGAATCGACACATGTATGGCTAGCTTTAGTGAGCTGATCAGACAGTGGCTTTGCTAATTCTACTAAAACCCCAAACAATTCTGTTGGCCCTGTCCGAGTTAAGAATACCTACCCATGTGTTATGGACTCATGAAGAATTGAGAATGCTTCCCTCATTTGACAAAATAAATACTGGCTGTGCTTTCAATATTCTCCTAACCTATCACCCAGTGGATGTCATAAATCTATGAGAGTATAAGTACACTTAAGGTCCCTACACACGTAACGAGTGGGGACCGACAGATGAGCTGTGGAGAGAAACGTGATAATGTCACGCTGCTCTCCATCGCTCAGAGTATTGGCGGGCACCCTATGTGTGCTGGACATTAATTTGAATAGAGACGTCTGTTCCCATTGAAACTAACGGCATCATCCAGAGACGTTAGTTTGAATAGAGACGCCTGTTCCCATTGAAACGAATCACATCGTCCAGAGATCCAAAGATTTCTCTGGCCAACCAAGCTTTGTGTCGCCCCATATGGGCACCCACGATCCTTACCTAAGCTGGTCATACACCTTTAGATTTCCTTTAGATCTACCAACAACTATGTAGTGCCGGGTCCTCTGTGATTGAACACAGGTAGACTTAATGGTTTAGAAATTCCCTCATGGTTTTGGTAAAACAAAAGGAGATCTTAAGGAAATCTGACAGAGACCCTTAAGCTGGGCATAGGTGGGCCGATTCCTGCAGGACCCGACCGCCGATCCGATGCCTTGCGCGTTACTGTATCTGTTCGGGATCGGGTAGGCAAGGAATAGGGTGCGCCAACCTGCAGGATTGTGCTAAACTCCTAATGGGATAGGATAAAAATTATCCGTCATGTCGGATCAATGTGCAAACCCCCTGGACGGATAATTTTGATCCTATCCCATTAGTTACGATGGGGACTGCTGCCCCCAGCGGAACTAATGGGCGGCACACAAAGGGTGCCGACCGATTCTCTGCACTAGCGGGTGGCTGTGATGACGTCAGGTCGGGAGTCGACAGGAAATCGTCCTGTCTATTCCTAGCCTTACACATTTTTGAATTGGTTCTTCTGAAAATCTCTGCCACCTTTGTATAAGGTCTGTGTAATTCCTTTCATGCTAGATATAGAACCATCAACTGTAAGTGATAATATTGCAAAGGTTTTGAGGAACAACAGAAAAGCAGCCACAAAGTGGCAGGCCATATACATGAACAGAATGAGGCCACCAATTGCTGAATTGCATAAAAACACTCAACAATTGACATTACCTTAGCAAACATTGCATTGGGACCCTCATGAAATAGGTTTCCAAAGCCAAGCAGTTGCAAGCAATTGTAACACCACCAAGTGCAGTGTTGGATAGAATAGTATAAAGCACTGCACCACTGGATACTCGGGCATAAAATTTATGTGTTTTGGGGTCCAATCTCTCTTTGTCTGGCATGCTGATGGATGAGTATAAACTTGTCACTGCATTATGATTACTCAAATATTGGTGGAGAAGGGATAAAGGTTGGTTTTAGGGGAGTGGGCTAGGCCAGGGCAGCCGTCAGGAATCATGGTTCCCGGTACAGCAAAAATGTCTGGGCCCCAAGACAAGACACCAGTTGAGCAGAAAAAAATCACCATCCCGCACCCCTCCCCCCCCTAGCCCCCTTCCCCCACCCCCGACGACGTTGTTCCCGGACTGCCGCCAGCACATTGTACACAGTGGCAGTCCGGGGACACAGTGAGCAGAGGGTGCTGTGTGCAGAGGACTGCCGACGTCGGGGCCCCTGTGTGCTTTCCGTCGGGCCCCCCTAGCCGTCCGGGCCCGGGACAGGAGTCCCCTCTGTCCCCCCCTGACAGCGGCCCTGGGCTAGGCCCTTTACTTCCAGAATTTGCTTTCAACTTTGTGGGAACAGCTTGGGGAAGGACATTCTGTGTGTGGGGTAGGTATAAAGCATAAAAATATACAATTTAGAAGCTAGCTGCACACAGCAATGAGGCTCTAGCTAGCACAAAAGAAAACCAGAGATGATAGATACCATTGTGTCCCAGAAGACCCTTACAACCTTACCATTAAATTTCTGTACAATCAACTTGTCTTCTACTAAAACCATGTTGTGTGACTTTCTAAAGCTAGGCATACACGGTTCGCATACACGATTTTAGCACAATCAATCTTTGATTAAATTTTAGATCTTGATCAACATTACATTGAAAGGGGACCATCGGTTTCCATCCAATGTAAGGGGGCGTGGCCAGCACATCTCTCTGTGAAGGGAGGGGGAGGCTGGGTGACTCTCTCTCTCTCTCTGCTTCTACCCAGCTATCCAGTCACAGGCTGGGGAAAAGCGGGGGCCACAGGAAACCAGAAATGTGGTGCACATTGATTACTATTCAACTGACTCACGATCAATCACAGCATGGTGACGTCACCATGCTGTGATTGATCCCCGGTCGATTGTACGGTAATCTACCCGTGTATGCCCAGCTTATCGGTGTATGATGGGGCTTAGGTCAGCTTGAGAATTAGAATGTTTGTTGAGCATTCCATTATTTCATGCTTGTAATAGCCAATTTACACAAGGCATCCCTTTATTGGAATTTTATCGCCCTACAGAGACCACAGGAACTATAATATTGGACAGAACGAACATTTGTCACATTCATCTGGGATTTGTCATAGACAGGTTGACAATCACAAAGCAATCCTTTGCATACAATACAAAGCAGAGTTATCTGATAACTTTCTATCTCAGCATTTCCTGTTGGTCTCTTCTTTGTCCCTATTTTATCCCCAAATCTCTCCATAACTATATATATATAATCCAGATGAAGTCATACTTAACAAGTAATCAAAATTTTCTGACCGTTTGAAAAAAAAAGAATAAAACTGTTGTTAGCCAAAGGTATCAAATCTCTGCTAATGCAAAACAGATTTGTAGCTGGGCAGAGGTATAGGATCTTCACTGCTGCTAGAGCAAGACATAAGAAAAATGAATTTGGCATATGACATTTTTAGAGAATTATCATTGTCAGCATAAAATGGTGGCAGAATCACATTGAGGTCAGTTCTTGGGAAATATATTACAGAGATGCTTTTAAAGTAGGTCATCAGAGGAATCTGGAAGCTTTCCAAAGCAAAAGGAGTATGATGATGTGTTTAGCAGGGAGGAAAGTGAATGAAACTAGAAAGTGTGATTTAGGGATTTTCTTAAAAGTTTTCCTAGTTATTTGCCAGCATAGAAGTAAGTGATACTCATCTGGAAATGCTTTACTTGAAAATCCAATTAAAGGCCCCCACACAAGTACCGAGTCCGTAAATCTCTGGTCGATGCCGTTAGTTTCAATGGGGACCGGCGTCCCCATTAAAACTAATGGCCGACACACAAAGGGTGCCTGCTGATGCTGTGAGCGATGGAGAGCAGCATGATGATGTCATCATGCTGCACTCCACTGCTCATGTGTCGGCCTCCAATCGGTGCATCGGTGACAATGAAAATAAAAAGGTGATATTTTTTGGCTGGCTCACCTCATTCAGCATACAATGGGTCATTTCCAGGCCTTTGACCTCCCAATGGCCATCTCCTAGTATATTAAAAAGCTTACCCATTGTTCTATATTAAAAAGCTTACCAGCGTTCTATTTCCCTGGTCTCCTGTTGAAAGACGTTTGGAGTTTTGTCTTGGTTTAGTAGAAAACTCCTCTACAGTATGTTTCCAACTCACTCCCTCTCCTGGGCTTGATGTCCTTAGTGTTGGTGGGCAATCTGCGTGATCCATGGTGTCTCATAGGTCTCCTTAGGTCTTGCTCAACCTTGGCATGTGCGTCTTTTGGAATGGGAGGAAACATATAACTGGCATACCCTGTTGAGTGAATTTATACTTAGTTATACTCATATACTTTATAAAATGAAACAAACTATATCACTCATTTATGTGTATCTATATATTGGTTAAGATAGCTTCCCAGAAGCCATCTAATGAAAAGACACTCAGCAACCAGATACTCATTACTACTTTGCTTCAGTGACACTTATGCTTGCATATCAGCTGACTACCATTGCCCCCAAATTCTCCCAATTTCAACCAAAAAAGAAGGGTCAAGTGGTGAATAGTCTCCTTTTACTTTGTCATACTCATAAAGCCTCAACCACAAAGAGTTTCTGAATATGCCACCTTAGGTTGGGCAAGTTATGCTAGGCATACACGACTCGATGTTTTAATAGATATGAGCACAATCAAGCAATGTTCACGTCACTCGATTGTGCTCGAATCTATTAAAACATCGAGCCGCGTATGCCTTTCCATTGATTGATCCCACTAAAAAAAGGGGGGTGGGAACCGGCAATGGACATGTCTTTAAATCCCGGTTGATCGTGGAGCCAGAGCCGAGATCAGGGCTCCCCCACTCACTGTGCAGAACAGGCCGTATTTGGCTCTGCCCCCTTGCCTGTGTCTCTGCCTGTCAGCTCAGACACAGCCAGACACGGACTGCTCTGCACAGTGTGGGGAGGGGGGGGGGGGCATACTGTTCTGGAGCTGTCCTGTGTACAGATCCCTGCTCTGCCAAGTGCTGAGAGGCAGCAGCTGGAAGCTGCTCAATGACAACACAGGACCAGGGTCCCCACTGAACGGGAATTAATGTGCAAAGTGGTACACATTGATTCCTGTTCGATCGTGATTGACATCACCTAACTGAGATTGATTGCACGACCTGTGGATGCCTAGCTTTTGACTAGAATTTTTTTTAGCACTACAGGGCTCTTGGTCCGGCCCTTCTGTCACTTTTAAGAACTCATTGTGGCCAACAAGTCAAAAAGGATGCCCACCCCTGGGTAAGATCTTAATTTAGCTGTGAGTAATGCTGGCCACACATGAGTAGATTCCCGTACAATCGACCGGGGATCAATAACAGCGTGGTGACATCACACTGTGATTGATCGCGGGTCAATCATACAGGAATCAATGTGCACCACATGGGCACATCAATTACCGTAAGATGGGGACCCGGTTTCACTGGTCTCTACACAGCCGGAGAAGCTGTGGAAAGCACCCAGCCTGCAGCCAGCCCCCTCCTCTTCTGGCAGAGCTGGCTCTGGGTTGGCACGCCCTCTTCACACACACAGAGCAGCTAGCTGAACACACAGCTTGTGTGTGCGGCTCGGCTGCCTGTGTGTGCAGCTCAGCTCTCAGCCTGTCCATTACATTGGATGGGGATAGCGCTATCCCTATTCAATGTAATGGATTTTGACCAAGGTTTTTCAACATGTTGGAAACCTGTTTAGTCGAGTTCCTTCCAGATGAAGTAACAGATTAGAGGAACATCGGGAGCACGGTGCCTGATGTTCCTCTGATCTGTTACTTCATCGAGCCGTGTGTGGCTAGCTTAAGAATGCCTAAACAGAGATACTCTTGTAGCACTCAACTTCACTGCATCTATTGAGCATCATTGCAGGCAGCCTTGGACAGCAGCACTGTGACCGAGAGGGGGGTGTACAATAGATCTACAGATTTAGAGGGAAATGTATCCAATAAATAAGAAATTGCATTACATTCTAAGTATTTAACAAAGTTTTATTTTGCTTAAACAATCAGAATACTTTACTGTAAGCACTTTTGGCAGTGATACATTTGTCAGGACAATCATTTTACTTTTGCACATCAGCTTGGACATACAAATTACCGTAAGCTGAAAAGGGACAGCCTTGCGGGATCAGCATGCAGTAAACATTTCTCACAGGGAGTGACAAAAATAAAAAATGATATATATATTTCTGGTGTGATGGTTGTTGAATGTGCAGAGATTCGGGTTTCCACATATATTTAGAACATTAGTAATATGTCCCCATGATGTTGCTATGTTACAGCTATCATTAACTAGGCTGGTAAAATGTGTGGTTGTTGTGGCTCCATGATTCCACATACTTAGAACATTGCAAAATATATATGAAAAAATTATAAAACATTAAAATATGAAAACATTTTTTTGCCTAAATCTATTTTAAAGTCCTATGGATTTCTTCCTAGTGGAAGCTTGAAAATGCAAGAAATTGTAAAACTTGAACATCTTGTATTTGCTCAGGTTTTATACTCCCACCATTTCAATATACATTTAGGCCAAAGTTTCTAAAAGTTAAAAGTGTTGATCGCAAATTTTCTTAACACAAATTTTTATTGCGAATGTAGGCACTTCGAGAATTTGCGATTGACGATTTTTTTACATCGGTACCCAGAACTACAGCGCATTGCATGTGCAATATGCACATGTACAAGTGCTGATTTGCGCATTGAAGGTAATATGTGGAAAGTACCATGCATTGCGTTCGCAATATGCGCTTGTACAGTAAAAGTGTAGATTAGCCCAATGAAGGTAATAATGATTAATTCTGGAATTTATAGTAAACATTAGGCAATTTTTATTAATATTCATCACTCATCACTCATAATTAATTCACCTACATTTGTTAGTGTACAAATCGGAAGGAAAAGAAAAACTCCAGCAAACAGTTTGAATAACCCGCACTGGGAGTTAATTGCACATATAGGTCTATGGAAACGGTAGGGAATATACTATCATCTGCTTCATGAGTCTTCTAGTGCTTTGGCATTGGGTGGTGGGGTCCTCCATCCTACTGCAGTATGTAAAGTTATGAATGGGTATGATGACATTGTCATTGGATTGGTGCTCAGGAACAACAAAAGGCTTCCTAAGTACAGCCAGTCCTAGAGAGGGCAGCAAGGGAGAAGGCAGCAAGGGAGCCTCGTAAATCCTTAGGACAGTGACACCTTAAAAAGGAATCTACAGTATATTTTGGACTGCACCGGACCATAAGACACACCCTGTTTTTAGATCAGGAAAAACAGATTTTTTTTTTTAAATATTCTCATTTGGAAAAACAAATCCCCTGCAGTACCCAATTTCAGCCACAAAAAATGGTGTCACTAGAGAGCACACTTCAGGCAGAAGAGGGGGGAGAGCAATGGATTCTGCGGTGTTTGTCCTTTTTGCCAGCTGTAAAAAAGAAACGGTGATCGTAGCAAACAGGCAGACAGCGTTGGCTGGCTGGCAGCTTCCACGTATGTCTCTCTGCTGTACTGCTTCTATCAGAAAGGCTTTGCTGGCAGAAACAGTACAGTACAGATGAGGGATCTGGCTGTGGACGCATGTCTCATCTGACAGCTCAGGAAGCCAAGGCGCGGCTGCGGGGGTCGCGCATTTGGACCATAAGACGCAGGCACTATTTCCCCCCGATTTTGGAAAAAGTTTGAAAAAGGTATTCCAATAAGAGGCTAAAGATTTCCAGGCATGGGTTGATGCTAACCACTAAATATAAAGTGTTTTATTTCAATATTGTGAATATTATCTTTATGTAGAAGATAGAAACGTAGGCTCCTTTTTCATGTTTCTTGGTTTACTTGCCTCCTGCTAAAACATATTGTTTAGCTAGCTCATACTATAAACTACAAGTACTTAATGTTTAAATGGCAAACAGCTTGTTGTGTGAACATAATATTGCTTTTGGAGCCAATAATGCATATTCATTGTTAATGTAGAATTTTTTTTTTAAACATTTAGATATTTAATTTCTTTTTTACCTTCTGTCTGTCCCAAAACTGTCACACTGACTTTAATCATGACATACTTCCATTAATACTGTAAGCAGTTTTGTTATTTTTTTTTATTACGGTAGTTTGTTATTTTTATTTTCATATGTAATTGAATGTCGTGATGATAATCTTCAACGTGATTCGTCAGTCATGTAGAATATGGATAACGTTCTCACACATAAAGGCAGTAGGTTAACAATACAATTTTTTTAAGATGTTATCTGAAAAAGAATGAATCATTGCAGAATTTCTAGGATAGAACCTCCAGGTTGCCCCTCTAGACTTCCATGGGATGATTTGAAGAACGTTATTAAAGCAAGACATCAAAAAATATATTTGAAGAGAGATATCAGGAAAGGGGCAAATAACCATAACCTTTGAGGTGACCATTACACATAGCTCTCATTGATCTAGCACCAGATATTTGACTGGGGTAAGGATGGCCTACTGGTTTTAGGGGAACTCACCTAATATGGATGTTTTTTTATAACTGACTCCCAAATGCCAAGCTTTGTTGTTGACTAGTATCTATCAATTCAGTAGTTTAAAAGTAACTAAATAATTTTCCTTTTTAAATCCATAAAATCGTAATATTTTTAAAGAATTACCTTCTTAAATAATGACTTAAGCTGGGCATAGGATAGTTCTCCTGCCAACTTCTCTGCAGATCGACCATGTGTGATGATGTCATCAGGCATGGCCGCCAGTGCAGAGAATCGGCCGGGCACCCTTTGTGCACCGGCCATTACTTTGGATGGGGGCTATCGTCCAATCCAAAGTAATGGGATCGGCCAGGAATTTAGCGGCATGTCGGATCACCGTGCGATCTGACATGCAGCAGATTCCTGGTCAATTTTGCCAGGTGGGCGCAAGCGATTTTTGGGCATGAATCTGCCCTTCTATGCCCAGCTTTATAAAGGTGATGATGCCTTGTACTGCAGTAGGGGGCAAAGACTTCTTGTTCACACACATAATCCACAGAAATGTGGAGCTGGTAAAGGTGACTCAATATCACTCAATTTCTCTTGCTATGCCGCATAATCGCATATACAACACGCGACTAGCACCCCTCCACTCAACAACTTTATGTCCCTCACTGACAAAGCTTATTATTGGGACGATCGGTAAGAAAAAAAGACGAAAAAAAAATCCCTACCTGAATATGCTGAAATGCTGTGGCTGGGTCAGAAGATATGACGTTCATGTCTATGGACTTTCTTTCTTTTCTCATTGAAAACCACTGTACCTGGTGCCTCCCTAGTGACCTTCCGTGTTACTGCAGCTATTAACCCCTTAACCTCCTGA
>CM070033.1:76106927-76118261 GCA_036250615.1 Ptychadena robeensis | reverse complement strand
GTTCTGAAATAAGGGGCTTTCAAATAAAAAAAATTATACGTTAAGAATCACACATGTTTGTTTTTTCATCACTCACTAAATGATTTAAACATTTAATTAATGCAAATATACACAAATTGGTTTGAAAAATGTAACATTTCTTTGAACGTCTTCTCCATGCTGCTGAGAGGATTCGGATGTATATAACTGGCACAGGCGTTCGTTTTCATGTGTAATTACATCCAGCTGTATATTTCTAGATCTCAGTGTAATTGTTATGCAGTCCAATAAGCTCGCTAAATTAAATTTGACTCCACAGTAATCAGTGTAAGAAGTGAAATGCGGTGTCATTTGATTAAACTGGGAAATATGAGGATAGGTGGTGCACAGGTGCGGAGTTCTAAATGATATTCTGTGCTTCAATGACTTTGTTACAGCCGTGATGGTACATCTAGTGAGCAGACTTATTCTCTACTCACAGAGTGTTTTGCATATTCGAGAAATATAGCTGAAAGAATTACAATTTTTCATGGCTTACGAGTATACAATTTTAGAATGGATTATTTTAAATGAGGGGACTAATGTAAAGTCTGTTTTAATTTCTACAATGTATGCAAAGAAATGAGCACCTTAATCACTTAAGAATTGTTTAATTTCAAAATGTAAATGAGTCCTTGTCCTAAACATTATAGACGGGTGCACATAACTTTTTTAGTGAGCTCCTTAGAGGAGTACCAGGAGATGGTGTTTAGTACTCACCCCATATGTAGCGTGGTTTTAATGCATGATTCTTCCTCACTGTCCTCTGCTTCAGCTTCTTGCAAGGAAAGCACCTGCGAGTCCCTGTGTTTGGGCACACAAAGTGTGCAGCGCTGGGTGAATGACGCCCTCAGTAAAATAAGTATTAAAACATCCTAAAGACCGGGCTGAGCTCTGAATAAAATAAAGCTTCGATGGCAGTGACATCTTGTGGCCATTCTGTATATTACATCAAATGATTAACTTAGTAAAAAAAAGACTTAAAGCGGACCTACCACCAGAAATCTATGTTTTTATGAATGGCACTAGAAGTGCCAATAATAGGGAGTAATGAAGTAAAAAAACTCAAAAACGTTCCTGTAATGAGCAATTTAACAAGATTACCGCTCAGCACCCCTCACTTCCTGGTTCGTGGAGCCACACATGAAACACATGGGGGTGCAATATCACGGATGGCCACTGGGGGCGTTCAGTGATCTTCTATGGGAATTTTCAAAGCAGGTCACTGAAATCTAAGCTTCCTGTGACGTGCTGCCGATTTCTGCTGAGACCATGAACCAGGAAGTGTGGAGAGCTGCCGGATTATATTCTTAAATTGCTCATTACAGGTAAGTTTTTGGTTTTTTTTCACTGCATTCCTCCCTATTATCGGCACTTCTAGTGCCATTCATGAAAACATAGATTCCTGGTGGTAGGTCTGCTTTAACATAGGAATACACGTATAGACTGTTGCATAATCGACAATAGATGTGATAAGGATGTTCGATATTTTGATCATATATTGATTGTGCCTATATTGAATGTATACACTGTAATTTCGTTCGATTTTTGAACAAGAAATAGCTTCATTAAAATTTATTAGATCGAACAAAAATTATCCAACACTAACAATGGCACGTTGGATTTACATAAATTTTTTACAAGATAGATGAAAACTTACCAACATGTCCGATCAGCTTTCGAAAGATTTTTTGTTCGATATCGTTCACTTTTGTTCAATGATGGTCAAACGAAACCTTTGTTCGGTTTGAGGTTTTCGTTCAAACAATTACAAATCTATCTTTTTCAATCTATCGAACGGAAAAAAATCAACCCGTGTATCTCCACCTTTACCTGAAAGATAAGCTCTAGTGCATTTCTTGCACCTAAAACTAATATACGACAGGGTCTTATTTTCGGTGAAACACGGTATGTTTACCAGCCTTTAGAAGCAAGTCATCAATAATGTCTCATTATTGTCCCAATGGTTACTCTCCACTGTTCCAAGTAGGAAGAAAGGGTTTGTCAAAGGACAAGGAGCATTTTCTCCTCAAAGCGTACCTAAAGTCAGGGAAACTTTGCAAATAAAACCTATGGCTAAGCTCAGGGAAAATTGTACTGAAACAAATACATGTTCTACTTCTCTCTACAGCACTATGGACTTATGGAATGATATATGTATGTATGTATATGACATGAGATCTGGCCCACACTTAGGACAACTTACCTGCTTTAAAGCCATCTTGTATTGTCCTCCATCGTGATTGTATACAGAAAAATACAGGTATAAGCGTGGGCAGCCCTCATGTCCCCAGCATCATCACTGACTGCGGGAATTGAATGAGTGGATGGACCTAAGGCGTAGGTGATCCAAGTCCTCACATCCCTGCTGGTGGTGGTGGGTGGGTGGGAGGGGGGGGGGGTTGTAATCTCTTTTCATTTCATTTTTCATACCACTTTTAGCAATCACATACCGACATAATGATCAAATCATCAACTTAAAGTTGAACTGACCAAACAGTACTTATATAGTTGTCAGCATTATAACTCTATAGAGATTTCCAGAGTGAACAGAGATAAGATGGTCAAGAAAGATTGACTGCCTGACTTTTAGAATTAATTGAAAAGCCCCTGACATTATATCATCGCCAAAATTGCCCTAGCTACTTAAAGTCTACAATTCATGGTGGATTTTAAGTTAATTTATGCAAAAACTACCGTATTTTTTGGAATATAAGACGCTAGGGAAAAAGTGCCTGCGTCTTATGGTCCGAATGCGATTGCAACTTGGCTCCCTGCTAGCTCTTCCGGCAGGGAGATCTAATCCAATACAGCTTAGATGGGAGATCAGGCTGTGTGCAGATCTCGCATCTAAACTGTATTGGTTATATTTGCAGAGCCCCGCCGATTTAACTAATGCAGAGTGTGTGTGGGGAAAGCTGCACTCACACTGGCAGTTTCCTCACACACAGCGTAGAGGGGACAGGGAGACCAGAGTGCAGATTACCCTGCCAGCCCCCCTCCCTTCCCCGTATATGAGGAGGAGGAGATGTCGTTAAGTGTGCTCTCTAGTGACACCATTTTTGTGACTGAAATTTGGTACTGCAGGGGATTTTTTCCCTAAATCATTTAAACACATTAAATATTTTTATTTCTGGTTACCTGGGTGCGTCTTACGGCCAGGTACATCTTATAGTCTGAAAAATATGGTACCTTTTTGTGCTCCTACTACCCTTCTCTACATTTCCAGCAATTGTAATGACAATGCCATGTTCAGGGATTTTGGAATTAACTAACAAAGTCAACTAGTCAAAACTTCAAGATCATCTCTAAAGCCCCCCATACACCTTAAGATCGATCCATACAATCTCCATTAGATCTACCAACAACTGTGTAGTATAGTGGCCTCCCTGATAGAATACATAGTGATTGGAAGGTTTAGAAAGGTCCTCATATTACATGGATTTGGTAGAACAAAATTTGATTGTACAGAAATTGTATAGAAAGATTGTAAGGCGTATAAGAGCCTTAAAACAGAGCTCAAAGTGCTGCCAGAGTACATGGGTAGAGGGAACAGATTTTTCCAGAAATGAATGTAGTGAATGAAGTTTAACTTGAACATTACAGTCATCTAACCTAAAGCTTCCTGGAGTTCCTCATGAATGTAATAAACTGTGAATTCTGTAGTTTTTTTTTTCAAATGCATGTGACTGAAAGCATGTGACTCTAAAAGCAGGCGTTGAACCTGTGTGCATCAGCAGCCAGTAATATGGGTTTACTTTATGTGTTTCAGCAATGTAAATATAAAACAAATTGGTATATAATACATAAAGACTGCCATGGTGTTGATCTATGGAAATCTCCAGCCTCTGACAGTCTCCTGCCACATCTGTAGCATGTCTGCAGTCTTCGTCTATCTGCTATAGCAATCAAGCAGTCTCTTCTGTTCTACTGTAATATGGCAGTCTCTTTCTTTCCAAAGCATTCCATACACTGCACATCATTCCCAGGCCTTTGTTCATTTCAGACATTCACAACAATCCTGGCAAGAAAGCATGTCATCTATGCTGATTTTCTCAGCTAATTGAGCTCAACATGTTATATATTGCTGGTGAGCACAGAATACTTTCTGTATAACGTGAATCCAAAGGTTGTGGCGCAGTATGTGTAAAGATAAATACTAAACTACCATTTATGCTGGTGTTACAGTCAGATGAACGTGAAATAGTATTCAGCAGAGCTTTTTTCCAGTAATAACATAATATCATATACACAAATACATACAAAATCAATTCTCTCTTTCACATACACTGTTTTAATTTGTCTTGTCTTTAGAACGGGTTACATTATTTTGTTTAATATCCACATACTTATATATGAATAGGAAAAGCAAAAAATACAAAGCATTTTTATCAGATATTTTACATGATACATCAGCAAATATATATTCTTGGCAAATTAAGATACATTTTTTTTTTTTTATTAAATGATTTCACTAATCTTCAGCATCAGGCTCATCATAACCTAAATGAGATGCAATGGGAAAGTGAGCCCAGTAAATTCTTGCCATTTCATCAGTCCTTTCATAGGCGGCCAATCTACGTAACTCTTCCACCCATCCATAGAAATCAGAAGCCGACATGCTCCAGTTTGGCATAGCTCTCTTCGCTCGACTCTCCGCTGAAACACAAATTATATAAGAGCTAATTAAATCCTGGCCACTCAGACCACACACTGTCCTATTTCAAGTATTGATTGAAAGCCAATTACAGTCCTAGGTTACACAAACAGGCAAACAGGTAAACGGGTTGAAATCACAAAACAACACCCAGGAGTAGTCTAACCACTACTATTTGAGAAGTAAGCAACCTCTGTAGTGAGCAGAGGAAGGACTTACAAAGTATTTGTGAAAAAATAAATCTTCTTTGGGAAGGGATTCTGTTCATCCAGATAAAAAAGTTTAGTGTATTCCCTGCTTTTCACATATCACTGTGACTCCTGGAAAAACGTCATCATCACATGAATGTCCCCAACTGGCATTTCCTTTTACAGTGTTTCCATAATAACTAGCTGATAGACTTACATTATGGCCCAGACTTTCATTTAAAATTCTAGGTACTGATTTACAGTGGCTCTGCCTTTTGTCTCAGGGCATTTGTAAAAAGTAAAAAAAAAATAATAACATTAGGATTTCGTATGAAGTCTTGCAGCCATTGATCATAGTATATTATGGTTATAGATGCCATTATAACTCATTGTGTGTACAGATGCTTAGTGAGAGGCCAAATGTCAACATTGACTTTAATGGAGCCAAACAAGCACTGCGACCACCAGTTTCACCACACACAATTTTTTTTGTTTATTATTAAAAAGGCTAGGGACACTTTTCTAGGGAAGCAAATAAATCTACCAGTGCTTTTAGGATATGGGGGCAAACAGAAGCAAAGGGACACCTTAAAAATCACTTTTTATATAGCATACTGGCATAGATTTGGAGCTTCAGATGATAAGACTCTGCTTTAAGAATCTTCAATGCTCTCCCCCTCCCTCCTTCTGCATATATACAGGCACTGTAGAACAGTGTGTACATCAGCCATTAGGAGTAAAGAGGTGGCAAAAACATAACACAGTTATGATACAGTGCAGCAAGTGTTTCTTTTCATTTCTGTGAGCTGAGCTCCCTTGACACCACCTCTACCGTC
Organism: Ptychadena robeensis; assembly: GCA_036250615.1. Classification (NCBI taxonomy): domain Eukaryota; kingdom Metazoa; phylum Chordata; class Amphibia; order Anura; family Ptychadenidae; genus Ptychadena; species Ptychadena robeensis. The sequence goes on along the minus strand of CM070033.1, from coordinate 76,112,562 downwards.
TTCCTCCTAATCGCTGATATACACACACTGCTCTACAGTACCTGTATACATGCTTATCAGCACTTATGAGGAAGGAGGGCGAGATAGCAGGGAGGTGATGACAGCTCAACTCCGCTAAAGCTAGCCATACACATGCCGATAAGCGGACGTTTTTTAACCTGACCGACGGGCGTGCGCGCTCGCGCCATCGGTCAGGTTAAAAATCTGCCGCTTATCAGCATGTGCCCACAGCTCGGCCGGCCAGAGAACGGACATGTCTGATAATCTCTGGCCGGCACAAGCTGATGGAAGCCGATGCCATAAGCTTCAATGAAGATGGCGTCTTCATTGCAGCTTATGGCCGGCACACAAAGGGTGCCACCGACTGAAGGGGCCCCATAATGCACCGGGGTGCTAACGTGATGACGTCATCACGTAAGCATCCTGGAACATATCGGGACAGGTCTGCCTGCACACCATCGGGGTGTGTATGGCATTAATAACAGAGCAAAGTGAGGCTAAACAATGACCCTCTTCTAGCATTTTATCCATAAGATGCACACGTTTCCCCAGGCAATTGCATCTAATAGAGTGAAAAGTAACCTTATAGAGGAACTAAACCTACTCGTATAACTTTTTCAGTTACATTTAAGAAATGTCTTTTGTCATAATGATTAGAGTTGGCGAGTTGGTTATGTCAGCAATCAACCAAACTATTAAGTTAATTAGCAGGATTTATAGATGTTCATATGTGTAGCACCATGGCAACCTTTAATTCAGATAGAGACTGAATAAAAGTCATAGTGCTAAGGGTTTGTTTCCACATACGTCGGGCCCCCGACGTAGCACATAGACTTTGCCTGCTGGGCGGATGCTCTGTTTACACATCCGCCGATGCAGAGGCTCAACGTATTCGACTACGTTCAGCCTTACATCGGCGGAATGGCTCAGCACCGTGAAGACACAGCATCCGCCGAGCAGGTGTAGCAAGTATGTGCTACGTTGGGACATCCCGCCAAGCAATACACTGAGGGGGTCCCGACGTATAATGGAAACATAGCCTTAAGGTAGTCACACATTTAAAAAAATAAAACTGTCCAAGTTTATAAACATTGGTGTCTGCATGCTTGTTTCAGATAAGAATATGCAAGAGTAAAATAGTAATATAATCAACCGGAAAATCAGAAAACTATTTTCATTGTCCAAATGGTCATTTACATTGAAGTTTTAAGCAAGAATTTCTTCAGCAGTGTCTAAATCAATGCCCCAGAGACAGCAGCAGGGTCATTGTGTTACTTGTAAAAAGTATAATATACAGCTATAGGTGGAAAGAAAATCCCACGTAAATCATCTAAAATGTTAAAACTAAGAGGAGAAACAGAGATTTTTTTTTCTTAATGTATTTGAAAAAAAAAATTTTATTCACAACTTTTGCGGAACTCCTTAAAAAGAACAATGCTCCATCTTGTGGAGAAATAGTGTAATTACTGGCAGAATGTTAATCATGTTTGAGACTGTAATATATTACATAAGAAAGAAGCAATGAGTCACCTAGTGTATGCAATAAAAAAAAGGAGTACTGCAAGATGCCAGTCACTCATGCTGTCGAATAAATCGTATGCAACAATGTACAGTGCAGTGCTCATGCAAATGTTGAAATAGTTATTTTAAAATCCAACAAGATGGAGTTGTAAATGACTGCTCTGTACCAATGCCTACTGTCTACTACAGGTGAGAATATAGCAGGCAGTCTCCTGCTCATCTTCCTCCTCTCCATCAAACAGAACAATGACAACGTGTACAGTGTTCATCCAATCTCTAGGCGCTGAGAAAAATAACAAATGGCCATTGCAATACATTTAGTTTCTGTATCTGGATCTACAGCTGAACCTTAAAGATGAACCTGAATGTGTACCTGGCATCTAGTAAGCTTTCATTAAACCTTATTTGTACCACATCTTTCCTGCTGCCTAACCTGGTCACCCCTCTGTCCTGAACCCTGATAATACCATGTTCAGAGACCTTGCTATCAACTCATGAATTAGCCAATCAAGTTCCCCAACTGTCTCCACTTGCTGTGCATGCATGTGTTAAAAAGAGCTTAAGGATACGAATGCTATCAATGGATATATACGGAGCTCCAGAGAGCTGTACATGATTCTATAGTTTACAGCTCTTCAATATTTTGCTAAATTTTTATCATTTTTGACCCATAGTAAAACAGAAATAGTTTTCCCATTGACTGTCTTCATTATTTTTAGGTGAAGTGTGTATGGCTAGCTTAAATTACATGGTGCAACCATGAATAACTTGTTTCTATGCTTCATAGTATCTAATCTGGATGGATATTTGATCTATTATCACATTGGTGGGCAACTGAGTTGATATGTAGGGCCACAAGTGTGGCCCTCAGTATCACTAAAGGGACACACATGAAAGTCTCAATCGATACTGACTTGTATAAGCATTTGAATTTATATGCAGCAATATATCTCATACAATCATCCCCCATTTGTTGGGGAACAATTGCACCTGTCCGCCAACACATCTTTGCCCAGGATCTTCTTAGAGCAGAAAGAGGAGGAGAGGCAGGGGACTTGCTTAGACACTGTCTGGGTCACTGACCCTGAGCGAGTCACTCGACTCTCCTCCTCTTCCCGCTCTAAGAAGATCCCAGGCCAGGACTCGTCAGCGGGGGGATTGATGGACAGGTGAGTTACTATGCCCTATGCATTACAATTAGGTTTGGGGGGCTGGAACTGGAGGGCAGAGAAGGGCTGCTGGTTGGACACCTAGGTATAGTATAGTATATTCTGTTTTCAAGCCCAGCTCTGTGATTTTACTTTTTTCAATCTCTGTGAGGCCATAAAAAGAAGGAATGTTTAGGCTGGATAGGTGATTTGGTACCTTGGTCAAACCTGCATTTTCATTTACCACTGACTAGCTTCTGCAAAGACATCTGACCCAGTCTAGATCCCCAATATGGGTGGAGAACAGAAACCAACTTTATTTAGACATGCATGTAGGATTTGTGCATCCCATGTGTCATACCTGGAACCAAACCACAAGTAAGGTATTAAAAACATAAAAGCACTCTTACAACATATTAAGTAACAAAATGACTTACCTTTGTTTCTGATCACGGCACCCAAACCTGCAGAAAAAGAAATACCACCAATGTAATTCAATAATACTGTAAAACAAATGCAATATTTAAAAAATAAGAGAAAGAAGTTATTGTAAAATTATAGCCATTTGTGTCATCAGAAAAAAATAAGCAACTTCCCACCCCCATTTAGTATAAAATCTAAGGCTTGGATTGTGTTTACTGATCTGTAGCCATCAGACCTGCCTTTACCATGGCCAGAAAACATATTACCAGACCAGCACCAGCACTATGGGCAGGCCGTGGGGGGCAGGGCCCCCCCCACTGGCAGATCGGTGTGCCCGGAGAAGCAAGCACTGTGCTTTTTCTGCCAGTAACGGTCATGGTTTGCAGCAGCGTTCATGATACCACTATTGCGTTCATTATCAGCAAAAAACTCAACTGCAAGTACAGTGTTGATAGGGCCCTGAATTATATTCAAACAGTGAAAGTATTTGATCCCCTGAGGATTTTGTACATTTGCCCTCTGATGGTTAATCTAGAACTGTTATGGTAGGTTTATTGTAGCTGTGAGAAAGACAGCATAACAAAAAAACCCTCACAAATGCAGCGAAAAAGTTCACAAGTCAGAGATTGATGTTTGTTGCAATGAGGGAAATTAATATATGATCTCCTGTCAACAAGATGTCAGGCTCTTAGAAGTCTTCACTATATGCTGCTAATGAGATGGGATCAGGAGTAACCTCTATAAGGGATGGGAGTGCCACTATTACCTCCTTGTTACAGTACCTGTATAAAAGACACCTGTCCACAGAACTAGCTACTATGGCCAAGAGCTGTCCAAGAAGAGACAAGACTGTAGAATTACTACACAAGGCTGCAATGGGATATAAGACTCTGGCCAAGCTGCTGGGTGAGAAGAGGACAAACAATTGACACGATCACAGAGCGCTTTTAAAGACGCATCCGCCCCACAGTTGATCACCTTAGTGGGAACATAGCCTCAGTCTAAAACAAAATTATGCAATACTGATCTCATACTCAAATGCACAAGCCTATCTGCAGTCAATGAACATGAGAATGATTCAGAGGAGTACTGGGTGAAAGGTGGATGAGACCATGCACTTCAGGTTTGTGACGTGTGCATCTCTTTCCCTTATCCAGGGAATAGAAAATGGTCAATGGGTGGTTATTACACAGGCAAGGCAACAAAAGTGGCTGAAGAAGGAGCATATGAAATTCCTGGAGTGGGCTAGCCTCCATACCTCAATCCCATAGCAAATCTGTAGAGGGAGCTGAAAGCTAAGTTGCCAAACATCAAAAACACAAACTACAAACCCTACTGACATGAAACAGCAACAGCAGCAGAAAGAAACATCTGACCTCTATGATTGCCAAACATTATCAGCCCTGCTGATATAAACAATGAAGGGCATAGGTATAGATGAAAGAGCATGCAATCTCTCACATCTATTTATGCCTGTGTGTGGAATCTCCACTTACGCTGCAGCTTCCCCACAAACAGAACTGTAAAGAAGAAACATCTGCACAGATTTCCCCGCATCATCCCTCTCCCCGATGTGTGAAAAAGATGCCGTAATATGATGACAACTGCTCTCCAGTGGCTGAAAATGGGTATTGTATGGGGATTTTACCCCAATTGAATTGAACACTTCAAATATTTATTTTCTGGTTTCCTGCTCTAAAAAAATGTATGCGTCTTATGGTCAGGTGCGTCTTGTGTCTTATAGTCTGAAAAATATGGTACATATAATGTAATGGAGCCTTTCTTGGTTAGGCTTCCTATCGAACACTAAAGGTTTTGCTCATTTCCATTTGCAATATCCATGTCACTAAATAAAGCATTTGAAATGAAAAATGCAAAATACTTGCCCATCAGCTAAACAATTCTCTGGGTTATAAATAATGAATGTGAAAGATGTTTGTGACTATTGCAACATGCACAGTGAGAACACAGTATAAATAATTCCAGCTCACAAATATCCTGTGTACACATTAGTTAAACATTAGAATAGGCACCCATGGTAGAGAATGCTTGTCATCTGACAGTACCATGTCACAGCATAGCTATTACCTAGGTGTATGGTGTAAGTGTGACATTCCTCCCTGTAAGAGGCAAAATCCTTTCTTTAATCATTACTTTGTCTTAATTAAACCATTTCTTCCCCACCGGTACAACTGACAAAATAGACTATTGATGAGATGCAGACTGTCAACAAGTAACATGCTGAACCGCAAAGCTGATCTCTAGGGAGTGGCATTTTCCTAAGAAAGTGACAGTTAACCTTCATCCAAAGACACTGGATGCATTCTAAATCATGCAATGTCAGAAGAGAGAGAACAGAAGAGCTTCTCTTACATAATACATCTGGCAGCAAAATCTCATGTTTACAAAGACTGGAGAGGGTCTGTTCTAACCCTCTATATACACACACACACACGAATATATAGATTTATCATCTGCTATACTTCATGAGTTAAGCTAGCCACACACGGGTAGATTCCCGTGCAATCGACCACCAATCAATC
>CM070033.1:76094712-76106827 GCA_036250615.1 Ptychadena robeensis | reverse complement strand
GTTGATTGATTGTACTCGAATCGTTTTACAAATCTACCCGTGTGTGCCTAGCTTTAAAGTCATGTCTTTGACAGACGGACCGTTGCAACAGCAAGAGAACACCAAGTCTAACAAAAGAGGAGAGCCAAGCATTTCATGGCACTGTAGAGCCTGAGGTGTAGCCCTTGTGTTTGTACTTTTCTCGGAGCATTACATGGTTTAACATTAAGGTGACGTTACCACTCCCAAGAAGATTGACAGCAGTCTCAAAAGTTTTCAACCCCTCCCTGAATGATAGGTTGTAACAATTGTTTCTTTAAGATCATGACGTCTTTCTTCCTCAGCATTGTTTTGTTTTAGAATGTAGTTGAACCACTGTAGCTGACATAAGAATTGTGAATTCTCTATTCTATTCTCTACACTATACAACACTTTTGACAGGAAGGCAATGCATAGTCATTATTAGCCATTGTGACATACCATAAAAAAGGATATGCGTTATAATTATAGAAACTATGCATTTACTGCACCTTTCATCCTACTTACACGTCTCTGTATTGCCAAAAAATATTCTGAAGCCTTTACACAGAATAGTGACAGGAAATAGAATATCAGATAAACTCTGGAAATAATGCAAATCACACATATGTGGGTTCAATTGCCAATGTCAGATATTCCAGTACACACAATACTAGAACTAGATTTCATTTCCAAAAAGATTCAATAGATTTATCATATTGTTTTTAGAAAGCAGTTGTTTCAATTAGGGCCCCCATAAACCTTTAGATTTCTCTGTCAGATTACCTTTAGATCTCCTTTTGTTTTACCAAAGACATGCAATATGAGGGACTTTCTAAACAATCAAGTCTACCTGTGTTCAATCGCAGAGGAACTACATAGTTGTTGGTAGATCTAAAGGATATCTGACAGAGAGATCTAAAGGTGTATGGCCAGCTTTAAGCCCCCCATCCACCTTTAGATCACCCCATACAATTTTCTTTAGATCTAGCAACAACTATGCAGTTCCGGATCCTCCCTGATAGAATACATAGTAATTAGAAGGTTTGGAAAGATCATCATATCACATGGTTTTGGTAAAAGAAAAGTGGATTGTACAGAAATTGTATGGTAAGATTGTAAGGTGTATGGGGGGGCTTTAGATTGTGTATTTATGGCTTGAATCATGTTCAAAATATTCTGCAAAGATATGATGCTCAGACAGGGCTAAACTGTATTTGGAAAAATGTTCAGGCTGAAAACTTACCTTTATAGGGCTGCAAACGATTTTCATGTGTTCAACCAACAACGTAGAACATGGTGCAAATGAAAGACACTTTATACTTGAACTTTTTAAAGGGGGGCAATCTACAGAGAATGATCATTTTAAAGCACTACAAGGTTTATCAAAAAGATATATCAAAATGACTTCAATATGACTTTAAACCTATCTTGTGCAAAAACAACTTGTGCTAGAGCAATAAAGAAAAAAAATCTAAAACCCTTCCCTACACCTCCAATTATTTTGGTGATCATACCATGTATAGGGGTTTTGTAATCAACTTGCATAGTCAGCTAGTAATTTTTTTTTATAATAACAACATGCAGCAAATGTAGCTATGCAATCTAAAACATTCTAATATGAAACAACACCATACAAACATAAACACATTGTTTAGCATCATTAATCTGAGAAATAGTCAACATCAGACATGCATGCAACATAACAGCACAACATCTTACTAATAGAAGCCAGGCAGATCAGGCAGATGGCACAAAGCAATGTCACTTTGGAAGAAGTCATCCTTCTGGATTGGTATCTTGGTGAAGGCTCACACCTTGGCACTGTATTATATACTGCTGTGAAATGAACCCTCTCTTATACAGAGCAATAATGAATAGCATGGACAGGGCTGACAGACTCCTGAATATGTTTTATCATGTAACACAACACTGTGACATTTGTATTGTATCAGTGACATCTTACAAGACTGTGTTAAAATGTATACTGGGTAAGGAAGCATATAGTACTGCATTCCATTCTATGCACAACAATAAAAGTTTGATTAAAGGCAAAAAAAGGTTTTAGGCAACAGAAAATTACACATATACAAACTACTTACATCTTTTACTTATGTAGTACAGTCAGACCGTTGGATTGGGTGATTTTCCACCATCCTTCTATGCAAATCCATTCAAGGTCAGTGAAGTTGGATTGGGACTGTTGGGGGACAACCATTTTGAGTTCTCTCCAGATGCTTAAAAGGCTTAAAGTCATGGTTCTGACTGGGTCAGTTTAGGACAGTCACAGATTTTGTGACATTGTATTTTTGGTCATTGTCATGTTAGAAGGCAAACTTTCGGCTCAATTTGAGGTACAGCTGGTTTTCTCTGTCTTTAGCTTTATTCGGTTTATCCTCAGCCCTGACCAGTCTGCCATTCCGTGTTGCTCAACACCGCCAAGCTCAATGCTCCCACCATGCTTCAAGGCTGGGGTATCATCATACAGGCGAAACATACAGGATTTATGACATTTGGTAAGAACTTATCAGATTCATGGTCCCCGCTCTCTAAAACATCTCTGCAGCAACCAAGAGAAATATAAGGCACCAGAACTACATTTACAAAAGGTCTGAATATTATATTTTAGTTTCTTTTATTTTTACAAAAGAGTCAAATTCTTGTTTTACTGTGTAGAAAAAGAAATGGCAGTCTGAATATTTTGAAACAAATAATTTGGTGCCAGATATTAAAGACCTTCAGAATGAATGCCTAGAAGTGTTAGTGCACATTTAGAACAATACTTGGCAGATGGTTCAGCCGCCACACACACCTTGCGAAAAGGTGCTGTGATTCTGCATAGCTGTATTAGTTTAAAGTGTAAAAGATAATAACTTTTTTTTACTTACCTTTAAGTTAAAATGTTGGAGATGCACTCTAAACCCTTAAAACAAAAAACATACTTACCTGCTGTGCTCCTGTCTGTAGCAGTTGCCATATTTCATCCTGTGTAGATTCCAGTCTTCAGGGGTTAATGAACTGTAGGGATGTGTATGGCCACCAGAGGTCCTTCTCCCGACTGTCTTTGCGAGTAGCTCTTACAGCTGAGGAGTTTATTTAGAAGGGAAGGGCATAGAGGCAAATTCATCATTATTTCATCACAGGTTAGTATTCACCATACATTGAATGAGTTTAGACGCTTATCCAACCAGCCACTGTGCATTAGTATGTTTTGTTTTCCAATTTATTTATTAGATTTTTTTTACACTAGATTACATGTTATCCAGAACTCAAACAACCGGCATCGTAGCCACAAAATGCATACTGTGCACTGCATTGGAATTGTAACTATAGTCAGGGGTGACATAAGTGGTACTCTGGTACTCAAAAGGGGCCAAAATAGGTACCTGCAATATTGTTACAAAACTCATATGCGTACTAACAACTTGGAGGCGCTCCAAGTGCCTGAATAACTATGAAAGGTTAGAGTTATGGGTGTGAAATTGGGAATGTATATGAGTATGAGTATATGAGTAGGCATATGTAAGAGTAAAAAAGAGTAGTAAAAGCTGACAAGAGGAAAGCACTGTGTGACAGTTATGACTATGAAGGAATGACGTTTGGACTGCAGGTCTCAGGGGTTAGTTACTAAACCTGAAAATCTCGGGGTTGCACTACTGAGGTATGAGATCTGGGGGTTCAAACGTGTTGTACTATGAGAGTTACATTTGACCCGTGGATAGGGGCATCTGATCAGAGGCTCAGGGAACAGGGAGGTCCATCTGCAGCAGAATCTACCATGCAGGAAGCTGATGCAGAGGACAGAGAAGGAGACCACATACATATGTGGTGAGTACCAAACACCATCTCCGGGTATTCATCTGAGGAGCTCACTAAAAAAGTTATGTGCAACCCTGACTATAGTGATATGGGGTTACCCAATGGTGTACATATAGTACAGTGACTTCAACTAGGACTTGTAGTCCCTTAAGCTTTGTATCCTATTATATTGATTTCATTCAGAGTCTATAAATCTCCATGGGTGAGGATTTTACAAATTAACACAAAGCCTGCCATTTAATCCGAAGGGGTGTGCATTTTTTATATCCAGTGTAAATAGTATGGCAGCAAAACATGTAATGTCTCTAAAATATATTTGAAATGTGCTTCAGAACACAAAAAAACGCATTTCAAAAAACAAAAGTTTATTTGTCTGTATTAGCATAGACAGTCAGCTACACATACATTTGACTTTCATAATTAAATACATAAATGTATAGTTATAATAGGCAGGAGGGCAATAGAAAAAATGTGGATGGCACATTTGGTTACTTTTCATGTAAAACTTTAAATTAAATAACTTGCTTATCCACTTTCTATTATTTCTGTAGTAATTACATACCAAATAAACTATTTACTACAATCATTTCAACCAAAGTAATCTCGGATGTACTGCTACAATACTTTACTTTGTGTACTCTGCGGCGAGGTGAAGAGGTATTGCAGTGGCAGAGTACAGTACAGTGTAAGGAGTGTTTCTAGAGCCTATGCATTGTCTCAGTATACTACCTGTTAAGCAACAAGGCTACAAAATTCACAGCCACAACCGATACAGCATATCTACATTATTATTTGCTGCAGCTTCAGTGCATGTCAACTGTGCCTAATGTCTTTTAATAAAGATTTTTTTTATATGATAAAAAATTTAGAACGTATTAACACTGTTTCAAGTTGCCTCCTACTCCTCTTGCTAGCAACAGCTAGTATGTACTGTAAACATGTGCAGAATAGGAGACTTTAAACCAAGGCATGACAGTGAGTGCTTACAATGGTCACTTAAGTGAGGTTTGGTTTAACCTGAGGGCATGATGACTTACAAACAGAAAAAGACACACGCACAAATAATAAAAAGATAAAATTATTATGCAAGAGTGTTTGTGGTTTAAGAAGAACCTGTATTGTCAAGACTGTTTCTTTTGTAATGATGGCTCTGTTCCATGGAAGTCATTTATTTTTGGAACTAAGGCTTGAAGTTTGGGAGGCCACAGCGAAGTCTGATGTCACTGTAGAGCTTTAACCAGATACAGTTTTTCTCCATGTTCACTTGTGAAAATGGGTGCTTTCTTATAATGTTCCACCAGCTCGTCCATACTCTTAAATCTCCTTTGCCCAATACAATAGACATTGTCCACCAGCTGTATTTTGAAGTGTTTGTTCTTCCCTGATGCCTTTAAAGAAATTGAAAAATCGCTGGGCTGTAAAAAACAGAAAGCAATAAATAAAACACATTTCAATCATTTCAAGAATTTAACTGCAGCCATTTGTTAGGTCATATTGTCATATAGAAAGTGAATATTATCATTGTCATAAAGAAAGTGAATACAAAGTCACCAATGAATGAACAAGTTCAATGTTCTGATAAGCTTTAGGTGTGTGCTCCGGAACTCCGGAGGCATGCATCTGCAGAAAATTGAAGGATGGACCTTTAGGGAATTATGGTTGAATAAACGCAAGTTTGAGTGCCGTTTCACACTAGTCACGCTGCAGCGTGGTTTTGCCCGTTGACAAACGCCTTAGCGGGTAACGCTACCACGTCTGCTACCAGTGAAATTGCTGCGCTTCTGCAATGCATTGCACTTGCATCTTTTATGTATGGAAGACGCTGCAGAGCATTTTCATAAACGCAGGGCTAGTGTGAAGGGTACAAGTTTCCTGTGGACACCAGTATACCTTAACACTAGCAGCACTGCATTATGGTACTGTACTGCACCGCAGCTGCAGCTAGTGTGAAATGGCCCTGAACCTTCCACACTTGGCTGGGCTGTTATGCACCTTAATGCACTAATACCACAGCGGAAGTGTCTCCCATATGCTAGTAATGCAACCGTATCAAATGCCCGTAAATACTGATCTGCAATCAAAGCACATGTAAACTCTAGATCCCATCATTTCACTAAATTTGTAGGGTTCCCATTCAAAGTATTGAATGGGAATCAATGTGCAAATGGCAAGTGGCTGAGTCACAAAGACACTTCCCTTTTTAATGAATGGGTCAGCGTCCACTCTGCATTATCTAAGCGGCATGCCTGCGGTGCTGAAGCAGCATAATGCCATCTCTTCATTGCAGCACTGCCTGGTGCCGCCAGAGATACGTCCATTAGAGCTCTCCGCATCTTTGGTATGCAAAATAAAAGCTGAGGGGCAAACTGACTGTAAGTCGCAGGGAATCCGTCCGTAAGGGTCTATTTTTATGTCCAGTACAGGGAAACAGCAATAGACACATGGCCTTAAGCAGGATACAGACCTGCAGATATGGGCCGTATCGATGGCCATTATCGATCCCGCTCAAAAACAGCCATATCGAACATGACCGTAAATACGGCCGATGTCCGATGCTTTGCCTAGAGACCGCTGGTCTCCAGGCAAATCTTCAGCTGAGCCGGGGAGAGACAGCTCTGCTCTTCCGATATCTGACAGCAGCATGAGGACGTCATCACGCTGTTGCAGGGAACATCGGACGGCTCGAGCCATCTGTACCCTGCTTTAGACTGTAAGCTTGTTGGGCAGGGTCCTATTATTCTCCTGTGTCACAGTTTGTATGTATATATTAGCTTAAACCCTAATTAAATGTACAGCACTGCAGAATATAATGGCTTTATAAATAACAATACGACATATCAACTATCCTTCAAGATCAAAAATAGACAGACTGCTGTGGGCTTTTACAGTGCATGCACCTCCCTAGCGGTCCAATTCAGTCCGGCTTTCTGCGCCAATTGCGATATGAAAAATTTAAGTCAGACAGCTGCCAGGATGCCAAGTTCAGTGTGTTTTATTATAAGGAACAGTTGTTATTTCAGTGTCGGTGTTAAAATAAGACATTTATTTCGGAACAATGCTTACAGATACACTGGGTCAAGTGAGGAAAAAAAGTGTTATAAAAGTGTTTGATGCCTTGTTAAACTGAAATGCAATTATATTATCTTTTGCCTTCCTTCAGTTTCTTCCATCCAAGTTTGGGAAATATGTAGAGAATTTATGTTTTCATTCCATATCTTTTCCACACAAATGACCTGAATTATTGTGGTTTTTATTGCAATGCAGGCAGATCCTGGCTGGTGGAAGGGGAACTGTACATAGCTTTACCTGTGGTCTGCGGTACAGTGTGTCCTGCTTTAATTTACTGCCCTGCCTCCGCCCCTCTTCACATGTGGGGTGGAAAACGGACATTGCCTGTATGCGACACCGAAGAGGTGGACCCAAAAACTATTGGTAAAACAAATTTCCCCAGAACTTCACTCAGGGCACCGCCAAGGAGGTAAAAGGTTAGATATTAGTCTATAGGTGTGGACATTCTTAAGAGGACTGCATTGGAACCAGGGTGGATTTGATTTAAATCTGATTTATTTAAAATCATGATTTAAATCACAAGTCTGTAAGGCTGGATTTAAATCAAACTGATTTAAATGAATAATTTTTGCCGGTATAACTTTAAAATGCAAGTAAATGAAGATTTTTAGAATAACACATTTTCATTTAAGTTTTTTTTATCCCCAGTTTAGGTGAATCATTCATATTTGGACAACTTTTCTGTTGTACTTCGTTGAGAATTGCAAAAGTAAACCACACATCTGTGATTATATCTTGTAGGCAGAGAAACTGCGCAATAATCTTACAGAAACACAGAGACAGAAGTTGATGATGGTATAAGCACATCACCCAAAATTTCCCCTAGAGTAGACATGGGTGAGGGTTTAAGGACCACTCAATATGTCAAAGCAAAACATTTATTATACACTGTGCAAACAATGAAGTAATGACCATCTTCTCAATCAAAAACATAAACCATCTTGAGAAATTGTGTCTTTCCACTCTATATTGATCTATGGACATGAGTAACCAGAGGGTCTGTGTCCACTTTTATGTGGATTTGGTTATTCAGTATGACTAATCCCCTTGTGTCGGCTGTTTGTGTTGTAGATGTAAATTTGGCTGAATGACATATCGTACTTACTTCCTTCAACGTAACGCGCGTTGGGGTTAAATTTGCACCATTTGGACTATTTTAATTGTCTAAGCACGCGTAAAGATGTGTACATCCGTCACATTGTGCATTGTTTTGCTCTGTGTATAATAAATGTATTGCTCTTACATAGTGAGTGGCCCTTAATGTCCCCTCGCCCTTGTCTATTCAAGGGGAAATTTTGGGTGATGTGTTTATGCCATCATCAACTTCTGTCTTGTTTTTGGGATGTTGGCCACTATACATCTGAGAGTGGAGTTTTATTGATTATAAAATCTTACAAACATCTCTGGAAGAGCATTACATTGCGAATGGATTCATGGAATTTATTTACCAAAATTTTTAACATTTAACATATACAGCCTTATACTACATAATAAAAACTAATCTTCATTTCATGATGGAATAACCTTTGGATGGTAATACATTTTCCTCAAAAGCACTTTATTTTTAAAAAATTCAATGTAAATCAAAAAAATCAGATTTAAATAAAAAAAAAAAAAAAATCAGATTTAAATAAAAAAAATCATTGATTTTTAGCAAACCTGATTGGAACTAAATGCCCAAATGTGTGTGTTCAGCGAGAATGGGGTAGAGGATGCTGGACATTCTTCAGCCAAGCATATAATGAGCTTCATTTGACAGCAATAGCTGATGCAGAAACAGTGTAAAGAGAAATAAGGGTGAAGCCCCCATACGTGCTTAGATTTTCACAAAACATTCGGGTGGAAATTTAAAGCTTAAATCGGCCACCAAATTGATCTAAGCCATTACAGACATGTTGGTAATTCTTAAGGCCCCCATACACGTGTCGGATTCCCACTGTGCACGCGAAACGATTGTGCCGGAATCGCATGCAGCCCACCTTGTCCAATCGATCAGGTCCGATCGTTCAGGGGCCCAGAATCGGATCCGACAGAGAACCAACATGTTGGTCTTTCGGATCCGATTCTGCACAGATCAAGGGGAGTTGCCATTTGTGAGGTGGACAATCGGACACGGAATCGTCCCGGAATCCGTTGGACAAGGTGGTATGCAGCGATCGGATACTCTTAATTGGCCGATCGCTCAGACCTCCGATTCCCGGCGGAATCGCCGGAAACGATCGGATGGGTGATCGATCAGCCATGGAATCCTGCACGTGTATGGCTAGCTTTAAGGTAGCCATACAGGGGTACATTTTTCACTCGATTTTTGACCGATCGATCACTGCGCACATTCACGAGATCGATCAGCAATCAATCGGGTCTCTGTTCACCCTGCCTGATCGACCAAAAAAAAAAAAAATCGTAATCAACTAAAAATCTGATCGTACATTGAACCGATCGTACATTTTTTTGGTCGATCATTGGCAATCAATGTTTTTTTTTGATTTGATTTTGTGTAATCGGCCATTTTGGAGATCAGCTCATGTCCAAATCAGAAACAAATTGGATTCCCAAGGTGGGGTTGCATCGATTCCCAATCCAATCAAAATCGACGATTCCTGCTAGCTTGGAATGATCTGATCGGTAACAAATCGCCCCGTGTATGGCTACCTTTAGACCGATGTAATTACTTTGGATACAGCATCACACGTGGTCAATCTGCTGGGAGATCGGCAGAAAATCTAAGCATGTATGGGGGGCTTAAGAAATTTCAGTAAAGGAGAAATAGCAATACAGCTCTCCAAGACTGTAGGGCAGGGTTCTTTCACACTATGCTCTTTGCGTTTGCTGGCAATAACGGACATGGTGGTGGTAAGGCTTCAGTCTTCCATACAAGTTTATGGGAGTTGCTTGCGCTGCACCTGCAAAAATTCAGTCTGCAGGGCCATTTTGGAAACATGCGGCATTGTGCATTTCCAGAAACACAAGTGTAGGTCTAGTGTGAAAGGTAAACAGTTTCCCACTTTGCATTGACCTTAAAGTTATTATACTGCAACACAGCTAGTGAGAAAGGGCGCTAAGACTGGATTTTACCTTTAGAATTATAAATACTTCAATTGTAGTTACATGTACACCAAATTAATCATTTAAAATATAAAGCTACTACTGAGTAAACGAAGTGCAAATCCAACTAAAGCCCCCCATACACGTTCCGATTATTTTCCCGACCGATTTTTCGTCCGATCGTGTCACCCGATTTTCACCTAAAATGTTATGGTCGGTCGGTCGGCTGGCACAAAAAAAATCGAAATTCGAATGATCACCGATCGATCAGCCCGACCCTATTTATTAACAGCAGATCAAACAAAATTTACGGACAGGTCCAAAACGGTCCCGACTGATTTTTCGGCTGATTTTTAGAAATCTGGATCGGTCGGGTACATAATTCCACATCTGATTAATCTCCCGACCACATTGGTCGGTCGGGCAAAATTCGTACGAAAAATCGGAACGTGTATGGGGGGGGGCTTAAGTGATTGTAAAAGACTGGGACATAATGAAAACAAATAGTGAGTTGTTAACAGCAGAATATGGGCCATAACCTGGATCCAGAACACCCGGAACTAAGCCAACAAAACATAAGCAAAAACAACTATTAGTATACCGTTAATTATATATATATTAATTATATAACCAAACTTTTCCCCAACATTCTTCATTATTAGTTAATAGAAGAAAGATCAGGTAGAGCTCCTCCACAATGGTGAGGTAGAATTTAGCCTATCCAAGCACCAGAGTCGAAGCCAAAGCTGCTTATCTTGGCAGAAGCTCCCTTAGTGGAGTTCCTTTTAGATAAAACGCACCTATAAATACTCTAAAATCCTGCTGAAAAGTTTCAGTGTAAGGACATCACATTGATTTTTCTCTCGGTAACAGAAAGATTTGAACCTAAAATAACATCATGCGATCACCTTCCTATATTACAAGTGAATTTAGCTCCACTTTCTCACAAAAAAGGAACCAAAATGAAAACATAAACAACAATAGCTTTACTATGATAAAAACTTTCGACATATCTTTTACACAACAATATCCAATGTCCAAGAAACAACTATGTTTTGTAAAAAAAATGTTGGGAGTTTTTAGGGTTATTAACACCTGAGACTACTTGAAGTCCAAATCACAACCTTTTGTAGTCTTATTCCAACTGTCAAACAGTGCTATTCTCGTCAGATTTTACCCTTACATAAGTATACTCTGACTTTCAATCCTGAGTCCTAATCTCAATAGGCCCCCATACATGGGTCGGATTCCGGCCGGATTCCGGGCCGATCGATTCCGGGCGCGTGCACGCGAAACGATCGTGCCGGAATCGTGTGCAGCCCACCTTGTCCGATCGATCACGTCCGATTGATCAGGGGCCCAGAATCGGATCCGACAGAGAACCAACATGTTGGTCTTTTTGATCCGATTCTGCACACATCAGGGGGAGTTGCCATTTGTGAGGTGGAGTCGGAGATGGAATCGGACACGGAATCGTCCCGGAATCCGTTGGACAAGGTGGTATGCAGCGATCGGATTCTCTTAATTGGCCGATCGATCACACCTGCGATTCCCGCCGGAATCGATCGTATAGGTGATCGAGCGGCCATGGAATCCGACTGTGTATGGCTGGCTAAACACCCTAAAAGCCAGCCACACACGGCTCGATGAAGTAACAGATTAGAGGAATCTAGGGTGTGCTCCTGGCTCCCAATGTTCCTCTAATCTGTTTCTTCATCTGAGCCATCCATGGTTCCTTCGAGCAGGATCAATGGATCCTGCTTGAAGGAACTCGACCAAACAGGTTTCCAACATGTTGGAAAACCTTGGCCGAAATCCATTACATTGAATGGGGATAGCGCTATCCCCATCCAATGTAATGGACGGGCTGACAGCTGAGCCACACACACACAGGCAGCTGAGCCGAAAGAGCGAGAGCAGGAGATCCCTCCACTCCTTCGCCAGCAGCAGTGTTACCATGGCGACGTCGGGAGACACGGTGTTCTATCAGATAATGCTTCCTGTAGCTCCTCCCACAGAAACATCCTCCCAGCCAATAAAAACTCAGGAGAGGGGACACACTGTGCTGTAGAAACAGTGACACTGTAACTTTGAACATTCATAGCACAAAAACTATTGATAATATAATCATGAAACTTTCAGGGTCAGTAATGTACCCCTACTACTACTTACACCCCGAGTTTCA
>CM070033.1:76073794-76084604 GCA_036250615.1 Ptychadena robeensis | reverse complement strand
CCCCCCCCCCCCCCCCCCGCTACAAACAACACTGTTTTAGATTAAGGGCCATTTTAAACTAGCCCTGTTTTATGTTGCAGTATCATGTACTAGTACTAGTAGTGTAATGGCCCTCAAACTTACAACTTCATTTGGTTTTCACACCAATCATACAGAAACATCCATTATTCACATACAGACACACACTACACTCATGCAGAGACATGAATCATTCACATAGAGGCAAACACAGACACATACAGATAAACACACATTGCATGCACTCTACTTACTGTCAGCAGCTAGATCCTCCCTGTTGGCTTCCTGCATGCTCTTTCCTCAGCCCCCTTAATGCGCCCCCCTGGAATACCTCCACGCTCCCCAGTTGGGGAATCACTGGCCTAAAGAATATGTGAACTTTGTTTGCAATGCATTTATACTTTAACTCTTTTAGGCATTTTTTAAGAAGGCATTTTCACTTAAATTCCACTTATAGAAAGTTAGTTCAACTAAGGATTTGAAGGGACAACTTAGGACTCAACTGCTGTTCTTTTCCTCTTGCAGCAAAAACAGTGGCAGTCTGTTTTTAAAGTGTACCGTACACACTGTAATTGCCTATTAGAGGCACTGTCACTGTCTTCCACGGCTACTGCTTTGTGTATATAAGCTAGGCAGCTTGGGCCTGGCCCATATACATACAGCAGAGGTAAGAGCTGCTGATCTTTCCCCTGGATCTGCTATGCTGTGTTTATGTCAGTGGGGCTCCAGGAGGGTGGATCTTTCCTCCGACAGCCTCCCTTGGCTAAGTTCAGTGCTTGACCAGAAGCTGATAGCGAAGGTGCAACCACCCTCGGCCAAATAGTCTGTCAGCAACAACATCACACTGGAGCATCCATCATGCACCACATCCCCAGCTATTCTCTTAGAAGTGAACAGTCCATGAAAGAATTTTGGCTAAAAATAAACACCCTGTTCAGTAATCCTCCATAATAAGATCGGCCTGCTAAAGTATACATAACAGGGTTGCAGGCTTATTCTCTTGTGTCTATTTATAAGTATTAACACATGATTTTCACAACTTACACCTACAATTCACACATTTCTCTACATGGATTAAATAGCACAATGTGTGCATCCTGGGTGAATGTGCTGCAATTTTTATGTGAAATCATTGATTGCTGAGGCTTCTCAGTGCTGCAGGTATGTGCAGTGTGTCCCTCTTGTTTTGCCTCATATAGAAAGACACTTCCTTTTTTGCTTAAGAGACATGTTTTCGTTGCATTTACATACCTGGAACTGCTCAATGACAAGTAGAGATGGTCTTAAAGTTTTAACTAATAAGCAGGGAACACACGGCTTGATACTGGAGCCGTCCCTGCAGCAGCATGATGACGTCATCACGCTGCTGTCAGATATCAGAGGAGCTGGAGAGATGGCTCGGCTGTTTATGGTCATGTCAGATATCCCTGTTTTCGCTCGGATGCTTATGGGCATGGATTGGGATGCTTATGGGCATGGATTGCAAATATATATTTGTGATGAATGTGACCATTGATTTTGAAGGTAATTGCGAATCTTCGAATATTAGTAGAATTATTCGCGAAATATTGCGAATTCGAATATTGCCTATGCCGCTCATCCTTAATGGCTGCATATGATATGGGCCAGATAGATCTGGTCCATATCTACATGTGTGTAACCAGCTTTAGAGTGTAAGCCCGATCGGGCAGGGTCCTCTACACCTGTGTGTATTAGCTGGTGTTGCATCTCAACTCTAATTTATGTAAACTATGCGTAAAATCATACCTGTCAAGTTTGGGCATTTAAAATCCGGGGGACGTACAGGAAGTGACATCAGTGATGTCACTTCTGGTAAATGGATCGTGGTTCTTCCGCGTTCCATGTACCGGAAGTGATGTCACTCCCGGCGTCCACCGGCCTTTTAGCTGATCTAGCGTTACTCTCCCTGCTAATGTCCCACTGCGCTTGTGCTGATAATGTGTGGGGTGGGACATTAGCAGGGAGAGTAACGTCCTCTACCTGCTACATCAGCAGAATCCCTTTCATACATACAGAATCCGGGATTTCTTGAAATCGGGATTTGGCCGGGAAAGCCACATTAAAAACGTGACCCCCTGGCCAAAACGGGAGGCTTGACAGGTCTGGTAAAATGTTGGCGCTATATAAAAAGAATAATGATAATAATAATAATAATAATAATAACCAGATGATTTGTGAGTTAATTGAAAAGACCCAGAACCTGTAAGGAAGGGTTTCTAAAAAAACTCAAAAGTATTTCCCCAGCACAAGTAGTTTTTGAATACATTTTTCTGCTGACAAGTGCCCTTTCATGTTCAAAATGCATATTAGCACTGCACAAAACACATGCATTTTAAAAAAGTCGCAAACTAAAAGTAATTTATTCTTGGGTGAAGCTGAACCTGTATATATAGCCATACCTAAAGTAATAATAAAAAAGGCTGCTTTTAGTCCTAAGGTTACTCCCCCATTTCCCTCAGGATGTGCTGTATGTGTAGTATCAATAGTGTCAATCTAAAGGGTTTTTATATTTTAGGCCAAAATTTTTTTGTTATGTCAATGTTCCACGGCATTGCAGTCCAACTTCTCAGGGGTTTCCATCATAAAAACTCTTCTTTAAAACCAAGTAGCTGGACTGTGATACTGAGGAATGTATATTTTTGGTACAGGTTCTATGGTGATACACAGTGACAAGCTGATGATATAAAGACTTTCTTTATATACATATGTAGCAAACTTAAGAAAGTATTTTTTAGATATCATAAACACATTTGTGTATTACAGCAAGCAAAATAAAGGTCCCCTTTATAAAGCTATCAGGAGTTTCATTTATTCCACTCATTTATAGATTGACTGGAAATGATTTGATGCTTCCGACTACATGGTGATTTAGATGGAATGACCTATATACAGTCAGCAGTACATTACATAAACTGGTGGATGATACAATCTGCTTTATATAGTTTGTGCATTTACAGATGTGCTATACTGAATAAGCGATTACCTTCAAAAGACAGGTGGCCGAGGCAAAGTGGTGTTAAAAATGATATGCTGTTGAATAAAAGCAGACTTTTACTGCTATTTCTAAATGATACACTTTACTGACTAATAAAGCAAAAACTAAACAAAGGAGTTTCTTTTCTTGCATAGACTAATACCACCAAAGCATGCTATTTTTCTCAGTTAGTTTCTCACCTATTCTTAAATTTACAAAAAAAAAGATATTACAGATTAAAAAAGATGGGAACTCTAAAATGTTAGAAAAGGAGTTGTCTATCCATATACCTGCATTGGAGTTTCACTTTCCACAGTTGTGTTGGCTTGCATACATTGATGAAAATCAAAATGACCACTTATATATATACACATATACACACACATATATATCTCTATATGTGTGTGTATGAAAGGTACCATCATGTGCGTAGTACTTCATATTCAGCCATCAGCTACCAATCACTTTATCTGCCCCCGGTCCTGGGATTGGTTGGTGCTGATGTTATGGATGTTTGATCCAGCTCAGGAACACTTCACCAATTACCATAGTTCACGACACTGCCCCCCTTAATAGCATGCCACTGGAGCATCCATCATGTACAAAATAGCTTGAAGTTTAGATTTTGCAGATTCTATGTCCTCCTTTTTATGCAGAAAGTTCCTTCTGTAGTTCATGAGCTTTCTTGGACTGGTGCTTTCATGAGGAAAATAAGATTTTTCAGGAAAATAGGAATACTATTGAACACCCTATGCCATGGAAATAGTTTGAACCCCTTCTGGTTTTACTAAAAAGTAAATGATGATTCTAGAATTTTAGTAAAAAGGTTTATTTGAACATTGAGAGACAGAACAATATCAACAAAATGCCCCAAAAATGCATTTCCAAAAGATTGATCCCCGATCAGCAAAATTTCTGGGCCCCAGGTGTTTTATACAGGTAATAAGCTGACAGTGGGAGCCTTATCAACACAACACATGAATAAAAGACATCTGACCATAGAAGCTATCAATCTAACCAGGTTCTAAGCTCTGTATCATGGCCAAGACCAAAAAGGTCCAAGGAAGTCCAGGACAAAAGATTGTAGACAAGGCTGGGCTACATGGCCACATCGCCAAGCAGCTGGGTAAAAAGGTGACAACAGGTGGTGCAAGCATTCACAAATGGGAGAACCATAAAATAACTGCCAAGCACAATCTCCCCTTGTGAAGTTTTAATGACAATATAACGTGTAACCCGCCCAGCACTATTCAGTAGGAACTTTTCAATGATTTGGTAACACACAAGGCCATGTAGGACTGAAATCCTGCAGTGCCCGCAAGATCCCCCTGCTCAAGTAAACACATGTACAGATTTGAAAGTTAACTCTGAACATCTAAAGCCCCCCATGGACCTTTAGGTAACTCCTTTAGATTTCCTTTAGATCTACCAACAACTAGTTGTAGTGCCCGGTCCTCCCTGATAGAATACATAGTGATTGGAAGATTTAGAAAGGTCCTCATATTACATGGTTTTGGAACAAATAAAGTTGATTGTACAGAAATTGTATGGTATGATTGTAAAATGTATGGGGGCTTAAATGATTCAGGTAGACTGGGTTAGAGTGTTGCACTCAAATTCGACCAAAATTAAGGTCTGGCTCAAATCAACTTGCCATGTTTGAAGGAGGAGGAATGCTACCCATGACTTCAAGAACACCATCCCCACTGTCAAACATGGATGTGAAACATTATGGTTTGGAGATGTTTTTCTGCCAAGGGGACAGAACAATCAATGGAAAGATAGGCTGGGCCATGTACTGTCAAATCTTGGGTGAAACCCTCCTTCCCTTTTAGCCAGCATGACAGTGATTCAAAACACACAGAGCAACAAAGGACTGACTCAAGAAGAAGCAAGCGAGTTGACAAACATCAAATATCGGTGTGCCTGCTCGATTAGGGCCCCTACCTATGCAGCCGTCCATCCCATCCCTAGAAGTGCCCCCCTGATTGGCTGCCTGTGCCCACCCGCTCCTGGCGGTGACCCTGGGTATTGTTTTCTCTCACTGTTCAAGTAAACCTACCAATACAATTCTAAACTGATTATTTTTATGTCAGCGTCTCACAGTTCAGTAGAAAAAGTGGGGCTGGCGTCTTTAACCCTCACAGTGGCAGACAAACTGGGTTTGTCTCAAACGCTAGGGCGGTTAATCATGTGTAAAAAAAAGTGAGGGTGCATGATGTCAGATGACTCCATCTGCTTTCTTTTATTGGGTCAGTTATAATGGGATTAGTGGTCACCACAAGTCTGACAGTTGTTTTGACAACTGCCTGAACTTTAAATGCAAACTACAGAGTTAGGAAACTTAAGTTCAGACAAGTGACAGGACAAGCTTCACATGCCAGTGACCCTTTGTGTAATTAAACAGCAGGAATTACTGGATTTCAAATGTACAAGTTTCCATTTTCATTCCAGTGCATTAAATATTAACATATTACTGGTATTTTTATGCCGTTTATTGCTAAAAATTACCTTCTGTCTTGGCCAAATCTGGCATCAAAATGACTAAAGCTGACAAAGAATTAATGTGTTTCCACTACATGCCCCAACTACAATGGCATGTGTACATAAAAGAAACATTCATCAGACAAAGCACATAGCGCTGGTTTAAAGTAAAACAAAACAATACAATTCTATATGTAAGCCAAAGTTTTTCTCAGTTAGTTGATAGTTGGGGAGGGTTAAATCTGCTGTAAGTTTTTTTATATTTGCCATCTGTGTCTAATTACAGAGATTTCCTGTCCTGTAAACCTAACAGAAACTGGAAGGACAGCTAATCCTAAAAGCGCTCTAATTTGAGGGAAATACATTTGGAGACAATTGCCCCCATTGGAGGATTGGATACTCTATATTTATTCTGGTGGCAACTCTGCATTATAGATTTACCTTCTATTCCATTCCTATTCACACACTGGTGACCAGGATGCATAGAAAGGCAATTACCCCAGTGGTGACACAGAAAGGACAAACTGAACACAAAAATGCCATATATGCCATAACTGCTCTTTCATTCTGGGGAACCCTGAGCACTCACCTACTCTAATGCATAGGGCTTTGGTGCTCAACCCATGGGTCAAGACCCCCTCTGGGGTCGAACAACCATTTTACAGGGGTTGCCGAGGTAACTGAAAGCATCAGAGCATGCATGATTTGCACAAGTGAGATGACATTACACTTATTTTATCGTGCCAGAAGGGAAATTGCGGAGTGTCACTTACTGTATTTGGAATGCGGAAGGGACACTCCGCACTGGCACTTCTACATTCCAAATAAAGAAAGAGACACTTTGCCAAGTCACTTCTGGGGTCGCAGACGTAAGGTTGAGAACCACTGACATAGGAGAAGAGCCTTGACGTTCTTGCATACAATGCAGGGCCAAGTGTCTGGCAATGTGTGTGACCATGTAGAAAAGGCCGTGACTGGATGACCAGTGAGAACAAGCAGTTTTGTATGAGTAATCCTAAAGCAGAGACCAGCAAGACAGAGAAATAAAGTAAGCTTTATTCTTTTTTCCTTACCTCCTACAGTAAATGAGTAATTGACCAATGTAGAAGTAGTGGGGGAGGGGAGATCAACTATCTTTTTGTTGAGTTTTTTTTTTTTTACTTACTAAGGTTTAGCTTTAAAGGAAACACTTGTTAACTAGAATATTAGCAGAAATGTCAACAACTCCTCTAGTCTGGCCACCATGCTGATCCTATCACTTCCTTTCTGAGGTAAGCTATGTACAGATGTTCGATAACAGTCTTCCAAGAAGATCTATAGAAAACAATGCACCTGTACTGCCGTTGCCATTGTTTAGTAATTGTGCAGAATGGATCACTAGAGAACAATTTCCTATGTTCCATTCCATAGAACAGAATGAATGCTGCGTGTACCACAATGTTTGTTTCACTGCAGGGAAAGATCACAGAGGTCTATTCCTAGAGGAAAAAAACTTTTCCCATTGGTAGAGAGACCAGAAATCAGGATTTCTCTGGCTGCACTGCAAGTGTGACTCAGAGGGCACAAAGTTCCAGACAACCAGCATTAACATAAGGCAAGCAATGGCAGCCTACATATTTCTCCCACTCCAGACCATGAAGAAGGGGTATGCAGCAGCCTGATGTGGTATTCCATGGGATTAGCTCTCCTGAAAGTGTTACAATTCATAGATGTATAGTAATAAAACCTGACACTGGTTTACATGTTTGCTTAGCAACCCTTTAAAGACGAAGAACTGTAAATATGCAGCATGTCAACAAAGCAATGTCTCTCCAAAACAAGAGACAACACAGAGAAGAGGAGAGGAGCATGGCACACAGAGCATCACACCTGCCCACCATGCCAAGGACCATCGTCCCGCAGTGCCAATTCAAATCTGAGAAAACTTCAGACCTAAAGTTTGCACGGTGCCAGCAGGCACATGTCCCCGATGAATGGCACCTTGTCACACGAGGACCATGACAGGAAGAGAGACCCCAGGGGAGGAGAGGAAGGGGGATGGAGCACAGCCCGGGAACAGGGAGGGGGAGGACGTATAACAAAGGCTGGGAAACAAGCACTAATGGAGATGTTGGGGTGCCCGCTCACACACAGCGCTGTGAGGGGCGACCGGGCTTACCATTCCTGTCTGAGGGAAACAAGACGAAACATCTGGAACGTTATCAGCTCCATCCAACACTCACCTCACAGCTCCACTCTGCGCTTGTTCCCGGTTAGTCGCACGCCCTGCTGCCTTGCTTTTTGTCTCCCGGTAAGCAGGCCTGGCTCTTCCCGGTGTTCGCTGCCCACTTTTCTTCTCTCTCACCGGCTCTCGCTTCCAGTCTTCTTCCTCACGAAGCTCCCTCTCCGGCAACCGATACAGCGCGTTCACCGGCTGTCACCTCCCGCCTGCGCGTGCACTCAATTAGCGCGTTCTCGCGTTCTTCTCCGAAGCCGTCACCTGACAGCGGTACTCCTTCGGGACTCCGTGAGTCATGTGACCCGCTGCTTGTCCAGCGTCTTGCTCGGCTCCATTGTAGCGGCTCTAATAATAGGCTTTTGTGTGGTGTGGTCTGGGCAGGATTACATGAGCGTGCTGAGGAGAAAGCACGGATAAATGGGCCACTTCTGAGAGAAATATGTACTTCAGAGTGCCTATGGAAAGCTATAGAGGGGTGCCAAGCATTCACACACAAACACATCCTATAAACCAAGCAGACTAGTATAACAGGACACCATTCTTATAATAAATAGTTCACGGAAAACTGGCACCTAGGGGTATCAGAAAATAATGCTGAATTATGTATTACTAATGTGTAGAGGGCTGGCATTTTTGTGGCAACTCCAGCTTTCAGATACCTTCTATTCCAGGGGTGGGCAAACTTTTCTGCTTGTGGGCCACAATGAGTTTTTAAATGTGACATAAGGGAGCCGGACCAGGACCAAGAGTCTGCAAGTCCTCATAGCTAGGACAGGATATAAAAAAAAAGAGAATATGTTAAAAAATGAATAAATAGAAGCTTTTGATAGAGAAGCTTAAACATTCTATGGCCTCTAGGAAACAATCTAAACAATTATCCTCTAGGTCAGTGGCTCTCAACCTGTGGGTTGGGACTCCCTCAGGGATCGATTGATCATTTTACAGTTGCTAAAGTTAGGAGGAAGAGTAATGTCCCCTCTATCCTAACCTATGCTGTTGCGCTCCCCTTCTAACTTCCCACCCTGCACATCATTTGCACAAGCGGGGTGGGAAAATATGAGGGAGGGTGCATTACACTTACCTGATTGTACCAGAAGTGACGTCAGAGTGTCCCTTTCAGTATTCGGAGCACAGAAGTGACACTTCACACTGGCACTTTGGTGTTCCAAATACAGGAAGTAAACTTTTGAGACATCACTTTCTAGATCGCAGATCTAAAATGGTTGAGAACCACTGCTCTTGGTGTTATCTTCACTTTTTGTTGTGCATGAGGTTAGCGAGAACGTCTTAACACCAAGGTGACAAAGGGCCAAATGAAAAGACTTAGGGGGGTTTCCACAGCGCTGAGTGATTTGTCGGGACCCCTACGTTAAGTGCAGTGCTTGGTGGGGGTTGCGACGGATCACGTACACTTTAGCTGGCCGGTGGATGCTCTGTTCAGACATCCTAGACTACATTAACTTCTGCATCGGCAAAACGGCTCAGCGCCATGAGCACACAGCATTCGCCAAGCAGGTAAAGTGTATGTGATCTGTCGGGACCCCCCGCCAAGCACTTCGCTTAGCCTAGGGGGTCCCGATGGATGTGGACATGTGTTTTTGGCCCCAGGCCTTAGTTTGCCCTCGTCTATTCTATATCCTTTATACCTACTATACATACTATATCCTTTGTTCCTTATATACCCTCTGTTACTTATCTTGTAATATTTCGTAATTATAAAAATTCTACACCTTCCTTCTATAACTTTTATACCTACTATACACTCTATACCCTCTAAAGCTCCTGTAAGGTCTACAGTCTAATTCTACTTTCCTTCTATGCGATCTATATCTTCTATACATTCTCGCCTGCTATATTTACCATACTCTCTATTCTTTCCCTACCTTCTATATATTCTTTACCTTTCATCCACTTAACGCTTCACCACCAACTGTCACCTTCTATCTTGTAAATGTGCCTAACTGTCTACTGAGCATCAATCGATGGACTTTGTAAAGGCAGTTGGTAGACATTTGTGTTGTATTTGTTCTTAGGTATTCTTTTAGTTGAAAACTGTAACATTCAACATGAGTATATTTCAAATGTCAGAGACATCTCTGAATTGTTCTGCTAACTACCCGCCCTCATATGTCCCTCATAAAAAATATATACTGCCAATAACAATATCACATTACAGAGCCCTGAAAATTACATCTACAGAAATCAGTGAAATATTGTTCTTGATTTTTTTAAAATTTAACAGCAAATACAATAGACATCCAACAAAAGGCATAGAGAGAGGGGGGAGTGGTGCTAGTTTTCTAAAATCACACATTTTGGAATATATAGAGCTATGGCCATAATGTAAACATGGTCATTCTTTCTACCAGGAGACACGTTCTGAAAGGAAATACTAGCTACCCAACTAGAAATTCTGCAAAGGCTAACTTGATTTAAATACAAAAAATGTTAATAATTACCAGACTAGAAGAAATTGTCGTCACCATGGACTATGCCCTACCGTCTGAATGATTTTTCTGAAGGTAAACTCCTTATGTAGTTAAATATAGATATGATGTTAATTATTAAAAAAAAATTTTCATGACCATGCTATACATGTTGGTGGCAGGAAAGCATGTAAATAAATACATAGTAAGAAAGTCTGATCAACTATTTGTGAATTGCTACCACCAAAACAGAATGGAAAACTATTGCTTTCCATTGGAAAACTGTTCAACCATTCACACTATAGCTATGTCCTCACTTTAGCGATCAGGAGTGATCTGACGCGATCAGTCCCAAGAAGAATGAATGGGGCCCCTTTAAAAGACTCATTGAGACGCAATTTTTTAACATGTCCATTCATGCCTTTGGGCATGATTGGCCATGAATGCCCACAATCAAAAACTTGGTGAGACGTTGATAAAGCTGTTGGGAAGAGGCCATTGAAATGCATGGGGGCAATCGCCATGATGCGAATAAATCACAGGTGATAATGATCGCTATAGTGGGGACAACACCTATCTGTTGCAGTATGCATAATGCACTAAAATGCATTTGGATATACAGGGAGTGCAGAATTATTAGGCAAGTGGTATTTTTGAGGAATAATTTTA
>CM070033.1:76035838-76069493 GCA_036250615.1 Ptychadena robeensis | reverse complement strand
GGGGGGGGGGCAGCGCGTCAACTTACCAGGCGGCGGCGGGGGCTCGGCGCGCGCAGGGGGGAGGCTTGGTATTATGCTGACAGGGCTGCTCACTTATCATGGCAGGCATTTGTTTGACGCCGCCCGACTGGGGCATGCGGTGGAGGCGGGAATTCAAAATGCCTGCCAGTGTAGAGTGACAGGTCCCGGGGATTGGCATGGAGAAGCTCGGAGCCGGCCGGCCGGGGGTAGGGTGAGGCGAGATGGCGAGCGGGGTCGGGGCTTTAGGTTGTAGACGCCTGTTTTCAAGGCGATCTACTCGTAAAAGTGGGGGGGAGCCCCACAGGCTCACTTAACGGCGGGGGCGGCGGGCTGTGAGAGGGCTGTGCTCTATGCGAGATCCGGTACCTGTCATCTACATGGAGGCATTTGAATTCAGCCGCTCACCGACTTGGTGGGCTGGGCGGCAAATTCAAATGCCTGCCGGATCAGGTGAGCAGACTGTTCATGCATATACAAGCCCGGGGACCGCCGCGCGCGCGGGTAAGTGAGCGGCTGCGGGAGGCTCTGGCTTTAAGCATGTAGAGTCGGCCTTGGAAACAGGCGGTGTGACGACGTAAAGCTCGGAAGCCCGCGCGAGCGCTCACTTACAGCGGCGTGGCGTCCGAGGCTTGTAGTATGAATGGCATGACCGGGGCTGCTCAGTGATCATTGGCAGGCATTGGAATTTCCCGCGTCACGACATTGGTGGGCGGCGGATATTCAATGCCTGCCATTCATCAGGAGCAGCCGAGGATTGCATATACAAGCCTCGGAGCCGCCGCCGCGCTGGTAAGTGAGCGCTGCGGGGCTCGAGGCTTAGTGTACATCGCCTGTTTTCAACGCGATTGTACAGGTAAACCCGGGAGCCCCGCAGGGCGCCTACTTATGATGTTTGTGTGGCAGGCGGGCCTCCGAGGTGTATATGCAATGGCCGGCTCATAGTGAAGCTTCCCGCCGCCGCGGCCCGGCGGGATGTGGACCGTATCACGTCACGGACGCCGGGGGGGCAGAGATTGGGTCCATCAGTCAGGGAAGAAGAAGCTCGCCGCGGGGGGGGGAGTCGGAGGCCGGCGGGGCGACGGCCTGGCTCGGGGTTAAGTGAGCGCCGCGGCGGGGGGCTTAGGCTCGATCAGTGTCGGACGAGTCCAGCCGTCCAGTGCACTTTCAGCAGTCAGCACTGGACGAGGGCCTGGGACTGTCACAACCGCTAGGGAGGTTAAAGACTGCGCCATTAGATGTGACTTAAGCGAAAAGAGTATGGGCTGGCATACTTTTCCTGAACTTGTTATTCATGAATAACAACAAGTGTACTTTGTTACTTCATACTTAACTTGACTAGTGCAGGTAAGGTTCATTGTCTATAAAGTATGTAAGCAAGGATCATAACAGTTACAAGCGAAAAGATGTTATTAAAACAAATGTTGTAAAAGTAAATCACCTTTTTATATTAGTTTATATTTTTAAAAAATGAAAAAAAAATATTTTGTTAATTGTGAATTAAGAGGTTAACAAGAATAATCCGAGAGCAACTTTTCAAATCAAAGTGAAAATGTTGTGGTTCCCAGAGACGTTTCTATTAAGGCAACATTATTAAGCCCCCCCCCCCCCCCCTCCCTATTCAAAAACAGGTTAGGGACTGAGCCCGGACCCCCTGGAATCCCTTCACGCCCCCCCAGTTTGGAACCACTGATTAATACAAGTAATTCACTGTTGACCTGTCATTATAAGATGTAGTTCTTATTCTCTGCCCTGGGCTCTGCT
Organism: Ptychadena robeensis; assembly: GCA_036250615.1. Taxonomy (NCBI): domain Eukaryota; kingdom Metazoa; phylum Chordata; class Amphibia; order Anura; family Ptychadenidae; genus Ptychadena; species Ptychadena robeensis. Next base: position 76,067,711 of record CM070033.1, on the reverse strand, counting down.
ATGTTGTAATCAAACTGCTGCCATATGTCGTTCTACGAGGCGAGTGTCGAGCACTCTGTGTGGACAACTGTTGGCGGGAAGGAGTAATGCTATAGCGCATACGCTCTGAGATAGAAAAATTCGGATCTCATTTAAAAACAAGACCAATTATCCCGACGGCGGTTAGCGGTTTGGATCGTATATTCTGACAAAAAAGTTACCACATGGAAAATCAATTAGGATCGTATTGTTTTTTTTACGGCGGGAGGTGGCTCGAGAATTCATCGCCGTTTATTTCGGCCAATTTAGGGAATGATTTTGTTTTTTTTAAAAGGGGAAGCCTCGGCAGTTAATTGGTCGGTAAACACTATGAGAAACAGTTTATGAAGTTTTCCGATGTTGTTGGGTGCCCCAGACCAATTCAAAAATTGTTGAGACAGATGTTTAATAGACTTGACGATCGGTAAGAAAAGCGGGCAATACGATCATATATATCGGTGTACCATGTGGCATGTGCAGATTCAGGACGATAAAATGCATTCATTGGTCGGTTCCTAATTTTTATTCAGAGTATGGCCTCTGCTTTTAGCTTGTGTGGCATCTTACCCTTATTTAATGTTGAAAGCGCTGCTTGCAATATGGTTGGCGTATATACAATAAAAGATATTTATATTAATAATAATATTTTGCCAGATAACGGTGATACGCCTGTCAGATGAGAGAGGCCTTCTCCCAACATGTGCAGACCAGCAGACCTACAATCTCATTTTATTTTATTTGTTGCGCAGTAAAGTCGCAGTGCAAGTCCCAGTCTAGTTTGAATTAAATGCAGAGTTGATTCAAGAATTGCTGTATACATTTAGTGTTTTGTAGATGTAAACATTTTATAAAACAGTTAATAAATGTTTTTAGTTTTTTTTCTGGTGATCATAGCCTCAAAGGGGGTGCTTAGCTCGGCCGACGTGTTCGCGGTGTCTTAAAGGAAGGAAATACGGTATAAAATCATTGAATACTTTTGCGGAGGTGGATATGACACCAGGCCACCGCGATTTCACGTCTTGGGTGGTCATGTTCTTCTCCCGACACTTTTGGAAAGACATAGAACACTGACCAACATAGGTCACAGGAGCACTTGGGGTCAAACTTTCTTAACAGGTCACTTTCCGATAATGCAATTGCTCCTCATCCCTTGTATATTTTCCGTAGTCACGACTAGATGAATGTAATGTACTGTCCTGATTAAGGGCGACTGTGATTCTGGAGGGGAGATGGGAGAGTCTTGTACTGCACTTTTGAACAAAGCCCTTAAAATCTATAGAACCCAGTTATTCTCAAATACATCCAATTGTCACTAAACAGGGGAACAGTTTAATTATTATTGTACTTGTGGTTAAAAAAAAGGCAGCTGTCTGTCTCTCGTCATCTTTATTGTCAAGGGTATGAAACACATAGCTCATGTTATATTGGCACATCAGAAACCATAAGAATACCATGCAGTGCAGAGCAGCAACATACCAGAGATGCCATAGGATATAAAAAATGAAAAGTTAAGAGCATTTTATTAAAAAAAGAAAAAAGTACTGTGTATGGCAAGTACATTAAACATATTTTTTTATGTAAATCATCGGTAGGTAAAACAATCCTGTAAATAACTAACACGTTAAACCTGTCTGTTCGTCCTTACAAAAATAAAATTTAATGTAAATTTCTATTTATTTGGGCTTTACCATCTTTAGTCAAGATGACTATGTAAGCTATGAGGCTTATGGGCCCAACCACATAACAAGACATGTCCGTAAATCTGGTCGGATGCCATTTTTGATGGGGATCGGCGTCCAATTAAATAACAGCCGCCACACAAAGGTGCGCTAATACTGTGAGCGATGGAGCAGGTGATGACGTATCACGTTGCTCCTACAGCTATCTGTCAGTTCCCGGTTCTATGTGGGGGAGTAAGACAGTGTTCCCAGAAAATAGAGAGAGATCTTGGAGCAAAAAAAAAGACACTAGTCCTATTTTGGGGGTGTCTATATTTTATTAAGAAGAATATGGTAGGGTATGAGGTGGGGGGATCACTTAAAATGACACGGGATAGAGGGGGGAATCAAAATTGACAGGAGATCAGAGGGGGATACTGTTTGTAATCCTGATGATCTCCTGTGTCTTTGGTTGCCCTCTGATCCCCCTGTCCAGAGTTAAGTACGTACTTGGGGGGGGGGTATTTTTGGGGGATGCCTTATATTTCAGCGTGAGGCAAAAATGTAAGGGTGCCTTATTTTTTGGGGGATGCCTTGTTTTTGGGGGAAACAGGGTATCTTGCTGTGTTGCATTGAGCTGCTTCTGAAATGATTAACGTTTTATGCAAATTCATTTGTAAGACAGAGAAAAACAATTCAATAGCAGATAGATACCTGTTAAGCTGCATATTTAACTTTATATTTTTCTATATACATTTCAATGATATGATAACTGCAATAAAACATGAGGTAAAGAAAGCATCCTGTAGTCATATAATGGATTTTATTAAGGATTTTTATAAAATGTTTCAATTTGTTGCTGATGTTCCAGAAAGATGTCAAATTCATTCTAACCTTCCAATCAATTGTTAACTAGAAGACTCAGCATGGCAATGACGTCAGACACAGTGCTGCTAACTCATTTCACACAAGTATACAGGGGGTGATTTATCACTTTCAGATAGAATTTTCCCTTGATTAGTAAATGGGGTGAACATTCACTTTGCTGAGTATACCCAAGAAAAAAACCAAAAAAAAAACTTAGTGGACAATAAAATGTGAGTCGGAGACCTCAATACGCTTCAAAATACCAATTGTGCAAGGATGTTGGCAAGGCTAGAATTTCATTTAAAGCCCAATAAAACCTTTTTCAGTCGAACTGCCTGAACAGTGACAATGTCTTTTTTATTTTAAATGTTAGTCTTTACTAATTCTTTTTTTCCCTATCTGATAAACCAATTGCCTCATCAACACACTGAAATTAATGGAAATATTATATATGTTAATTTAAATCTAATGGCCATGTATACACATACTTTTTTCCATATAGTGTATATTATTTTAAAAGTATGATGAATGATGTGTCATGGGATACATAGTTGTATTCATTTGTGTTTCATATCAGTCTGGCAAATAGTTTTAACTGTAAGCTTATCACCCAGACACTTAAAACTCAAGAGGCTAATGGACATTTACAGCTCAACTCCAATATTGGACAACTGCCCAGTGTTGACAGCCAAACAATTACCACTGTAACTTTTTCTGTGTAAACCTATTTTGACCAATATAATACAATTTTTCTATATCCAAAACATATTGATATTAAATATATTAACTACTTTATGTACTGGGCCTAATACACTGCCCTACTATCTTTTCATATCAGCAGAACAAGTGAGGATTACTACATTCCCATCAAATCTGTATATAAGACAGTGTGCTGCATGGACAGGGAAATACACAGGGAGGCCAAAGCAAGGCCTGAAGGCCTGCATGCTGATGAGATTTATTACTGCCTCAAATGTATTATCAGAAGCTAACAAATCCTACTGGGAATTTTAGTTCCGTATAATTCGTATAGCTGATTTACAATTCACTGAATTATTCTGCAATATGATGACAGGAAATCTAAGGAAACAAAAAATTAATTATAACAAGTACTGATGCACAGATGTTTATGGTAGGTATTCACCATTTATACAACCTCTGGAGCTCACCAAGACTTGTTCACTACACATGTGTTGGCTTAGACCAAGGGTAGGCAAAGTGCGGCTCGGGAGCTATATGTGGCTCTTTAGCACCTTCAGTCTGGCTCAGTGGCATATGGACCTGTTCTTCCTGCTACCTGTTATTTATTTTTTCATGTCTGGGCACCCCCACCCCCTACAGCAAAATCCCCATGCTATCAACAAATGCCTACCCCCACCTGCCGGCAGCGCAGAAGTTGCAGAAGAGCCGGTGAAATGGGACTATTTTGTCCTACCCCATCACCAGCACATTAATCTCTGAACCCAACAATTAATTGTTAGTCAAGTCATGTATTGTGCAGCTCTGCCCCCTCCTCTCCACTGGTTGCAAATAAAAGAATGTGTCCTGAAGAGCAGTAGAGATTTGTGAGGGACGGAGCATGCAGTGAGAGGAGGTCTGGGGCTGACTAAAAGGGGGGCTGTGTGACTACCACTAAGGCAGGAAACTCTGTGGCTACTAAAAGTGGGGGCTTTGTACAAGGGCTTTGTGGCTACATTTTAGGGGAGGCTCTGGCTACCTACAAGGAGGTGCTCTGTCTACCTATAAGGGGGGCTTTGTGGCTAAAAATAAGTGGGGGCTCTCTGTCTACCATTAAGGGAGTGGCAATATGGATACCTTACAACAACATACAAACCTTACTTACCCAAACTTGCCAAGGCGATGCAAAGTCATTGTTCACATTAGTGGTTGTGGGTCATTATCGGTCGCTAGTGGTTGTCAGTTGTTGTCACAGTAAATGGTAACAAATTAAATGTTTTCAATAAATAATATTGTTATTAAATATGAGTTATAAGTTTTAAGTTTAATTAAGCTAATTTAAGGTAATGTTTTTAGGGAAAACTCATCACCCCCCGCTTCGGCTCTCAACATATATTTCAAGTATTGCACTGTTGCGATTTTGCTCTTTGGTCGGATAAGTTTGCCTACCACCGGCTTAGACCATAAGTGGTTATATAAAATGTAGTAATGGAAAGAACCTCCCTTGGGCAGCAGCTACACCATTATTGAGCAGATCATACCTGTACATCAAAAAGATCTAGTTACCGGCTGATAAATAACACATTTTACACGGCTTAAGTCATGTATTAAGAAATCCATAATGCAAGTGTATCATTTGATGAGCTGTGGCTTTCTTAAAAAAAATTTCACTGAATAAAAAAAATGATAGTTGTATTTTTTTTTTTTTGATTCTAGCACTCTCCCCATCCTTGTCTGACATACTGATTTTTATTCTGGGACAAGCTATTGCTTTTCTGTGCACTGCTGGATCGCACATATGACATTGACCTTAATTTAATTCTGCACTTTTTTTATGCTGACTTGATTTTTTACAAGGATATGTGCATGCCTCCCTGCAGCATCCTTGGTGTATCTAACACATCAAATGAATATTTAATACTGCATTTGTATCAGCTGACAAGTAAATAGAGGAAAAGAATGCCCCTTAATCAGTTCACAGCAGTTGGCATAGTTTCTGCCAGTTAGGATGTATAAGGTGAATGATACTTACAATACCAGAACTGCATGAAATTCTTATAGAGGTAAATCAAAATACCTGGGCTGTTAAAAGTCTAGCAGCTTGACAGTCAAGTTGATGTTCTTTCTGGATGACTAAAAATAGGAACATCCATGCAGTCCTGATTTAACTTGTCACATACTTGTTCCAGATAATTGACTGTTAATGAAAATCAGTAGTTTCAGACTGGTACTGGCAATCGATAAGTTACCTTTAATGTTGTTTTCAGAAACCAAGATCAATATAAACTTGCCATTCTACCCTTATCCCCTGTGCCACCATTATCTCCTTAGTGTGTCTACACCATTTTCGATTCAATCATCCAATGTGTCACCTACTGTCTGAATGATATTCCAACTCTACCTCTTAGGCAAAATTTACACTGTTGTTTCTCCGGCTGCTGCAACAGCCAGAGAAACTACCTGTCATGAGCGCCTGCAAATTTATGCAGACGCTTGGGGGTCGTTTAGATAACGACCCCATGACAGGTGTATTGGGCTAAAGAAAATTAATGGGATCGGTCGGGAATTTACCGGCATGTCGTATCACCATGCGATCCGACATGCAGGCTATTTCTGGTCGGTCTCAACAAGTCCATTCATGTCTATTGGTGCAATCAGAAAAAAAAATCATCAGTTGAGTGGGGACAAGCCCATTCAACTGCATGGACAAGATCAACGCGAGGTGATTAACAGCCTATGTGGGAACATAGCCTAACACCGAAACGTTTATATTGAAAGGGCAAGTTAGGTTTGTGTCACCGTAATTCAGGTCCTAACAGATGAAGGTTAGGAGAAAGAGCATCGGGTAACTTTATCTTCTGTATCTGTATTTGCTCTACACATAAACTTATTATTAATAAGCAATACGGTCTTCCCTTCGGATATCAGTTTCCAATTTCAAGGTCCTGTCCTAATATAATTGCATTTATCTATGTTTCAACTTTTCCTATGTTCACTTACATAAATATTTCTCACAGTAGCACAGCACTAATGACCTACAATACTTTTGTACTTGAGAATTGCCACTGTTATGTTGCAAATGATTATAATGTAAACCATTTACTAGACTATAGATAAAGAGGAAACTGCTCAAATCATACAAACTTTATACAACATTTGTTTTAACGCTGAATAATAATTTCATGAATCACAGATATAACTTATGGGAAGTTTTGAGGGTTTTTGGTGGCTGCATATTTTGTCAGCAGTGCTTGTTAAAGTCTTTCTGGGTTGGTGAATATGAAGTGAAAATGTGAATAGTCAATATGCTAAGAACAGAAGGAGGAAAGGAGTAGGAGAGTGCTAGATGTAATCAATATACCGTATATGCTTGAGTATAAGCCAAGTTTTTCAGTCCAAAAAATGGTCTGAAAAAGCCCCCCCCCCTGGCTTATACTTGGGTCTCACAATAGTGTAAGAACCACCATAGCAACCAGAATGGCCACTATGGGGTCCCTAGCTACAAGGGGACCCACTGTTTTAGACGTCCTGTTCATTCTTCTATATTCGGTACTCAGTAGATTATCTGCCTAAAGGCCCCCATACACCTTACAATCTTTCCATACAACTTTTCTTCTACCAAAACCCATGTAATATGAGGAGGTTTCTATTCCTTCCAGTCACTATGTATTCTATCAGGGAGGACACTATACTACACAGTTGTTGGTAGATCTAATAGAGATTGTATGGATTGATGTTAAGGTGTATGGAGGGCTTTATTCCCAGGTTGGACTCTGCTGGCAGCGCCATCTTGTGGACATTTTCTTAATTGTTATTGGGGAGGAAGGAATTTCAATTTTGTAGATAAAATTAGGTACCTTAGTTTATACTCAGGTATATACCGTAATTTTTCGGTAATGGTATATATATATAAATAAAAGAAGAATGTGTGCCTTTGCAGTTTGGTCTTCATAGAGCACATCATTTCATTTACAGTCGTCTTTACTATTGTTCTATGCAACCTTATTGGTCTTCTTTGGGTACTTCTGGGTATGGTTGAGTTTATGATCTACACCCAGAAAGTGGAGGTGATGAGGTTATGACTGCATAGTGGGTAGTGGGTAAGGGATGCACTTTTAAATAAATGAGGCTAAAGTGACAGAGGACTCAGTTCACAAAGCTAAAATGCCATGGGAGTTTCATTTTACAAAATGTAAGTCAAACCAAGTACATAGCAAGGACAGATAGCAATGCTGACTCCAGAGATACTTTGCTTTATGTACCTTTAATCTTTATTCAATCATGAAAGTGTTTCATGTGGTTGTGACGTGTTTACAATATACCAAGGTAACAATCTTGATTAAAAATATTCCACGGTGACACTGTTCAGCTTTGTTAGCTTTGCTTATCAAAGTTACCAGTAACACTATAATGGACTAACAAATCAAATACCATGTAACAGTCTTCTAAGCAGTATAACACTGCAGAATGTATGCCTTGAAGCATAATTATAAGCCAAAGTTCAAAGTTTTAAATACCGTAAAATAAATAAGAGTTAAGTGTCTCTAAAGTTGTTTGTAGTCCCACTGGGATGATTTATCTTTACTCCCTGTCATGAGATGCAGGAACAGGAAATAAAAGGAAATCTCTCCAAAGTGAATAGAATTCCAAGACAGATACCTGACAGCAGCACTGCTGTGTCTCCAGCTCCAATTATGCTTTGCATGGAGACCCACGCCCCCCATGCAATGCAATGGACATAGACCGTCATGTCCGATATCCTGGTTTTCAAACGGGATTGATTGGTCCCATATCTATACGTGTGTTCCCTGCTTAGTACTTTCCAGTTTTATCTTACTGATAACTCACTGCTATCAATGAACATTAATGGATTCATACCCACAAGCTTCCTAGACTCAGAGCTGCCCACATTACTACCCATTAGTTATAGACAGGGGTGCACATAAGTGGTACTCAAAAGGGGCCAAAAACTAGCTATGCGTACCTGCTCATATGTGTACTAACAACTTAGGAGGCACTCCGTGTCTGGGCAGCCGCAGCTAAATGTTAAATGTATACAATTTAGGGCCATTTCACACCATATGCATTTTTTAAAGGCATGCATTTTTTATAGGCATGCGTTTTTGCATATATACAAAAACACATGCGTTTTTGACATTACGTATGCGTTTGCGTTTTTCATTTGCGTTTTTTTGAACAAATGAATGAAAAATAAATCTAAAATGCAAACAGCAGTGAGTTTGTAAAAACGCATGCGGAAACACTGCGTTTTTAAAAACGCAACGCACACAGTGTGAATGGTAACATTGGTTGTCTATATAAAAACGCATGCAGTAAAAAAATGTGTGCGGTAAAAAAACACGCACGTTTGTAAAACGCACTGCAACGCATATAGTGTGAAATGGCCCTTAATGTCACTTGGATATTTGTAGAGAAATATGAATAACTATGAAAGGTTGCAGTTAGGGCTGTGAACTTGGGAATGTAAATTAATAATCCCCCAAAAAAAAGATCGGACTTCTAAAGGTGTTGGAGTAGGCATATGTAAGAGTATAACTGACAAGAGAAAACCACTGTGTGACAGTTGGAATATGACTATGAAAGGTTGACATTTGGACTACAGGTAGTCTCACGGGTTAGTTACTAAGCCAGAAAATCTCAGGGTTGCACTACTAAGGTTCAAATGTGTTGTACTGTGAGAGTTACATGTGACCCAAAGTCAGCTGGTGACCTGTGGATGGAGACTAATCCGAGGCTCAGGGAACAGGGAGGTCCATCTGCAGCAGAACCTACCATGCAGGAAGCTGATGCAGAGGACAATGAGGAAGACCACCCTACATATGGGCTGAATACCAAACACCTCGCCTGGTACTCATCTGACGAGCTCATTAAAAAAGTTATGTGCACCCCTGGTTATAGATACTTTCACCACTAAAACCACAGGTATCTTCCCTAGATTCATGGCTCCAAACTGTTCTCTACCCAATTCTGCATTTTATACTTACTGGACAACATTGTGCTACAAAGACCAGGAAGTGCAGTGCCTTTTTAAAAGCCCAAGTTTTGCTATTTTCCCTTTATATGGTTAATATCTTTGCTTAATACTCCACCAGTAACTCATATAGAATTATATTTTAGTTTAGTTTAAAACTTAATACAGTTACAAAGTACATTTCCAAAAATCAAATGAATAAATGAAGCATGACCACACCATATATATCATATATACAAAAGTATTGGTACGCTTGGTCATCACACCTACAGAATTGCTATGACACTCCATTTGTAATCAAGGGATGCTGGATAAGGCAATAGCGTAAAGCTAGCCATACACGGCATGGATTCCCTGGCTGATCGATTCAGCACCCGATGGATTCCGGCGATTCCGCCGGCATCCACAGGTGAGAACGATTAGCCAATTAGGGAATCCGATCGTGGCAGCCCACCTTGTACGGCCGGATCCGGGAGGGATCCGTGTCCGATGGATCGCCTCCCTGACCGCAACGCCCCCTGATCAGAGCAGAATCGGACCCGAAAAGACCAACAGGTTGGTTCTTCCTCGGATCCGATTCTGTGCCCCCGATCCATCGGACGCGATCGGACGGGCAAGGTGGGCTGCAGGGGATTCCGGCACGATGGATCCGCGTGCACGCGCCCGGAATCCATCGCGCCGGAATCCGGCACGAATCCGTGCCGTGTATGGGGGCCTTAAGAAAAAGTTTTCAATTTTTATACCTGCATTTGCGGCATTACTTAGTATTGGAGCTAGGCTTGGTCTCAAAGTAAAAAAAAGTTTTGGAGTGAAACCATTCAAGCATTTAAAGCACTTCTACATCATACAAAAATGTTTTGTATATATTTTATTTATATATATATGTGTGTGTTTACATTTTCTCAGTTAACATTTCTTTCTGCATAGCTAAACACATCCTTTCATGAAATGGGAGTAACAATAAACCACTTGTTTCTATATTGAAAGCCTCAATCGATGACCTGTCTACAAAAAAAAAACCTGAAACAAACATAGCAGACACTTCAGGTCACAAGCTGTATTTTTAGCAGCTGAAATCTTTGTCACATTAAACAAGGAACTGGAGCAAGCAAAACAACCTTTCACAAGGACACGGATTAATATTTAAAGCTGCTTGAATCCTGCAGCAGGTTTTGGAAAAGCAAACATCCACTTTTAAACTTGTTTCTAATTTTAACCATAAGGACCTTCCCAGGCTATTAAGCAAAAGCAATAAAAAAAGGGCCATGCATAGGTAGTACCATGGGTTAATATAGAAACAATCTGTACTTGTCATAAAATGAAAAAAAAAAAAGGACAAGACCTGCTCTGCAGCCTAGAAACTCATTAACAGACATTTATCCGTATCTACCTTACATTTATCCGTATCTACCTTATGGATTAAGACCATGACTAGCATGTTACAGATTGCAGAAAATATTAATAATTTTAAGTATTAAAGTAAAACTGGACTCACACCCATTTTAGCAAGATAACTCTTGAGAGTGGACAGTGCCCTCTTTACTCTACATCTCTGTTTAGACTCTAAAGATGAGCGAAGGAGTGCAACGTGATAACGTCGCTCACAGTATCAGCGTGCACCCTTGCCGGCCATTAGTTTGAACGGGGATGCCGATCCCCATTCAAACTAATAGCATCGGCCAGAGATTTACGGACATGTCGCCCCATGTAGGCACCTGCAACTCACACCTGCTGTCGACCGACAGCCACAAACGCGCACCTACATCGTCGGCTGAAAAATCGGCCGTGGCTCGCTACGTCTATGGGGGCCTTAAGTACAAGGTTACACTTAGAATCTCTGGAAGGAAACATGCAATAGTTGTCTTTCATTATTGTTCCCAAGGAACTGAGAACTAACAGGGTTCATTCTGTTCTATGGAGAGAGGAATAACAAATGGATGACTCCCATAAAATTCCCCACCACAGGAAAACTGCAGTGGCCATTTCAAGCAGCTCAAAAAGCAAACATCGACCTCAAAGTGGACCTATACTCACCTTTTCTACCTTATGTCCTTTACAGCTAAACGCCTTAACAGGCACAATCTGTAAAAGAGCATAACAGGACCTTTTTGTTTTATCTATGCCCAACTTTGTCACACACTTGCACACAGAATAATGGAATGTCCACACAACTGGTTAGGGGGAATAACTGTTTACTAGAGTAGTATATAGGAGTCAACCCACACACACTAAACAGCTGCTCAGAGGATTCAGCTGATGGCTGTCTCACCCAGGGTACCAGGAAAGGTCAAAATAGTCCAGTGGTCAGAGAAGTGAAACGGATCAAGAGGATCAAGCTTACTCTAAGGCTATGTCTCCACAGCGTTTTGTGATCCGTCAGGACCACCTACGTTAAGCACAGTGCATGGTGGGGGGTCCCGGTGGATCACATGCATTTAGTGCACCAGCGGCACTTTTTTGGATAGTCCTATGCCCAGCTCTGTCACTCACCAAGCACACAAGAAAGTCAGGCAGCTGGTAAGGGATATGTAAAAGACTTTACTGAAGGAAATATGTACAGGCTTACACCAACCCCACGGTCGGGAATGGGGCACACAACTTCAGGGACTACAGTTCCAAACAAACTACCAGCTGCAGGGTGACTGATGGCTATCTCTTACCAGTGGGAGGGGGTCAGCATCACAGTCCAGTGGTCAGGGAAAACAGGGAGCAGGTCCATATGAGGTGGAGAAGGGAGGAATCCTGTGTTTGCCTATCTCAACACCTACCGGTGTACCGCATCCCTCCTCTCTGGCGCAATTTGAGGAAAGGAGGTCCAGGGGACAACCCTTTCAGTCCCCACGGATGAGGGTCCTTGGATCCCAGGCACTAGCAGAGGGACGGCCATCGGGAGAACCCAGGAAAAGTGGGAGCCCAATGCTCCACCCGAACTCTGACTAGGAGGGCCTGGGGAGGTATATTTAACCCCTCTGCCTGGAGGAGGGCAGTAGCTTGTCTCCAGGCAGATTGTAAGAGTTACATTGTAAGGCCAGACAAAAGAGCCATCAATCATCCCTGCACCTGCTACAGAGGAATGCAGAGACAGAGAGGTATAAACACACATTTAAACAGAACATTAACCATGTCATGGCAGGAACAAACACATAAACTGGTTTCTTGAACATGACAATGAGTTCACTGAACTTAAATTGCCTCCACAGTCACCAGATCTCAATCCAATAGAACACCTTTGTGATGTGGTAGAACGGGAGATTTGCATCATAGATGTGCAGCCGACAAATCTGCAGCAACTGTGTGATGCTATCATGTCAATATGGACCAATGTCTCAGAGAAATGTTTCCAGTACCTTGTTGAATCTATTCTACGAAGGATAAAGGCAGTTCTGAATGCAAAAGGGGGTCCAACCCGGTACTAGCAAGGTGTGCCTAATAAAGTGGCCGGTTAGTGTATAACCGCTGCCCAGTGGGAGAGAATTTACAGTTACCAGACAGAAGGGGGAATCAAAACAGCAGGAAAAAGTCACTTAAAAAGATAACAGCGTTCCAGACAGGCCTGGAACTATGCAATAAAATGTAATAAGTGAAAGGCCCACATGACAGGAATGAAATTGGACCTGAGCTGGGTGCGGTCAGTATTCAAGGGGATACAATGTTTAGGGGGTTAGGCGGTGTCCTACCTTATTGGTGGAGAATGGCTTGGTGGGGTGTGGTTGCTGTGGCCAAGGGTACTGGCTGGAACCGGTTCTGGACCAGTCGTTGGCAGAACAACTAGGCGAAAGTTGTCCATTGGATTTTGCTGGCTTTTCTTTACCGTCATGGATTCTATGGAGGAAACATTGAGGCTGTTAAGGGATGCGGCAGCCATGCAGGGAGCGCACTGGGTCCAGGCTCAGGTGGCTGCGGCATTGCGGGGGGCTGCCCAGGTTCCGCTGTCCAGACCTGGCGCACTAGGAGGTCCAGGCCTCCTGAGCGCTACAGCCCGTCTCGTGCCCCCCGGGCTTTGCGCCGCACAGGGAGCCCCAGCAGGGACCCTCCAGGGCCGCCGGCCAAGCGACCATCTGCTGGTGCCGGTGGGCGTCCTGGGAGGAATCCCCTTCTACGGCAAAGCCCAGTGGGGAGGTTGGCTGGGCCTGTCTCCCACCCTCCCCCCGACGCGGGTGACCGGAGCATTGCGGCCCCCGTCCTTACCAGACCGGTGGTGGGCGGTGCGGCCCGGCGGGAGAGTCGGCTGGATGCGGGTCCCGGCGGGGTCCTGGAGCGGGCCGGGGATCCTCCTGCAGAGCGGTTGGCGAGCGGAGCGCGGAGGAGTCCAAGGATGAAGAAGATGGCGGCGGGCGGAGGCTGGAAGACTAGGCCTCCTTCTTCCAGTGGCGCCGGACGTGACGTCGACGCGGTGCGCCGGAAGCCGGATGCGGGTGAGGCGGCGCCAGGTAGTGACGTAGGCACGGTGCGCCGGAAGTCGGGGGCCTGGAGGCCTGCGCCCGGAAGTGACACGACCGGAAGGTGCTGGGGCGGGTTTGTGTGGACGAGTATGAGCAACAGTTGTTTCAGGCGGCATTTACGGTAGCCTTTTTTTGCTGAGGATTGGCGAGTTGGCCAGCCCAGCAAGGAACAGGTGGGGGGGGGGCTGCTTGTTCAGGATGTGGTTTTAGGCAGGGACGGGCTGACGATTTGGATCTCGCGGTCAAAAACAGATCAGGCTGGTAAAGGGGTGTGTCTGTCGGTAAAGGAGTTGCCGGGGTCACGGTTGTGCCCGGTGGAAGCTTGTGCATCTTTTCTGCGAGTGCGCCCGCCTCAGGATGGGCCATTTTTGTTGCATAGGAATGGGGGGGGCGCTGTCCCGCTTCCAGTTTATAGCGGTTTTTAGGCGGTGTTTGAGAGCGGTGGGGGAAGATCCTCAGCAGTTTGCTTCCCATTCATTCCGCATAGGGGCGGCTACGGAAGCGGCCAGGTGGGGTTTGTCGGATAGGCAGGTCATGAGAATTGGGAGGTGGGAGTCCGCGAGGTTTCGGTCGTATGTCCGGCCTCACTTGTTATGAACGGTATGCTGGTGGTCAGGTTTGTTGTTTTCTTAGTGTGTCCTGTATTTGTTTTAGATTCCCCGCCGTGTCTAGTGTGGATTTTGGGGCATTCCTACGTGCGTTGGGGCGCGGAAAGAGCCGGTGTTCGCTGGGACGGACGTCAATTGCCTCGATCGGAAGCGGCGGTAAGATGGATCGGGGTTCCGGGCATGATGTGGAGCAGGGTGGTACCAGAGGTTCATCGGTATGCCCGCCTGGATCGCCCTCCTGACGTATTGCTGTTACACGTGGGGGGTAATGATCTGGGTATCAGGGGCAGTAGGGAAATTGTTAGGGACATCAGGCTGGACATGCTGCGTTTGATGGTTACGTTCCCTGGTTTGGTCATCGTTTGGTCTGATATGGTGGCACGCGAAAAATGGCGTTTGGCACGATCAGTTGCTGCGGTGAACAGGACCAGGTTTCGGATCAACCAAGAAGTTTCTCGCTTCGTGGCACGTAATGGAGGCATTGTGGTTCGACATAGGGAGTTGGAGGTGGATACGGCCATGTACTTGCGCCAGGATGGTGTGCATCTTAATGCGGTGGGCATAGATATGTGGTGCCTGGGACTCCAGGACGGCATACAGCGGGCGGTGCGTTTGTGGAGGAGCGCACATTCATAAGGGGTCATGATTGTGGCGCTGTGGCGGGTCCCGGGTCTTTCAAGGCATACAGTTCAACGACAAGGTTGGTGGGGAAGCATCTGATGGTGTATCCCTCTGGGTGTAGGTCAGAGTGAACTGACCAAGTATGGTAAGCGGTCTCAGTGGGCTTGCGGGCAGTCTTAGTTGTCCTCCAGTCGGCGGCAGCTGAGGGCCTATACAAACTTGGGCAGCAGGCACTGGTGACCTGTGTTCATCGGGTTGATGGATAGTGACAAGTCCTGAGAGGCTCGGAACCAAGAGATGAGATTAAGATAATCTCAGATGTTTAATATGGTTTTGTTATCCTAAATAAAAGGCGTTTTTGTACAGAGTGGATTGTACAGAGGGGAGAGGTGTGGGTATGGAACGTACAGCATAATGTACAGAGTGGATTGTACAGAGGGGAGAGGTGTGGGTATAGAACGTACAGCATAATGTACAGAGTGGATTGTACAGAGGGGAGAGGTGTGGGTATAGAATGTACAGCATAAAGTACAGAGTGGATTGTACAGAGGGCAGAGGTGTGGGTAAAGAATGAAAAGCATAATGTACAGAGTGGATTGTACAGAGGGGAGAGGTTTGGGTATAGAACGTACAGCATAATGTACAGAGTGGGTTGTACAGAGGGGAGAGGTGTGGGTATAGAACGTACAGCATAATGTACATAGTGGAGTGTACAGATGGCAGAAGTGTGGGCATAGAACACACAGCATAATGTATAGAGTGGAGTGTACATGTGGATGAGGTGTGGGTATAGAACGTACAGCATAATGTACAGAGTGTAGTATACAAATGGTAGAAGTGTGGGTATAGAACATACAGCATAATGTACAGAGTGGAGTGTTCAGATGGAAGAAGTGTGGGTATAGAACACACAGCATAATGTATAGAGTGGATTGTACTGATAGATTAGTGTGAGTGTAGAACTTACAGCATAATGTACAGAGTGGAGTATACAGATGGCAGAAGTGTGGGCATAGAACACACAGCATAATGTATAGAGTGGATTGTACAGATGGATGAGGTGTGGGTACAGCATAATGTACAGAGTGGAGTATACAGATGGCAGAAGTGTGGGTATAGAACGTACAGCATAATGTACAGAGTGGAGTGTACAGATGGAAGAAGTGTGGGTATAGAACACACAGCATAATGTTTAGAGTGGAGTGTACAGATAGATGAGGTGTGAGTGTAGAACGTACAGCATAATGCACAGAGTGGAGTATACAGATGGCAGAAGTGTGGGCATAGAACGTATAGGAGCATGTATAGAGTGGAGTGTACAGATGGATGAGGTGTGGGTATAGAACGCATAGGAGCATGTATAGAGTGGAGTGTACAGATGGATGAGGTGTGGGTATAGAACGTATAGGAGCATGTATAGTGTGGACTGCAGAGAGGAGAAAGTTCTGGAGTATAAAACATACTATGTTGTGTACAGAGTGTAGTATAAGGCTTTGTTTCCATTGAAGCGTTCCCGTGCGGTTACGTTTCCGCGCATTTTTGCGACGCAAATTTTTTTTTTTGCATATTAAAACGCTGCAGCTAGCGTTCAGAAACGCGCCCTAAACCGCATCCGCACCCGAACTCCCACAACCGCACCAGTGGAAACTATATTGAAGTTTCCAATGGATGCGGTCGTGTGCGGGGGCGGCCGTGCGGCTGCAACCGCACTGGAACGCTACAATGGAAACAAGCCCTAAATCAGTAGGACACAATGACGTTAAAATACTTGGAATATCTTGTTGTCAAAACCATCTAATCAGCTACATTCAATATGAATGCTGAATTATTATTTGATAAAAATGTATATTATATTTTGAATTATTTTAATATATATATATATATATATATATATATATATATATTTGTTTTGCCTGCTCTGCTGCTGTGGATTCCATGTCTGCAGGGCAGACGATCAGTTTTGCTCCGTGCATGCATCCTTTTCCTGAACACACATAAATCTTTAATGAGCAAATGTTGTAGTCTTTCCCAAGTGGACAGAAACAGTGTGGGTTAAGATGTAGAAACAGACTGGCATCCAATTAGGCATCAGTCATGTTTCGTGAAAGCAGGAATTTGTTACCAAAACAACTATTATTGACTGCTCAGCTTAAGTCAACATATATTTTCACACAGTGAGGTCATCTTCTAAGAAGAAACATATTTGATTCCTCTGCTGGAGACCTAGATTAATATCATTAAGCCTGATAAAGTGTTAATCTAAAGCACTTTTATGCTATTTTCATGTATAGGATCTGTAGTGATGATCATGCTATTCCCTAAACACTGTGTGGGAGTGAATGATTAGTCATGAATTCTAAGCAGCGGATTTATGATCTTTACAAGACTAAAACTGCATTAACTTGTTTCTATCTGAATCATTGGTATCTAATTGTCTGATAATTATGCTATTAAAGCTATTTCATATTATGGAGGAATTATTTTTCATGGAAATTTGTATTTGTATCTGAATGTCTTATATGTTATATGAGTCTTTAAGGCTGTCTTGTGATTCTTGTGGCTGTCTTGTGACACTCTACTATTGCTAGGCTGTCTTGTGATAATAATAATTAACTTGATAGCCAAAAAACTGGTTTCATGATTTGCCAGGTCCATTTTTTAAATTGCCTTTTGCATTACTTTTAATGGGGACCCTGATCACTGCCAGCACACGCTGTGTGCATGGGTTGCTTTAAGCTGCGCGATTCTCGGGTGACTGATAATGACGTCATTACGCTGCAGCTGGTCACTCAGAGGATCGGAGCACACCCTTTGTGTGTCGGGAGTTACTTTGGGTGGGAACCTTGGTCCACATTCAAAGTAATGCGATCGGCCAATCACGTTTTGGTCCACATGAATTGATTGCTCCAGGGGGGCAGCTGCAATCAGGTTTTTTTGCAGCCAATCGGTTTTTGCGATCTATGGGAGGACTTAGTGAAAACACATCTCTTTGAGTTTGAGTGCTTGGGAGAACTTTCTGTCTGTTAAGGGTATTCTTATTTCTTAACCTCCCTAGTGTTGGCTGCCTGTACCGTTAAAAAGGGTGCAGCACAGTAAACACTAAATGGACTGCATCAACATAATCTGTGTGGTCACCCATTGTCACTGCAGCTTCAGTTTCATCCTCTATGCCGGGTTTTTGTGTCCACCTTCGTCAGGAACGGGGAGAGCTAGAGTGCATTCACAGGTGGCACTGCCCTGTCTGGGCTAGTGGTCAGTTACCTGCTGGGTTCTTTGCTCTAAACATTGTGTGGAAATGCTAGAAATACCCTCCTTGCATTTTACTCCTCTTCTGATTAACCCCTGGAAACTGTGTTTGGTTGGACAGATTTGTGTATGACCCCCTGCTTGCATTAGACAACTCTTCTGGTTAACCCCTGGATACCGTGTCTGTTGGACTGATTCCCTGTGTATGACTGTGGAGAGACCAGGAGAGACCCAAACCTGTTGCTGCTCTGCCCCCTCTCACTTCAGAACCCTTGTGTTATCCCTCTTCAGCCAGAGAGCCCAAGCAAGTGCAAGTAGACCGGCTGAGAAGACGTTCACGGGGCCACTGCATGCACTGTGGAGGTGCTGGGCATAAGGTGAAGAACTGTCCATGAAAGGTTCAGGAAACTTCAGTGCCTAGGGAGGCTTGAGGAAACCTCCCTGGGCGACCAGGTACTTCCACTTATTATTAGTAGATTGCTTTTACCTGTTACTAGTACCTGGAAGTCAAATTTTGCTCAGACTACAGTTTTCCTGGATAGTGGGGCTGCAGGTAACTTTATGGATATAGGTTTTTCTCAGTCCCTCTGTATACCTGCTGAGCCCATAAGTCAGTGATTCTCAAACTGGGGGGCGGCGCGGAGGTATTCTGGGGGGGTGCAGCCAAGGGGGCACTTGAAGCCCTCAATCTACTCTAAGAGTGGTGCTGTCAGCCAGAAAGAGGGGAAGTTTGTCCAGTACAGGGAATCGAGAAACGCCGGCACATTTGCCGGGCAGATTCCCTGCTGCTTGCAGACAGCTTGTCTGAGGCTTTGGGCATGCTCCCTCCTATTCATAGAGCAGTGGTAAGACTTGGAAAATCAGCACCTGAACAGCCTCTGGCGCTGTTTTCCCACGTCTTAGAGACCCCTCCATTGCTCTTCGATGGAGGTGTCACCCTGCGGTTCTGCTTTGAAGATGCGGCAGCCCATAGCTTCAAAACATCACTGCGGGCATGCAGCTGTGAATATGCAGAGTGGACACTGTTCCATTCAGCAGAATGGGAAGTATACTCTCTTTGCGTCTTTTTCCCTGCCATGGCCGTGTGTGAAAAAGACGTAATAGTCACAAGCCCGAAGAGCTGAAGGCAGGGTAGTGAGAACTATTGTTATGTATCTCTATCCTGGGCATGAACAAACCACATTCTATGAATAATAACATGCTATAAGACAATTTATGTTGTTGTACATCTGTTGCCCTTAAAATACCTCTACTACCCTACAAGGGGTGGGGGTAAGTATCCCACCACCGATCCGATGCGACCACCGATCCGATGCCGTGCACGCTCCCGCATCCCTTAAGAATCGGGTTGTGCAGGAATTGGATGCAGCAACTAACCAGGATTTAGCTAAAATCAGCCATCCCCAGTCGAACTAATGAGCTGCACATAAAGAATGCAGAGAATCGGATAAGGAATAGACGGTAAATAGTACCGTTTATTCCCAGCTTAACATGCAACACAAACTTGGTGGTGTTGGCTCATTAACTATGAAAACCACATTCTATGTTTTTCATTTTCAGATGTTTAAAGATATTTCTCAAAGTGTCCTTTATTTACCTGAGCCTAGTATTCCAGGATTTCAGACTTTTTTTTACTGCATTGCTCTGAAACCCGAATACCAGGATCCTTGGCTGTATACAAACACAGGTTTTGCTATTTCATGACACACCCTCTCCTACTCATAAAGATGGTCTGGATTTTCAGTCAACAAATGCAGGGTTATTGATGTGGTATTTTATTTATTAGCCCAGTATGCTTTTGCATACACCATCCTGTAATACATGGTATATGTAATGTAAGAATGACATATAATATAAAAAAGGAAATAAATATTTATAGATTAAAAAAAAAAAAAATTAAAATCTACCAAAAAACCAAACTGTTATTATATACCATTATATAGGTATAAGAAAGAGGCTAAGGTGAATGTTGGCTCTCTTAATCTTCAAGTAAGGGGCCTCCTACTTAAAAAAAAGAATGTACGGTACATTACTACTTAATGTAAATAAATAGAAGACAGGCAGCTGTTTGGCCCTTCTGATATTATTGTGATTGGGTTACTCCTCAATGGTCAATAGGGATATATAGGAGGTATGAAGGGCAGGCGCAGTTCAACATCATGAAGGGTGAAAGTGTTGGGTAATCAGAAAGCCCTGCTAGTGGATGATTCAGCACGCGATTCATACTTGTCATCAGTTTTTAACATTTACAATTTTGAGAAGCTGTCATTTTTTTTATGAAAAAAGCTGACAATTACCCATGACTGTCTGCTGCTATTTTCTCCATCACAGTCAATAGAGATGGTCTAATTTATTTTGTTCAACTGTGAGTTAAGGTGGGTTTACACGTCAAGATTTTTTCGTCCAACAGATGAACGACGAACGATTTTTTGGTTCGTTGTACAAAAATCTAGAACGGCCATTTGTTCCGATGGATTTTTTTTGTTCAATATCTGACCAAAAATCGTCCACAAGCTTATCAAACATGTTGGTAAACTTTC
Organism: Ptychadena robeensis; assembly: GCA_036250615.1. Lineage (NCBI taxonomy): Eukaryota > Metazoa > Chordata > Amphibia > Anura > Ptychadenidae > Ptychadena > Ptychadena robeensis. Next base: position 76,047,041 of record CM070033.1, on the reverse strand, counting down.
ATCTGTCGTTTATTTTTCGTGTAAAAAACGAATGCTCCTTATTTCACTCGATATTTTTTGACTCGATATTTAACCAGTAGCGGACGTATTTCCTGCGCAATGAATGTTGGGATTTTTACAATGTATGATTTTGATTCGTCTATGATGTTGTTTATATTTTATTTCCAAGTAGTGATGAGCTTCTAGGCAATATTCGAATTTGCGTAAGTTCGCGAATATCCGCCATAATATTCGACTCCATATTCGTAAACTCGAATATCCGCACTTGTGGACATGAATTGCGATCTAAAAATCGCAATTGCGATCACATATGCGCAATGCATGCAAATCAACGGAGCTCGGATATTCGTCTGGGAGAATATCCGTCATATAATCGCGATCCATTGCAATGAATGAGATCGCAAAATCACAGGAAAATAGCAAACAATCGCGATCGCGTCGGATATCCGATTGTATATTCGCGAAATGGCGAAATAGCGATATTCAAGCTAAATATTCGAAAATCGAATATTCGAGCTCAACACTAGTTGTAAGACACCAAAATACAAAATTCCAGGGGGGGGGGGTGAATATTTCTGCAAGGCACTGTATACTGAGCTTGTGACCTTGAGTTTGCACATACATCTCCGATGCATAGAAAACATATAGAACTTCAATCTTGGTTGGCAATAGTAACCTGAAAAAAAGTAGGCTACACAGGACCATGGCTGCGCCCCCGACATATAGGCCATTTATTTACTTCTGTAGGTTCTTCCTGTTGAGGCAGTTCAGGGGGGTGGATGAGTTGATGGAGGGTGGATGAGTTCCGACCATATTGGCAGTCTGGGCGGATGCCTCCATGGAAAACCACCCATGCTGCCCATATGAACCTCCATAAAACCTCCACTGCAAGTGACCTCCTATTCTACTCACATCCCCCACACTGATTCTTCTAGCATTGGTTATACACAGGCCTCTATGAGAGTAAATCCAATGTCCACGTAGAAGATGTAATCAACTGGGTACTTGGCAAGAATATATAGAGTTTATACACTGCTGTTGAGCCCAGTTAGCAAGATGCATCCTTAGGGTTTCAGTTACAAAACAGTCCAATCCTTAACCCATCAGAGGAACGGTGCTGCTGGTTTAGGGGTTTCAGATCATTCAATCTCTCATCAGGGAAATAACTGAATTATTCGCTCACATACATATTTAGCACCTAATCTGCCCTTTTTGTACTCGGCCTATCAGCTTTGCAGTGATTGTACCTAGGCCATTTGAGGAACAATAATAATATTTATTTTAGATATACAGTAAAAAAAAGTAGGCTTACATTTTTTAAACCTCCCTAGAGCACTGCTGAGGTCCAGATTTCTGTACCAAAAGAGCCCCATAGACTTCAACGGAATGTTTTTATGTTGTAGGCCTGTACCTTCCCAAAATATGTCCGTACAAGGGTCTAGTAGACATCCTGAATAGAATAATGTTGGAAACAAACAATTATGTAAAAATAAATGAATAAATAAAATGTATAATTTGAATGATAAAATGTCTAAAATACTTATTTGGTAAGATAGATTTATATTTATATTTTGTTCATAATAAAATCTGTATTCAATTGGAAATGTGTTATGTGTGTTTTTTTCTTACTTTGAAATGTATTAGATACAGTTATCACTGTACAATTAACTGCAAATAGCACATCTGGGGAATCACACTCAGAACAGTCTTCTCCATAGAAAACTGATCTGGTGTGATTTACAATTGAACCCCCCCCCCGATGTGGGTCTGGACCCAGTGTTCAGAGGAACACTTGGAGATCTGCTGGAGATCTTAGAATAGCAGCTTTCCCTTGGTTGTGCGCCCAAATATGAAAGGGGAAGCCCCAGCTGTATGGGATCTTGGCATTTTGCAACGCTTGGTTAGTGGGTGCAATGCTCTTCGCCTGGCAAGGGTACGCTTGAATAGCTCAGGGAATAGCAGTACAGATCCTCCATCAATGTCAACATGAGACTTCTGTAGGATCTCCACTTGTTGGCGAAAGAAATGGACAGGCAAGTGTTCTTTCCCATCTCAGGGTGAATGAGGTAGAGTTACAAAGCTCATATGCATACTAACAACTTGGAGACGCTCCGTGTCTGGGCGGCCGCAGCTAAATGTTACATGTATACGATTTATGTCACTTGGATAACTGCAGGGAAACATGAATAACTATGAAAGGTTGGAGTTAGGGTTGTGAAATTAGGAATGTAAATTAATAATCCCAAAAAAAAGATTGGACTTCATAGAGTTGTGGAGATCTGGGGGATAAAAGTCCGAATAGGCATATGTAAGGGTAAAATCTGACAAGAGAAAAGCATTGTGTGTCAACTGGAATATGACTATGAAAGGATGACATTTGGACTCAGTTATTAACTCAGAAAATGTCAGGGTCACACTACTGAGGTATGATATCTGGGGGTTCAAACAGTGTTGTACTGTGAGAGTTACCTTGGACCCAAAGCCAGCTGGTGACCTGTGGATGGAGACAGCTAATCGGAGGCTCAATCAGGAACAGGGAGGTCCATCTGCAGCAGAATCTACCATGCAGGAGGCTGACGCAGAGGACAGTGAGGGAGACGACCCTACATATGGGGTGAGTACCAAACACCATCCCCTGGTACTCATCCGAGGAGCTCACCAAAAAAGTTATGTGCACCCCTGACTGTACTCTTGATTAAATGCTGGTTAATTTCAGAAATGTTCCAAACCCAAGGGAAATTTAGCAGCAAATACGGTGCCAATGTCGCAGGGGGGAGGGGGGTCCCTTACTTTGCATGCATCTAAATATAGATAAATAGACACAATGCACATATAATATACAACAAACACCTCACATATGAAATGAGGCACATACCCCAACTATGAAATGCAGCAATCACCCCATGAATGAAATGCAGCAATCACCCCATGAATGAAATGCAGCAATCACCCCATGAATGAAATGCAGCAATCACCTCATGAATGAAATCCAACAATCACCCCACATATCCAATGCAGCAATCACCCCACATATGCAATATTACAAATACTACTTTCACCATCGGCCTGTGCCGTAATCTGGCTACCTACAAACATTGTCAGACCTCAGAGTCCCCTTCACAAAGGTAGCCAGAGGGTCCCCCTTATAGGTAGAGAGCTAGTGAGCTCCTCTTATAGGTAGTCACAGAGCCTCCCCCCTTATAGGTGATAACAGAGACCCTCTTATAGGTAGAGAGCCAGAGAGACCCCCTTGTAGGTAGCCAGAGGCTCCCCCATAAAGGTAGCCAGTGAGCTCCTCGTAGTTAGCCAGAGAGATCCCCTCTTGTAAGTAGCTAAATGCCCCCTGTATGTAGTCAGAGAGCCCCCCTTATAGATAGTAACAGAGCCCCCCCCCTATAAGTAGAGAGCCAGAGAGCCCCCCCTTATAGGTAATTACGCACAGACCTGCAGAGTGTCCCTCATAGAACTCCTCTCCAGCTCTTCCTCTCCTCGCTGCAGTTGGTTAGTGAGAGGAGAGGGGGGGGGGGGCCGGAACTATGAAAATGATAATAGTTTCCTCAGAACAATATTACATAGGAAAGTACCCACAGGCCATACTCTACATACCCAGAGTGCCCACCCACATCCATGTGTAAGACACAACTGTACAACGATGATAGGATCAATGTGAGATGAAGGCTAAAGAACTGCGGGATAGACTTCCAGTGCGAGGTTATTCCAAGATGCTGAAAACAAGTTTATCATAAAACCAAACTTAGATCCAGAGATGAATTGTTATTGTCGCCTAGAATGCCTGAAGAATATATTACTACCCGTCTGATTTCTACATTTACATATCAAGCCTCTCCATTTCACCAAATCATTCAGGAAAATGAACAAACGACCCAGTCATGGGATATAACATCCATCCCACTTCCCAAATGACGTATTGAAAGTGTGAATCTATTTGTGATCGATAAGCTGAGGTAACTTATTTTACAAAAAACCTGGAAAAACTGAATAACTCGAGTATAAGCCTAGGGTGAGAAATGCAGCACCTAATGTACAGAAACAAAGTGTAAATGTGCTTTTGTTTCAGGATGTCAATATTTAAACTAGCCAAATTGTGATTATAAAGCCCCTGAACATGGTATCATTACCAACATTGCAGGAGATACAGAGAAGGGTTGTGGGAACATTCATGTAGCTGAATCAGTTTTTGCATTGATTAAGCTCAAGAAATTTCCACTGGAGTTGGACCTAATTTATATAAGAACTATGTGTGCTAGAGCAATCTATTTTTCCAAGTGATCCTACAACCCTTCCCTACATCTGCAGTAATTGTGGTAATGATACCTTGTTCAGGGGTTTTGCAATTAACTCACACAGCCTGCCCGCAAAGTTTTCGCCTTGTGTGTATATTTGAGTATACACAGTATAAACATATATAGTAAATATGAAGTAGTCTCTGTCACTGTATGAAATATCCGCAGAGCCCGAGTCTCCCTTCTCCCCTGTAAATTCAATAAAAGATATTTTATACAAATCGCTATAAAAACAATGACATGTCTTTCAGGTTTGTGGATTTCACATCGTCCTTACTGAATGTACAGGAAGTCTCCATGCGCCTGGCAGTCGGGAAGAGTCGGGGAAAGTAAAAAATTGGAAGAGAATCAGAAAGTCCCAATAAATGATATTAGAAATATTCTGGTTTTATATCCCAATGACATATGACACACAAGCCGGCATACTCCATAGCAATCCATGTTGGTGCTTTGTCACTGTAACACTAGTCTGTTAAGGAGTAGTACTGGGGTGACATTGTGAATGAAGAGCACCAAACCACCGCAAGGCTTCATTCACACGTCATTACTCAGGTTGTTTTCTGGGTTTAACCTCCCTAGCGGTTTGCCCGTATTACGCCGTTCTCACCTCGCCCGACAGGGATAACATGAGGGACAGGCGGGCACTTACAGTTGGCAAGCACATGTGTGAATGCAGCCGTAATAACCAAATGTCCATCCAAACATGACATGAGTGCACAGCTTGATAAATGGCGGATCATCTTGTGCTTTGTAAACGCCTCATAGACTCATTTGTTATTTTACGCACATTGGCTTCTCTTGGCGCTTAAACGCACAGAAAGCTACATGACATCACACGTGAGGATTAGGATGGACGTTTGGTTGGTAAGTGGTCTCATTGTCTTGAATGGAAAGCTCTGCAGACTCCTTTTCAGTTGTTTTTTATGAACATTAAACACCTGAGTGTGAACATATCACACAGTCACACCATTCCTAAAGCTTCTCCCTCCACGGACACTTATCAGGCTTTCCTCTGCGTTTATCCGGCGTCTGACATTTGGATGAAGGACTGAGATTTAGAAGTCTAATAATTCACAACGCTGCGTTTCTAGCGCCTGTACAACCAAAACGCGCTGTGACCCGGAAGACGTGACATCAGGTTTCCCCCCATCGATTTTTTCCCATTCGCCCAATAGGTAAACTATGGGGGCATACCGGAACCCCCTCAGGGAACCTGCACAATGTGTACTAGCAACAAAACTCTGAGGCGGACCGGCAATTTCCAGGCTGCTCCTATCAGAGGCCCAGAAAGCACATGTGAGTGCAGCCGTAACGTCACGTGTATCACATGACTGTGTGAATGCAGCCGCAATGTCACATTTATCACATGACTGTGTGAATGCAGCCGTAATGTCACGTTTATCACATGACTGTGTGAGTACAGCGGTAACGTCACGTTTATCACATGACTGTATGAATGCAGCCGTAACGTCACGTGTATCACATGACTGAGTCAATTCAGCCGCAACGTCACTTTTATCGCATGACTGTGTGAATGCTGCCGCAACGTCACGTTTATCACACGACTGAGTGAATGCAGCCGTAACATCATGTTTATCACATGGCTGTGTGAATTCAGCCACAACATCACGTTTATCACATGACTGTGTGAATGCAGCCGCAATGTCACGTAACTTCTAGGAAACCCCCTCTATGTATAATGTAATAGATGCGTCATCATTCTAATAATACATTACAACTGATATTACACTCCTTGATTCGCAGGCCACAGCAGCTCCTTAAATACTACGGAGGGCCCGGACCATTGCCATCTGGCATAGCTCTGCCTATTCCTCGCATCCCCGACATCACTGGAGCGTGTTATAGGGACATTGTAATCTTTTCTGATTTCCTGTACTGCTTTCACCAAAAACCACCAGAGAGGATAAAGTAAAGGAACAATGTAACAAAATATAGATATAATTCTTCATAATATTTTGGGAAAAAATTTCATATCACAAAATATGTCCAATCATATGGAAATAAACAAAACTGCCATATTATGTCAAAATGCAGAGACCTCATTGACAAGACACTCTGGCTCCCTTCCGCATGGTCATTGCCATGAGTGGAGGTAACGAGTGGCCCGCTGTCGTCATGAGGATACTCCCACAGCGTCAATATATGATCCCAACACTGAGTTGTCCTCATGGCTATGATTGGACGCCTCTAGAATATATGTACGCTCATTGCAAGTAACAAGCGGAGGCAAGGTGACAACGGGCCGGATTAGAAATCTAAACGGGCCGGATCTGGCCCCTGGGCCTTCGTTTGCCCACATCTGGATTATAACCTTTTAGAACATTAGCACAACAAATACCTGATTGCCAACATTATAGAAAACGTATAATATACCCACCCAAAGGATCTCACTGATCTCCATTACACAATATAAAGTTCACCTTTCCTGGAACACACTGCAGGACCCACCTTGGTGGCGGCAGCATTATACAATGACAGGAATTGGGCGCGGAAGCCCAGAAGAAACCGCGTACTGCAAAATGAAAGCGCAGCGCACCTCAGCCGTCACTGTATGTGATGTATGTTCTGGTATTACAGCGCATAGTGTGAAAGAGCCCTAACAATACAAAGGAAGGACGAGAGCAGCAGGGTTTTATATTAAACCTTTTATTTATAAATAATGAAATGTAATGCAGATTTATTACACGTTATCACACATCTTTATAAACAATATCTCACACACCTAAGAACACACATGGGAGCCGCGTATATCACTAGAAATATCAGATTGGATGCAGAGATTTGTGTTCAATCCAATACAGGATGTTATATTCCGCACGTTGTCACCACGGTGACACCAGGCGCTGGAGCCAATAGATGAGAACGTTTCTCAAAAGTAATGACTAGGGCGAAGCATAATGCATCCTAAAACCGTCACAGCGCAGGCCAGTCACAGCGCGGGGATCATGGACGCGGAACCCTGACGCATAAATGACATAAAAGTATATAAATCACCTTACTGAGTATCAGCTGCACCCAGCACCCCTCTACCAGTCATGACCAGCCTGAGCACCAATCAGGGTGCCAATTCTTGCCATGGCTAGCAGAAGAACTATAGAGACTTCCTGCATCTGCACTGTGTGTAGTCACCACTTTCCCCATGTATTAGTGTCATTAGCTGTAGTATAACAAGATGGGGTGTCAGGTCTCCCCAACTATGAGCTGTGTCACATCAGTAGCTGCTCGGCTCCGCGGTAACCCTCCCCTGCGCAGGCCCGCTCCTCCCATGCTGGCAGCTTGGATACCACATGAGTGTGGCCTGGTCGGCACACTGCGGATTCTCTCTTCACATCACTGAACCCGCCGCTCCTGCCCAGCACCGGCATACAGCCCGAGCCGCCATGTCACTTACCTCACAGACAGCAAGGAGGAACATAACACGTCTGCACACTTCCTGACTGACTTGCTCCGCCCCTTCTAATACCACCTGACACCTGGCAAAAATGACACTTGTTGGCGGCCATTTTGTTGGAGATCACAACCAGTTTTGATCCAGTCAGTGTATATAAAAAAGTCCTGTGCACGGTGCTCTGGTTGTATGATATTCACATGGCTCTCCTACTCTATTTCATTTATCCACAATCTCCTATAATCTCCCTCTGCCCATTTTAATACTTCCTGACACTGACGTCAGAGCATAATGACAACTGCTGGCAGCCATTTTGTTGAAGGCTGCTCATTCATTAATTTCTATATGTTTCCATAGCAACCGAATTGACAGTTGGTATCTATGATATCCTAGTGGCAATTGGATTTCTGGTCACTTGCTTTTGAGAAGCCCTTCTTAGTGCATCTCTACAGCAGGATTTCTCAGCGATTTTTTCAAATTACTGAGATTTTCAGCTAATACATAGCTCAACGGATCTAGGACCGCCAGGATGTCGACCCCTCGCCGCGCCTGGAGCCACATCCCTGATTTACCATCATCTGACTGGGGTAAGTACACAGCTTCTTCGCCATCGCTATGGGCAACAGAAGTTTTTGTTTCTAAAACTAGCAGCAAGATGGTCTAGAATGGGGTTTCTTAAACTATGTCAGTTTATGTGGCAGAGCTGGGTGTGTGTCAGGGGTTTTCTGTTTGTATTTTTGTGTATATGTCAGCATGATGTTTGTATGAGTGTGTATATGTCAGTATGATGTTTGTATGAGTGTGTATATGTCAGTATGATGTACATCAGAGTGTTGTATGTGTATATTGTATGTGTGTGCATTTGATGCGCCCCTTACTGCGTCCATTGAAAATGCATTGCTTGTGTTTCTGGCATAGGACTCCATCTTTGTTTTCCTTTAAAAACGTGTGTGTACTTTTGAGCGTGTTAGTGGTAAACATGCTGTGTACCGCAGCGGGACTAGGCCTATCTCTGATGAGCTTTATGTTGACAAGGAACATGTGGTGGAATACAATATGTATGCGTGTACATGTTAATATATACAGTCAGGTCCATAAATATTGGGACATCAACACAATTCTAACATTTTTGGCTCTATACACCGCCAAAAATTTGAGAATTGTGTCGATGTCCCAATATTAATCTGACTGATAACCTGATAATTAACCTGGACCTGACGGTATACAGTATATATAGTGTGTGATTTCTGTATTATCACATCTTCCCATTGCAACCAAAAGGACAAAAGGCAGCACATTGTATCTTGCCAGGGGCCTGTAATCTGTCTTACTTTAATGTGTTGTATTTTATTTTTTATTATGAAACAATAGCCAATAGTTTAGTTTTAATTTGTTTAGAGGGATATTGTTTATTGTAACATCATGGTAGATATTCTATACACATTGTGTAGTGTGACGACTAAAGTTAATGGTCAATCTATGAGGAATGGAGACAATTCCTGTACTGCAGTGGTGGCCAACTGAGTTGCTATGGAGGGCCACAAGTGTGGCCCTCACCATCACTAAAGGGCCGCACATAAGATTTTCAACCTATACTGACTTGTATAAGCATTTTTTAATGACAACAAGCATAGCTAGAAGATAGCCTTTGATGAGGTCTATGTGGCACATAACCCTTGATTCAAAGGTTATGTGCCCCTGTTCTCAGGTTATGTGCCATAATATATATATTATACAATCATCTCTCGTTCATTGTTGGATATTGGGAGCATAGGCCCTCACCAGTCTGCTGATTCCCTGCCAATACTAGAGGAGAAGAGGAGAGGTGAGGGACTTTCTCAGGCACCATCTAGGTCACTGATTGGCTTTTACATCAATCAGGCAAGTTTATCGCCTCTCCTTCTCTTTCCACAAGAGGCAGCAAATTTTTTTTTTTTTATAAGCTTACATTTTTTTCCTTTTGATTTGGATTGGATAAAACATTTATAAAACATGTATCCAATCCAATTAAAAACAAAAACAAATGTAAACTAAAAAGAAAAAAAAAATCTAAGAAAAAACTAATTTTCATTTACCTTTACATTTTAAATCTCCCGCCCGGCCCGTGACGTCATCGGCACACGAGCGCCGATCCTGGAAATAGCCGGAGAGATTGCCTATGTCCGGAGACTCTGGTCCAGCCGGAAGTGGATCCAGCTTCAGGAACGCTCCCGCTAAGCGTCTCTGCTAGCTGGATCCACTTTTGAACTGGATCAGATAAAGACATTTTTTACAAAGTAAAAAAAAATAACATGTCAAAAAAAAAAACCTTTAAGTCCGGGTCCCGCCTCCATGACGTCACTCGGGAACCCGGGAGATGCCGCCGAGGACGTCGCTGAAGGCGGCAGCCGGACCAGGTGAGCTCCCGCGCCATGCCCGAAGCTACTTTGGGTGCATCGCTAATTGCAGCGTCCTTTTGCCTGTACTGGCTTCGGGCGTATCGCTAGTAAGGTTAAATTGTACAATTCTCCTTAAAATTTCCCCCCCCCCCCGCCCCGGTATGATGTCACCAGGTCCTCACACCGGGAGGGAGAGGACCAAATTCCAGGTCCTTTGAAATCGTGCTGAATCCAGCTTTCTAAGCAAATCTGTATTCAGCACGATTTGAAGATCCCGCTATGCGGTTTGAATTAAGACATCCCACCGCCTCCAGGTGACATTATTAGGTAAGTCACACCTTGAGGCATCAGCATTTTTTAATTTTAACTGCATGGTGGTTTCCTGGGCGCTATTGGGACAATTGGCACCCCCTCTTTGGTAGGGATGCCGGCAGACCCGATTCGCTTACCTATACACAGCACCCGATGTTGCTACGGTGTTCTGCCAATCTGTCAGAACCGGCAGCAAGCCACAGGAACATCTGGTGCTGGGGATAGGTAAGCGGATCGGGTCCGCTTACCCCCCAGGAGTGCAGGGGGTGCCGATCATCCCTATAGCGCCAGGGACACCGCCGGAGACACCGCCCTGTGGTTTGAATTCAAAAGTACCGCCACAGCAGTGTGACGTCATTAGGCACGTCCCACTGGGGGTGGAGGGATCCACTACCTTACCTGGAAGCATCGGTGAAGCTTCAGATAACAAACCGCAGTGAATACAGTTTTCTATGCAGAATGTAAAAATCCCGCCACCTCCCGGTGTGACACTTGGACAGGTAAGTACGGGTGAGCGCCACAGGGCTCCAATCAGCACTGGACTAGCTGGACTCGTCACGACCGCTAGGGAGGTTAAAGAAATAACATAAAATGTGTCGTCATTATTTGAAAGTGATTTTCATTTCATTGGTATTGCAGATTCTCCAGTCGCCCATCGTACTCGCTCCAGACGCCGCCTCGCCGCTGACCAGAGGAACAGGAGCCGTTCTCCGGTGGATCGGAACCACGCGGAACCGGCACCCATCCAGCGTTCCCCCCCGAGAGACCAGCAGAGGGAGGAGCCAGACGTGTCTGTGATT
>CM070033.1:76008923-76021471 GCA_036250615.1 Ptychadena robeensis | reverse complement strand
TACAGGAATCTCTCCATATTTTACACAACACAGTACATTGATTCCTCCATATTTGTTAATAGGCAGAGTTGATGGATCTTTGCATATTTCTTAGGCTATGTTCCCACTTAGGCTATCAGCCTGTGATCGCGGCTGATCGCCTCCATTTAGTTGAATGGACTTGTCCCCACTTCAACTAAAGGCCGCGACTGGGCGAGGACCGCAGCAGTGGCTCATTGGAGGTAATGAGAGTGGTTCGGCCGCGGCTAAAAAAAGCATCTGCTCCCAAACTGTCCAAGTGGAGCCTTACCCAAACTCCCTGTGCACACGCAGCTTAATGTGCACCTGCATCTTCATATGCATGTGCACGCTGTTAGCAGCTCACTTTCCAGGCCATGCCAGACAGGGGTTCAGGTATGCTCTAAGGCTATGTTCCTACAAAGGCGATCATTAATTGAAGGGTGCCCACTTCAATGAATGATTTGAAATCGGGCGGCCATAGACCTGGGCGTGGTTAAAAATCACTTGTCACTTCAACTGTGTTCATTGGGCACGATCAGCGATTAGGCGGGGAGGGGCAAGATGTCCTGTCGGATCCCCCCACTTCCTTGCTGCAATCACTCAGCCGCCATTCTAATCGATGGGTGCTAGTGATCTCCCGCAGCTCCGCAGTAGATCGCTGGGAACGTAGCCTTAAGAACAGCGTGACCCCCCTTTCCAGGCAGACCAGACCCTATACCAAAAGGGGGTCTAGTTAGACTTTGGGGAGGGACAGGACTATACACACTTTTTTCATTAAAAAAAAAAAGAACTTAAATCCCCTGTGTACCCGCAGCTTCACATGCACTAGCACAGGGATTTAACATTTACCAGATGACATGAACTTTGTCTTTGGCGGGTCCCCGGCAGTGCCTAGGTCATATATGGAGCAATGTAATTGGGTGACGTGCTGGTGGAAGGAGGCAGTCACTAGTAAGGTAACAACGTTGCTCTCTTTTGAGGGTCAATGACCCAAGGTGGAGTGGTGTAGGTGGTGGGAGGAGGCAACGGTTCAAGAGTACCCACCGTGCTGTGTAAGTGAGGCTGGTGGCTGATACGTGGGGTTAGGGGTTGTTCGATTATTTGGGGGGGGGGGCACTGTCAGGGACATGTTTTTTTGTGTCAATTTTTTATAGTTATTTTTTTAAGTTGTTTATAATATATTACACAAGCCTGAACAAACAGGTCAACACTCCCACAGTCATAGGGTTCCACCTTAGGCCTGCTTTATTCATATCTGCTTTACCGGCATTGACATGTGTGTTCATGTGAACACGCCCACTACATATAATGTGTATTTACTTCTCAAAGATGTCGCTGTGCTTTATAAATGTGCACTTTATTCAGGAAAGATGCAACAACTCTACTGACTTAAGGAAAACATTGATAACACATGGTGTAAGAGGTCTACCTGAAATAGAAATACTATCTGACCATACAAGCAACGTCATGCAGGAACCTCACCCACCTGCCCAGTCACCACCACAGACATTGGCTGGACATTGGTCGCCTCGCAAATAAATATTCCAGTCTAATAATAACACTATGGCCTAAACAATGTGTACTTACCTGTGGTGGGGTTACTTCCTACATGACTTACATAATGCTGGTGATGGCAATATTGTCATACTGTATACATTGTCACAGGCAGACATTCTGGGTACAGGCTGTGATGATTAATATAATCAGAACTCGTTTCTTTTCAGTAAAACCTTGCAGAGGGTCATTCATCCCACTGTGCATCTCAATTGCTCGTTAAGGGTCAGAGAATGGAATCTTACTTACCTATCGCTGCACGTTGCCCATCATCATCTTTTCCTACACTCTAGTCGGTGGGCTCCTCTGCATTGTCCCTTACAGTACAGAGCCATAGGCTATGCATTGCAGTGGAATGAAGTCATTGGCCTTAGACCAGGGGGGTCAAACTCAAAAACACAGTGTTGACCAATCTAAAAACTTACAGGCCGACCCTGAAATGTATTGAAAAAACTGTCTACAACTGAGGACGTTTTGTCTTCTCATCAGATAAAACGATGAACCGTTTCATATGGAAACACGCTTCAAATGTGTTTAACCTCCCTAGCGCTCTTGCAGGGTCCAGATTTCTGTACCAAAAGCACACTACAGACTTAAATAGAATAACATTTTCTATGTTGTAGGCCTGTAACTTCCCCAAATCTGTCCGTACAAGGGTCTAGTAGGCATCCTGAATATGATCTGTCCGTACAAGGGTCTAGTAGGCATCCTGAATATAATAATAATTTGAAACACACAATTATGTAAAATAAAATTAATAAAAAATATCATCTGAATGATAAAATCTCTAAAATACTTCTTTTCTATGATAGATTATGTATTCATATTTATGTTTTGTTTATAATAAAAATGTTATAACAATTGTAAATGTGTTTTGTTTTTTACTTTGAATTGTATTGGATTACAGATGAACACACCAGGGGAGGGGGGTTAACTTCAAAGGGCACATCTGGGGAATCACACTGAAACAGTTTTCTGCATACAAAGGTGGCAGGTCATCGGCTTCAGTAAAGAAGACATTTCAGATGATCGGAGCCACCGGGACAGCGCAAAACTGTAAGTATGCCCTGCCAGGGCTCCGATCTTGGCCATCTCATCCAGGGCAGTACTGACAGGACAGTGCTGGACAAGATGGTGCCGTCAGAAACGCCAAGGGGGTTAAACTTAAAAACTGAAACAAGGAAAATGTACCACTATAACACATGTGATATCAAATAAGAAACAAGTCTGCGGTGGACCAAATATAGTTACCATGCGGCCAAATTTGAGTCCCCGGGCTGAGTGTGACACCCCTGCCTTAAGCCGGCTATACATGCAGCGATCCTTGCGCCATCCTCCAATGCCCGATTGCAGCTTGATGATGTCATCAGTCATTCAGAGAATCAGACGATTTTGAGGCTGATCGATTCCACTACAGCGCACGCTGCCTTCACTCTGTCACCAGATCTCTAGGTGATCAGTCCCCCGCTGTTGGTGTTTCCCCAGTCCAGTGTTTCCCCAGTCCACTCCCAGCGTCACCACGTTGTAATTGATCGCGGGTCAATCGTATAGTAATCAATGTGCACCACATGGGCAAATCAATTACTGGACGATGGTGACCCTGTCCGTGGCTGGCAGCGCTGTACCTGAGCTGCAGACACGCACAGGCACTGACCCAGCCAGCCCCCCCTCTCTCCTCTCTTCTCCTCCTCTGGCAGCTATCTGGTTCGGTGTTGGCCACGCCCCCTTAACACAGGCAGAGCCGGAGCCGTGAATACACAGCCTGTCACAGCCTGTGTTAGCTTTTCCGTTGTTTACACCGGCTCCAGCTGTCATCCATTGCATTGAATGGGGATAGCGCTGTCCCTATTCAATGCAATGGATTTCGACCAAGGTTTTCCAACATGTTGGAAACCTGTTGGTCGACGTTTTTCGAGCAGAATCCATTGTTGGATGGCTCAGATGAAGTGACAGATGAGAGGAGAATCGGGACCCATGAGCGTGCACGCCACCCGATGTTCCTCTAATCTGTTAAGCTAGCCATACACGTGTCGGATTCCATGGCCAGTCGATCACCCATCCGATCGATTCCGGCGATTCTGCCGGGAATCGCAGGTGTGATCAATCGGCCAATTCAGATTATCTATCGCTGCATACCACCTTGTCCAACGGATTCCGGGACGATTCCGTGTCCGATTGTCCACCTCACAAATGGCAACTCCCCCTGATCTGTGCAGAATCGAATCAGAAAGACCAACATGTTGGTTCTCTCTCGGATCCGATTCTGAGCCCCTGAACGATCGGACCTGATCGATTGGACAAGGTGGGCTGCACGCGATTCCGGCACGATCGTTTCGCGTGCACGCGCCCAGAATCGATCGTGCCGGAATCCGGTGGGAATCCGACATGTGTATGGGGGCCTTTACTCTATCGAGCCGTGTGTGGCTAGCTTTAGAGCAGGAAGCAGAGGAGAGGTGAGGGACTTGCTCAGGCACTGTCTGGGTTGCTGATTGGCTTTCATGTGCTCAGCCAGTCCTTGTCCTCCTCTTCCCTCCCGAAAAAATCCTGGGCAAGGACAGGTGAATTCCTATGCCCTATGCATTAACAGTAGGTTTCGGGGGCTGCAGGTTGAAGACCAAGTGGGGCCGCCAAGGAACGCCCAAAGGGCAGCAGGTTGGGCACCTAGGCCCCAGAGGCTGAGCATTACTAACCAAACACTTCCAGAAAGACCAAGGCACTCTCCAAACAAGTAAGGGACAATGTTGTTGAGAAGTACAAGTCAGGGTTAGGTTATAAAACAAACATCCAAATCTTTGATAAACCCCAGGAGCACCATCAAATCTATCATAACCAAATTGAAAGAACATGGCACAACAGCAAACCAGCCAAGTGCCGGCCACCCACCAAAACTCACAGACCAGGAAAGGAGGGAATTATTTAGAGAGACAGTACAGAGATGTAAGGCTATGTCTCCACAACGTTGTGTGATCCCTCTGGACCACTATGTTAAGCACATTGCTTGGCAGGGGTCCCGACGGATCACATACACTGTACCTGCTCGGTGGATGCTCTCTTAAAACATCAGCCGATGCCGAGGTTAATGTACTGCACTACGTTAGCTTAGCGCCGTGTGAACAGAGCATCCGCCGGGCAGGTGAAGTGTATATGATCCGCCGGGACCCCATACACAGGCTTAGCGTAGGGGGTACCGACGGATCAAACAAGGCAGTGTCAAAAGAGCCCTAAGGCCTTTATGGCAGAGTGGCCAAAAGAAAGCCATTACTTTCAGATAAAAACAAAAAGGCACATTGTGAGTTTGTGAAAAGGCATGTGGGAGACTCCCAAAATGTATGGAGGAAGGTGCTCTGGTCTGAAGAGACTTTGACTTGTCGACCATCAAAGGAAACACACCGCTTAACCAACACTTACTAACTGTAACTGTGTTGGAATGGAATAGAAAATCTGTGGTCAGTTGTAAAGATTGCCGTTCACAAACACAAACCATCTAACCTGAAGGACCTGCAGAAGGAGGAATGGGCAGAATCCCAGTGGTAAGATGTGGTAAGCTCACTGAGACTTATCCAAAGACACCGGGAGCTGTGATTGCGGCAAAAGGTGCCTCTACAAAGTATTGACTTTGGGGGGTGAATAGTTATGCACATTGACTATTTCTGTTATCTTGTCCTATTTGTTGTTTGCTTCATGATAAATAAAAAATCTTCAGTAGTGGGCGTGTTCTGTAAATGATATGATGCAATTTCACAAACTATCTATGTTCATTCTAAAGCTGGGCAAAGACGTTTAGATTTCCCAGCGATCGATCTTTTAAACGATTGTGCATGCGATGCGAAACAATTCCAATTACAGAATCGATCTCACACTGCACCATATGACATCTTTGATTCCTGGTCGATTCCTTCCCGCGATCTATCAATCGTGTGACCTCCAGCTCGCAGCTGTTCTAATCGGAAATGATGTAATGTTTTACCTGAGTTGGAAGCCAACAGGTCGATCGATAGGAAAGATCACATGTCTTCATTAACGTTCCACGATTCCAGAGCGATGGACTAAATAATAGGGTCAAATCGATCGATTGATCACTTTGTGCAGGCATCGATTTGTGATCGATAGATTGCGGTGATTGATTCTGGTGATCGATCTCCCAGAAATGTTACGGAAAATTGAGACGTCAATGCCCAGCTTAAGTTGTACGGCACCAAAGTACAAAAAAAAGTCAGGGGGTGAATACTTCTGCAAGGCGCTGCATACTGAACGTGTGACCTTGGATTTGTTTGTTTTTTACAGCACATACATCTCCGATGCATAGAAAACATATAGAGCTTCAATCTTGGTTGCCGTGCCGGTCGGCCTCCCACCAAAACTCACAGACCGGGCAAGGAGGGCATTAATCAGAGGGGCAGCACAGAGATGTAAGGCTATGTCTCCACAGCTCTGTGTGATCCCTCGGGACCCCTATGTTCAGCACAGTGCTTGGCGGGGGTCCACCGATCACATACACTGTACCTGCTCGGCAGATGCTCTGTTCGGACATCTGTCGATGCAAGGGTTAACATACTGCACTATGTTACCCCCGTCTCAGCAGATTGGCTCAGCGCCGTGAGAACAGAGCATTCGCCAGGCAGGAAGTGTATGTGATATGTCGGGACCCCTTAGCGGTATCTCTTAGCGTAGGGGGTACGGACAGATCAAACAACGCAGTGTCAAAAGAGCCCTAAGGCATATATGGCAGAGTGGCCAAAAGAAAGCCATTACTTTCAGCTAAAAACAAAAAGGCACATTGTGAGTTTGTGAAAAGGCATGTGGGAGACTCCCAAAATGTATGGAGGAAGGTGCTCTGGTCTGATGGGACTTTGACTTTTTCGGCCATCAAAGGAAACGCTATGTCTGTCGCAAACACATCACATTACCCAAAAACACCATCCCCACAGTGAAGCATGGTGGTGGCAGCGTCATGCTGTGGGGGGGTTTTCAGTAGCCAGGACTGGGAGACTGGTCAAAGTTGAGGGAAAGATGGATGGTGCTAAATACAGGGATAATCCTGAGAAAAACCTGTACCACTCTGTGCGTGATTTATGGCTAGGACGGAGGTTCACCTTCCAGCAGGACAATGATTCCAAACACACTGCTAAAATCCTTTAGATCTACCAACAACTATGTAGTGCCGGGTCCTCCCTGATAGAATACATTATGATTGGAAGGTTTAGAAAGGTCCTCATATTACATTTAGTAGAACAAAAGTTGATTGTACAGAAATTGTATGGAAAGATTGTAAGGTGTATGGGTGCTTAACCTTCTGAGCGTTCTCCCCGAATTAACTCGGGCTGAGTTTCATGCATCATGAAACTCAGCCCCAGTTAGCCGGAGGAACGCCCGAGGTCTCGCCGTCTTCTGACGGCGGACGGGAGCATCGGCATGTATGCCGATGCTCCCGGGTCCGCCCCCGATCACGTCACCGGTGACGCGAAGGGGGCGGGGGTAAGCGGCGCCATAGACCTCCGTCAAACTGGAGGGGCGTCGCCTTTCTTCAGCATAAGTCCGGCGTCTCCAGTGACGCCGGGCTTATGTTTAGAACCCTGAGCTGAGCTGGCAATCACGGCGGAGCACATTGTGCTCCGCCGCGATTGCCCGTGGCACGGTTATAAAAACACCGTGCCACGTGGCAAACGCTCAGAGGGTTAACTGTGTTGGAATGCAATAGAAAATCTAGATTGCTGCAAAAGGTGCCTCTACAAAGTATTGACTTTGGGGGGTGAATAGTTATGCACATTGACTTTTTCTGTTATCTTGTCCTATTTGTTGTTTGCTTCACGATAAATAAAAAAACAAGTTGTGGGCGTGTTCTGTAAATTATATGATGCAATTTCTCAAACAATCCATTTGAATTCCAAGTTGTAAGATACCAAAATACAAAATTCAAGGGGGTGAATATTTCTGCAAGGCACTGTATACTGAGCTTGTGACCTTGAGGTTTGCAATACCATCTCCGATTGCATAGAAACATATAGAACTTATCAATCTTGGTTGGCAATAGTAACCTGAAAGAAGTGAGGCTACACAAGGAACCATGGCTGCGCACCCGACATATATAGGCCATTTCTTTACTTCGTGTAGGTTCTTCTTGGTTGAGGACAGTTAGGGGAGCAGTTTTATAAGTAGGGTCAATCACAAAAAGTCGTTTGCATTATTAATGTTACTTAGGGAGCAGTTATAGGGAGACAGTGGGCAACCATGGGACGATATCTCCTCTGCCACCCGGGGGTGTGTTGCTGACTCTACTCTAGATTTGTAGAAGCTAGATAGCGCTCCATGCACTATATGGGTCTAGGATGGTGGGGGGGGGGGGGTGGTGGGGTTGCGTGATGTGGAGGGTGGATGGAGTTCCGGACCATATTGGCAGTTGGGGGATGCATCCATGGAAAAAAAACACCCATAGCTGGCCATTATGAACCCCTCATAAAACCTCCAATGCAAGTGAACTCCTATTTCTACTCACATCCCCCAACACTGATTCTATAGAATTGGTTCTACGACAGGCCTCGATCGCACGAATCCAATGTCCACGTAGAAGATGTAATCAACTGGGTCAACTGGGTATGTTACTTGGCAAGAATATATAGAGTTTATACACTGCTGTTGAGCCCAGTTAGCAAGATGCATCCTTAGGGTTTCAGTTACAAAACAGTCCAATCCTTAACCCATCAGAGGAACGGTGCTGCTGGTTTAGGGGTTTCAGATCATTCAATCTCTGATCAGGGAAATAACTGAATTCATCGCTCACATACATATTAAGCACCTAATCTGCCCTTTTTGTACTCGGCCTATCAGCTTTGCAGTGGTTGTACCTAGGCCGTTTGAGGAACAATAATAATATTTATTTTAGATATACAGTAAAAAAAGTAGGCTTACATTTTTAAACCTCCCTAGCGCACTGCTGAGGTCCAGATTTCTGTACCAAAAGAGCCCCATAGACTTCAACGGAATGTTTTTATGTTGTAGGCCTGTACCTTCCCAAAATATGTCCGTACAAGGGTCTAGTAAACATCCTGAATAGAATAATGTTGGAAACAAACAATTATGTAAAAAATTAATAAATAAAATGTATAATGAATGATAAAATGTCTAAAATACTTATTTGGTAAGATAGATTTATATTTATATTTAGTTCATAATAAAATTTGTATTCAATTGGAAATGTGTTATGTGTGTTTTTTTCTTACTTTGAAATGTATTGGATACAGTTATCACTGTACAATTAACTGCAAATAGCACATCTGGGGAATCACACTCAGAACAGTCATCTCCATAGAAGACTGATCTGGTGTTATTTACAATTGAATCCCCCCCCCCGATGTGGGTCTGGACCCAGTGTTCAGAGGAGCACTTGGAGATCTGCTGGAGATCTGCTGGAGATCTTAGAATAGCAGCTTTCCCTTGGTTGTGTGCCCAAATATGAAAGGGGAAGCCCCAGCTGTATGAGATCTTGGCATTTTGCAACGCTTGGTTAGTGGGTGCAATGCTCTTTGCCTGGCAAGGTTACGCTTGAATAGGTCAGGGAATAGCAGCACAGATCCTCCATCAATGTCAACATGAGACTTGGGCCGGACGTCGAGCAAGATGGATACCTAATCCTCAGCTCCTGCTCCCTGAGCCGGCAATCCACCTAAGAGAGCTGCCATCTCCCCCTAATTGTGCTCCATACAGCTGCCACCAGTGTTGCAGACCCCCGCTAGCCACCTGGGGGCTTTTTTCGGTTGAGTTGGGCGCACTCCCCGGTCGGACGCAAACTCGAGGCTGCGGCTCCGGCCTAGCCTGCTGGTCCGGCTCACTGCACCAGCCCCTCCATTCCAGCAGGACCCGCCGAGCTGCTGACTCCCTCTCCCGCACAGCCGGAGGGACATCCGGACGCAACCGGAGGGCTGATTCTACCATCTACAGCCCCACGTGAACCAGCGGCAGCACAGGAGGCCACACCGCCACCCGGACACCCCAGGATCCACTGGACCCGGTCCCAGGGCACTCCAACGGCTGACAGCCCCGTCGAGGAACGGGTAGGACCAGCGATCTCCTCACCGCTCTCCCTGCACCCCCCCCCAAGGCCCACCTGAGGTCCGGTCCTGGTCCCTATCTCCTCCGGCGTGCTCCCAAAATCGAGTCCCCGGTCGCGGCCTACACGGGCGGATAGGCCCCATACTCCATCGCGCAAGGGCGCAGATCTGCACCTAGGTACCCTCCGGTGCCTCCCCATACCCTTCCCAGGACAGCAGAAGGCTTCCATCCCCTCCCACGAGCCCCCAGCAGAGGCCATTGTCCCAAATTGAGGCCCTGGCTCCGTTCTTCACAGGTGGAGGACCCATCTCACACTCTTTGGACTGTCCACTCTCTTTATACCCTCCATGAAGGTCCAACTCCTTATTCACCCCCTGCCCCAACAAAGAGGACATAAGTCTCCGACTTTCACCCTGCCTATCTGACCCCACAGTGGGTAGCTGAGGCCTAGAGCTCCAAGAATTGGAGAGACCCCGGACTATTGGACACCATCTAGGCACGCGCTTCTACACCCAGCTACCTCTCCCCCACCAAAAGCAACAAAGTACGTTCTTGGATACCCTTCTCCATCCCCCCAGGTCCTTTCTCAGGCGAACTCACTCCTGAGAGGTGCAAAGTGCCCCGACCCCTAGGTGTAGACTGTAGGAATCTGGTAAGGGTCCATTTCGCCAGCTCGGCCACAGCCCAACAAGGGAGCCGCATACCCCCCGCCTCCATACCATCAGCGCAGGGGTAGGTGGTATACCACCTCGCATGGTGAAGGTCCTTACACAATTCCCCCTACAAGACACACGGATTGCTCCTCCCTGCAGCAGACATCAACTATCTATCTCAGCTGCGGTGAGCTACGCTCGCATCCCTTGCAGGACCTGTACTCTCCAAAGCCCTGGGTTCGACCCCAACGTCCTCCTCCATTATACTGCATATATCATCCTACTCAAGATCTAACGTTTGACGTCCTCACCACTCTTCATCTTTCTTAAGTATATACAGTCCACTAAGGTGAACATGCTGTAAACTCATTCTAAATCCCAGGGAGATCCTAGCATATCAGCACAAGCACAATGGGAAGGAACGGCAAGCCCTCTTCATCCTCATCCAAACAAAAACAAAACATCCCAACCATGTTCAGGCATCAGTCATCAGAACACCGCTCCCGTTTCCCTATCTCAGATCGGGAAGATTCCAGCCATGCTGACTCAGATAGTAGTCGCCCCGCTGACCTCATTCCACCATCTGCCGCAGAGATCAGACCTACAACTACTCACAGAAGAACTGAAAGCTGCCTTCAACACCTCAATTGCAGCCTCAGTAGCAGATCTAAAATGTGACATTAATGCTAGCCATACACAGCCAGAGCCGGAGCGATATCGTCCTCCGATATCGCTCCGGGAGGCTAACGTGATGACGTCATCACGTTAGCCTCGCATTGCATTCTGGGGCCCCACAATCGGCCAGGCACCCTTTGTGTGCCGGCCATCAGCAGCGATGGAGACGCTCGTCTTCATTGCTGCTTATGGCCATTGGCTTCCATCGGCTTCGGCCGGCCAGAGATTTTCCAACATGTCGGATCTCTGGCCGGCCGAGAAGTGGGGCGACAGGGATCTGTCGCCCCATGTGGGGACATGCCGATAATTGGCCGGATTTTAACCTGACCGACGGCGAGAGCGCGCACGCCCGTCGGCCAGATTAAAATCCGGCCGTTTATCGGCATGTGTATGGCCGGCATTAGTCCCTCTCCACCGCAGAGACACGAGGAAGATATGCAAGTAGTACAGACAGTACTCACCAGACATAGCACCCTGATGATTACCATGCAGAGGCACTCTGAGGATATAGATAACAGGGGTTGCAGACACAACCTAAGGATTAGAGGTCTGCCAGAGTCGGTGGAACACCCAGATCTCATCACGACCGTCTCCACCTTGTTCAATTCACTTCTACTAAGACCTCCAGAATCCCCGGTGGCGTTCGAGCGAATCCATAGAGCCCTACGCCCCCGCGGGCGCAAAGCAGACCCACCGAGAGATGTTGTCTGCTGCCTGATAGACTTCCAACTTAAAGAAGAAATTCTACGCAAGACAAGAGAACAGGGCCCACTTCACTTCAACGGTTCGGAAATCTCGGTCTTCCAAGACCTCTGCCCGATAACACTGCAAAATAGGAAGGCGCTCAGACCACTACTACACCTCCTGCGGGAACGCAACATTGCCTACAGGTGGCACTTCCCATTCTCCCTCTCAGCCGTCTCAGCGGGTCGCAGGATCTTCCTCTGACTTCCGGAAGACTTGGACACCTTCTGTAACACATTTGGTTTCCCAACTCCAGATCTCCCAGAGTGGTATGTAGACTTTGTCCTTCCGGAACAGTGGGCCAACCGACACCTGACCCACATGTAGCGACCCCTCGGGACCGTCTACAACCGAGAGCGCCCTCTTCACACCATCGCACCCCAAGATTCCGCTCTCCGATTAACACAAGGGCAATTCCAGAGCCATCCCAGACGCAACATCTTGGCCACTCCAGCACAAAGATGAATCCACGCACTCCCTTAAAGTAGATATTGCTCTTTACCAGCCGATATGTTATCTGACTTTTATGTGCTAGACCTTATATGCAATGTTGTAGGTTTGTTCTCAGCTTTTCTCATTTTGCCCCATAGTCCACTCTCAAATCATCTTAGCCTTATCTACCGTACCCATTTGAGTGAGTGCCGTCTTGCCATCCACACACTCACCATTTGACGCTTGCCCCTAACCTGTTACCATCCTTATACCGCCCCCTAGGCCGGTCATCTGCAGTGACAAATACCCTCCTCTATGACCCCCATCTCCTAGGCCAACGTGCTGATGTTTTGAATCAAGACAGCTTTTCCTGACCTTCCCCATAGACCCCGCATAGACCTCACCCTCTCCCTGGGTATATCTCATCATATTCGAAATCTCCAC
>CM070033.1:75969946-75989532 GCA_036250615.1 Ptychadena robeensis | reverse complement strand
CCCCCCCCCCCCCCTCGTGCCCGTGTGCGGCGGGGTCCCCTGTGGGGCACGGCTAAACCCACCTGAATCTAGGTAAGACCTTACCCTTCAAAATATTAAAAATATAAAAAAAACTAACCCTCATGTGAGGGTTTACATAGGGGGTGAATGGACTTTGTCCTTACTTCTGCTTTACATCCCGTTGCAGTTTACTCGACATCCATACATGCTGAAGTCCAGACGAAGCGACAGAGGTCGCGAAACGCGTAGACTGCTTTTCTTTGCATGAACTGATGTTATACCTTATTATCCTGAATTACCTGTAAGCTGATGTATCAAGATTTATGGACATTATATATATGTGAATACTGGATTTACCATTATTTGACTCTATGAACATTATTTTACTCCATAAACATCTTTATGTCGTTACCTCCTCTAGTCCACCTTAAAGTCCATCTCGGGCCTGGCTGCAAGATATTTGTGAGACCGGTCCCAAGGAATTAGGGTGCAAACCTCCGTTATTGATATTCATTTATTGTTAATATGGATGTTGGTGGAGGCATATCTGATAACCTTTACTCTCTAGGGGCGGGGGTTTATTCTCCTATTGCTATTGCCAAGGGGGGCCCCCAAACCTGGCAAATGAGGAGAAATATGGTTTCCCTTTCCCTGGGATGACCCGCCAGCTTAGGGTCATCAAATTGCCTATTCCTTGTATTGAATTCTGTCTTCAACTCATCCCCCTGTCTAACATGGATTAGGTTATAGGCCCATGGAGATCTAACTTTGTAAGAAATGCATGCACCTACTACCTGAGAGAAAAGATCATCAAGAGGAAGAGGGTATACTGTATCTTGGGTTGCCCAGTGAAACAATAATACTAATATTGCACTATTAAGGGTTTACATTTTGAGCAGAAGGAAGATATTTAGTCCAGTGCAGTAAAGGGGATGGTCAGTTACTGCAGATATACTACAGGGGATAGTCCGTTAAGGTAGCCATACACGGGTCAATATTTCGGTCCATTACTTTGGACGATGACGTCACCTCGTCACCGAAGATGGGGCACTGGGAGCCATCAGTAGACCTACAGCGATGCAGAATCCCTGTGGGCTTGCACAGGTGTGTTTGCCCGATCCCAGCATGGGCAGAGTTTGTTTTATTAACAAACTATATCTACTGGGTTCAGAAATGAAAATGTCTCTGGTTGGAAAAATTTGGCGGCTCCTGTCCCAAAATGGTGAAATGGTATTATCCAGTGGCTAGCCATCTGGCTAGTAATGCTGCTTATTATTCTAAAGCAAAAAAGTCTCAAAAGGCCCTGCTTGCCTTTGTGTTATCCAATATGTGTGCTGCAGTGCTTATTGCAATAATGTACACAACACACAAAACGTGTCAATAGTATGCAAACGTGTATTACATATAGGGAATAATGTGCTTTTTCCAACTGTCTCCTCTGATAAACATCCCTATATATAGAGAGATATTACATACATTTCAAACCTTCACCATCCCAAATTAGACATTCAAGTAGCAGACACACTCTACTTATTGAAAACAATAGCTGACCTTCCTTGTACTAGTGTCACTCAGAGAGAAAAGGTGCTGGTTGAGCTTTTTGTGTAATTGAGGTCATGTACAGTAGGTCTATCCCTGTCTGACTTATTGAATTTTAATGTCTTCTAAAGTTATTTACAGCACAATATAACAGAAAAGGTGATACAATTAACCAAAAGTGTATTTTAATACCCTAGATATATATATATAGATCTCATGTTGTACACGGAGTACAAATATAAACACAACACGTCCGGTTTTGCTCCCATTTTGCACGAGTTGAACTCAAAGATCTGAAACATTTTCTACATACAAAAAAGACTCATTACTCTCAAATATTGTTCACAAATCTGTCTAAATCTGTTGGAAAACCTTGTTTTATTTTCATTAATTGTTTTCTGTTCTGGACAGTTTATCTCCCTGTGGTATTCCTGACATTAGACCTGGCTGGTATAAATAAATGTAGGCGGCATTGCCAACTTGTGAAAAATTACTTCAACGTCCACTAGACTTCTTCACATAATTTAGAAAATTCCCCAACCGACTTTGTGAGTTAAGTACAAAGCCCCTGAACACGATATAATCACCATAATTGCTGGAGATGTAGAGAAGGGTTGGAGGAATATTATAAAAAGGAAACTTTTGCTTTAGCTTGTAGTTTTTTAATGAATAAGTCAAGTCGAGAAGTCATGTTAATTTTTCCACTTAAATTTTAATTTATGCAAAAGCTGCACATGCTAGAACAATATTTACTTTGTTTGTAGTGTTCTTCCAACCGTTCTCTATATCACCAGTAATTTTGGTGATAATACAATGTTTAGGTGCCTTGCAAATTACACAGATTCAGCAAGTCTACTAATTACAACAGACAAACATATGAATCAGCCCTACATAGCAAGGAAAGGGGTGATCTGATATATTCTAGATCAGAGGTGTGAAAAATCAAATACTCTAAAATAGGCTAAAATAAAAAAAACTTGGACAAAATTAATATTCATTGAAAAAAATGTCTACAATTGTGTGAGGTTTTCCTTCTCATCAAATATAACGACGAACACAGCCACTCAATAGAGGTCAGTGGCAAGTGGTCCTGGACCATCAACACACTGATTGCCTGGATTTATTCTTGTTTGAGCTGAGTTTTGTGTTTATTTATTTTAGTTAGCAATTCTGTCTTAATTCTTTTTATATATTAAATAAATTCATAATATAGCATTTTTGGGTCAAAATGAAAAGATAACAACCATTGGCAAAGGTTCTTAATTTTTACACAATTGTGTGTTTCAAACTTTCTAATAGTTGGGATGACTACAAGACCCTTGTTTGGACATATTTTCTCAACTGAATTGCCAACCACTGGTCTAGACTATAACAAAATGTTTAATCTGTAGTGCAGAGGTGCCCAACAGGTGGAGAGCAGTCTACTGCTAGATCAAAAAGGCAAGTAGATCACCATGCCCTGCTTTTTTTCTCAACTTTATTAACACAAGGACAATTTTAAGGCCCGAATTGTATTATGCCATACATGTTCTTGCTGTTATGCAAGGCAAACCATATATATTTCAAATATAAAATAACGTATATACTTGAGCTCGAATTAGAGTCCCACTTACCTGTCCAGGTGTTCCCTGGTGAAAAGCTTATCTCATTTAGTAAAAAAAACCCTCTGCAATACTGTTCACCCAGATGCTTCAAAGTTTTCTTTCTAATTACAAGCTGGCGGCCTGGCTGTTGGGGTTCTTACAAAAATGTATCCTTTACAATGATATACATAGAACATTGTATTCTCTCTTTAAAGCTTAATTTATGACATGATATTGTGCAATGTTTTGGTGTAGACACATGTTCCTTCTTCTTGTGGTGATGTCCACTATGTCTTGTTGGATGTTGTGCTGGTGATTCTAAAATATTGGATCACATGAAATGACTTGCATTCTTTTTTATAACAGAAAGTTCCACATATTTATTTCACCTCCCAGAATTGAACTGTGTTTTAGGGCTGCACACTATGAATAATAGCGAACCAACTGCCCACCTGTGGGATCCGATTGTGGCAGATGAGTCTATATATCTGTGAGATGGTCAGTCAATAGGGGAAGTTTAAAAGTTTCTTCACAGGGTTTGACCAATCCATAACAGATAGATGTGTTATAGATCTAGAGATATAGGATTATATTTGGAGGTAAAGCCATAAAATAAAAGAAATAAATTGAAAGTTTTCATTAGCAGCAGAAAAACTAAGGGCGTATTCTGGAACTAAGGGCTCATTCACAGGGGCGGTTGTTGACCATCTGGTAAACGCCTGATAAGCGCGGCTGGCTGCGGTGTTTTAGTCACCTGGAAAGTGACCATAAAACGAGAACCTAACAAAGTCTCCTATGCATCTCAGGTCCCTTATGGACCACAGTTCAAGGACTTTGCTGTTTCGTCTCTGAACACTGAAGATTACCTCAACGGAGAAATAAATAGGAAGGTGTGGCTGTTCATATGTTGGTTGTCTATAGACATGGTGGTTGCCAACGTATATATAGACGAGAATTTGAGGTGACTGAACATAACATAGTACTTTGCTTTTGCAGCTTGTTGTTTTAATTACCAGCATGATTATTTGGAAAAAAACATTTGAAATTATCTCTATACAGAGCATTAAAGGTTAGGATATTTGCATATTGTACAAGGATTGCTTTACAGTTTATTACCCAACTACTGATTTGCTATCACAGTAAAGGTCGCCGTACACATAGCAATCCTCCCTCTATAGATGAGGGGTCGGTCGCTCAGAGGATTGGGGGGTGCCCTTTGTGTGCCGGACATTACTTTGGATAAAGACCCCAGGTATGGCTACCTTAAGTCAGCGGATTTCTGTACTGTAATGCCTATAAAGGCACACTAAGTGGCACTGCTCATCAAAAATCATTGTTACCAGAAAAGGAATCTTTTCCACCCACCACAGTATACATTCACATTTGATTCATAGATTTCTTTTTCCCCATAATCATACAAATAACAAAACACTTGCAAAATAAAACAACCATAATTATAAATTTAATACAACGTCAAAGGCCCCTTTATTAATTGTACCATTATTACTGAATAACGATGCAAAGCGCTAGCAGCCTGACTGGGTCTTGCCTCACAAAGAAAGAAAAGTTCCATAATTCTATGTATGTTTCAAGTTTAATGAAAGTGGAAATAAGCATTCTCAAATAGAGATCATCATTGCCTACATCTTTGCTTTACAAGATTTTTGAGTTAAAGAATATACAAAGGAAAGCAATTTGTTAGATTTCGTTTTAAAAGGTGACATAATAGAACCACTTTTTATTGCTTTATGTGTCCATGTTAGCATATTTACATTAACTCTTTAGATCTATAGAACCAGGATTAAAAATAAGAGTAAATTTCAAGGTTTTGAATCACCACCAGAACAGGAAAAGACCAGAAATCTTTCAACAGGAAAGGGACTGCAGCTTTACGCTGCTCTATTCAAAAATAACAAATCAGTTTTGCCTTTTAATTATACCTTTTTGTTTTCTTTTTCATTTAATACTAGTGTCATAAATGTTGCACATGAGCAGATATTGCCCGTATAACCACTAAAACCAGGCCCAAAAGTGATCACAAGACCATGAACACATGGTGACAGATGACAGAAGGGACATGTATAGCCCATTATATTAGAACAGTGGTTTAAAACCCGGTGGGTCAGGACCCCCTAGGGGATTGAACAAACATTTCACAGGGGTCACCACGCTCACTGAAAGCATCAGAACTGCTGCTTACTTGCACAAGCGGGGTGGGAAGTTAGGAGGGAGTGTAATGCCCCCTATCTCCTATATTAGGAGAGAGGGGGTGTTACTTTTACTCCTAATTTCCCCCCTGCACATTGCTTGCACAAGCAGGAAATAGGAGTGAGAGGACATTATACTTGCTTATCATGCAGGAAGTGATGTTCACTTCTGGAATTTGGAACGTGACACTCCACATCGGTGCTTCCGCATTCCAAATACAGAAAGTAAAAGCCTGCAACATCACTTCTGGTGTCACTGATCTAAAAAATTTTGAAATCACAGCATTAGAAGAAGGATAATAACGTAAAAGACCCGTTTCTGCCTGTACAATTCTATACCAAAAAACCTGAATAAAATTGGTCAGCTGCAGAACAAATGCATCTGACAGTGAATTTTGAAAAATTTAACACTAATTCCATAAACTATGTATGTGCCAACTGCATACACAAAATGACTGAAAGGATTTCTATCAGCACATCTGATATTATACATTTTTAGGGAGGCCAGCTGTACAAAAACAATATAACTATTCTTCTTACCACCACAGTAATAAAACCAAATCTTTTGGTTTATATGAATGGTACTGGCACAGTTCATGTAGGAAGGGAGCAGGATTGAGGCAATTGGGACAAAAACGCTTGATGCAATGCAATAACTTTTTTGAGCCCCGTAGACATGATTGCTGCCCCTCTTACCTTCTTTAATGCAAACATTTTGGCATCCTGTCAGCACTTGAATGTAACCACAGACCAGTTGTTTCCAAGCTGTACAAAATCCTACTAACGCCTTTTTTGAATGTTTAACATGTGCTGCTAAAACTTGGATAACATTTTGACAGTGCACTGCTAGTGTTCCAGCAATTCCATGTGGATTGCTCTTGATTAGAGATTTTAGAGAAAATTAAGTAGATTTAACTTGAATTTCGATTTTTCCGATTCAATCCGATTTTCTATTTTCATGGAAGTTTTTGAATGCAACATTTCCACTTACCATATTCTAAATTAGCCTTGAGTTTTCATGTGATAGTGTTGATCGTGACTTTTAACTCTATGGATTAATATCGGCACCTCACAATAAAAATTTGATGATCGATGATGATATTCGCGATCAACACTATAACATATTTTTGAGTAAAAATTTTGATTATGGTAAAAATTTGGGGTAGATTTTTTACTACTTCCACGAAAAAGTCTAAATGGCTCATTGAAATTAGACTTTCTGAAATTTCAAAACATTTAAATTTCTACTTAAAATTTCGCATTGCGAAATGTTGATGTTTAAACTTCTTAATGCTTGGTGAAGAATATAATACAGAATACATTTTTATTCATAGTTTGAGCACAGGTTAGTGAGGCCTAAGTGAGGGACCTTTCACACGAACCTTGCTGTTAACCTTCACGGTAGCAGTAATGCAACAGTGGGTGCTAACCGCGTCCATTACTGGCAAAAAAATCTGCATTTTTCAGAGCTCTGCGTTTGTGTCTCCCTTGCGCTGCGCCAGCAAAGATGCAGCCGGCATAGCTTTTTCGTTACTAAAAAAGCAAGCGATGGCATATTCTCACATCTTGCAAAGCATTAGGAAGGGTGTAGAAAATATTGCGTGTAAAGACAAAAAAATCTAGAGTTAGACTTACCGGTAACTCTGTTTCCATAAGTCTTTTACAGGACAGCAACACATGAGAGATCGAGCTCCACCCCCAGAGGGAGGAAACAAAAAACACCCACCAAAGTTTAAATACGCCGCTCACTCTCCCCTTGGCAGTCTGAAATAGAGAAAAACCAGGAGCGGAACCATATCAGCAAATATACATATGTACATGCATTCTTATTTAAAACTTCCACAGTAGGGAGGGAAGTCTGCTGTCCTGGAAAAGACTAATGGAAACAGAGTTATCGGTAAGTCTAACTCTAGATTTTCCCTAAGGACGTCTTTTCCAGGACAGCAACACATGAGAGGATAAACGAGCAGACACCACCAGACTTAGGGTGGGACCACCGCTTGCAAAACCTTCCTGCCGAAGGTCTGATCCTGAACCGATAGTAAGTCCAATCGGTAATGTTGCAGAAAGGTGCTGAAAGATGACCAGGTTGCAGCTTTACAAATTTGTTCAGGGGTCGCCTCGCACTTTCCTCCCAGGAAGTAGCCCAAGCCATAGTAGAGTGGGCTGTGACCTGTAAAGGACATGGTAAACCTGCCGCTGGATCTCTTCCTCGGTAGCCAAGCCATCAGGTGCCACGAGCTGTCCTGACCTGACTGCAGAGGGCCCTGTAACAACAGGTCCGGGCGATCCGTTGGACCGGGCCCCCCCCCCCACCCAGTCTAGAATTTCTCTAAACCAGGCCCTTTTTGGGCAGTAGGGAGCTATCAGAATGAGATCTGTCTCTTCCCGTTTGAACTTCTGTAACACTCTGGGAAGGAGACTCATTGGGGGAAAAGCATACAAGAGGCAAAACCGCCAAGGCTGGACTAACGCATCTAAAGTCTGTGCCTGGTTGTCCCTGGAAACTGAGAAGAATCTCTGACACTTTGTGTTTGCCTGTGTGGCAAAAAGATCTATTTCTGGCTGCCCCCAGAGATTGGAAAGCATTTGGAACACTTCCGGATGTAATGCCCATTCTGATTCTTTCACCTCGTGCCTGCTCAGAAAATCTGCCTTTGTGTTTAAGGTTCCCTTTAGATTGATAGAAGAAAGGGACAGTCCTTGCATTTCTGCCCAATGACAGATCTGCCCTGCCAGTAATCTGAGGGGCTGACATCTGGTTCCCCCCTGTTTGGTCAGGTAAGCTACCGTGGTAGCGTTTTCAGAATAGACCTGGACTGCCTTGCCTAGTAATACTGTCTGAAAAGCCTTCAGGGCGTAAAATACTGCCAGAAACTCCTGGAAACTGGAGGAGTGCCTGGCTTCTCTCTTCTCCTACCTGCCTTGGGCAAATCTACCAACAAAACTGGGTCCGGGAATTTCCAAAGCAACCCCTGAGATAGCACCCTCTCCTGTCACCACCACCAAAGGGACCTCAGGACTCTGGGTGTGGGCCGGAAGATCCTTTCTAAGGACGATGCTTGTCCGTCCCATTGTGCCAGGACCTGAGCCTGTAAAACTCACAAATGGGCCTTTGCCCACTGTACCGCTGGAATAGGGGCCACCATCAGGCCGATTATACCCATTGCCTTGCGGATGGACACTAGCTCTCCATGCAAGAGCTGTTACCGCCGACACTAATTTGGCACGTTTTTCCTCTGGGATAAAAATCCTTTGCTCTACCAAGTCCACTAGATAACCCAAGAACAGGATGAACTGGCTGCATACTTGACTTTTTCCAGTTGATTAGCCACCCCAATCCCTGCAAAAAAAAGCGCAAAAATTAGGTCTGCCTGAAGTTCTGGTTTCGTCCTTGAAAAAAAACAGAAGGTCGTCCAGATACGGTACTACCATAATCTTCCTCAATCTGAGTGGGGCTAGGGCCTCTGCCATCACCTTTGTGAAGATCCTGCGGGCTGAGACCAGACCGAAGGGTAAGGCCTGAAACTGAAGGATCCTTCCTTCCCATAAGATGGCCAATCTTAGGAACAGTTAATGACCTTCGTGGATGGGGATGTGCAGGTATGCATCCCTCAGATACACGGATGCCATAAAACAATTTGGGTAAAGGAGATTTCTTGTGGTAAATATTATTTCCAATCAAAATTTCCTGTAGTTCAGATAAAGATTCAGTAAGCTGAGATTTAAAATCAGCCTGAACTTTCCTGATGGCTTTGGTACCACGAACACGGGGGAATAAAATCCTTGTCCTTGCTCCTCTAGGGGAACCTGGAGAAAAACTTTCTGGTCGACTTAATCCCAAATGGCAGACACCAACGCTAGGGCTTTTACCCTGTCCCACGGGGGAGTGGTGAGAAAAAACCGGGAGGGAATGAAGCAAAATCTAGACTGTACCTCTGCTCTATGACTCTCAGGATAAAGGGGTTTGGGGCGATGCTGTGCCAAGCCTCCCGAAACTGACTCAGCCTTGCCCCTACTGGCGTACCAGAGTCAACTAGATTTTCTCTGGGAAGGGGGAGTAAAGAGGACACCCCGCTTATCCTTCCCCTTGTTGGCCTGCCAGGGTTTCTTCTTTGATGGTTCCCTGAACCTTGACTGCCCAAACCTGTTACCCCGAAAGGGCCGTTTGACCTGGAAGTTTCGACTTTTTAGTAGGAAAAGCCTTCTTCCTGTCTGTGGTTCTATCTAAAATGTGCTCCAAATCAGGCCCAAAAAGGAGGTCTCCCGAGAATGGAAGGCCACCTAATCACACTTTTGAGGCTGTGTCCCCTGACCAGGTCTTCAGCCAGAGGGCTCTCCTGGCGGAGATCGCCAGTGCCCCTGATCTAACTAATTTGATTGAAGCATCTGATAAGAAGCTTGCGGCATGCAGAAGAGCCGGCATACCCTCTACGAGCTGCTCCCTCAGAGTCCTAGCTTCCAGGTGGGTCTGCACCTGTGTTAACCAAAAATCCAGGTTTCTGGCCACAGGAGGAAGCCAATGCTGGTTAAAGGGCGCATAGACTAGATTCCTAGTTACGTTTGAGGAGAATCTCCATCCTCTTATCCATAGGATCCTTCAAAACTCCCATGTCTTCAAAAGTCAAATTGGTAGATTTGGCAACCTGAGAGAAGGCCGCATCTTATTTGGGGTTCTTGTTCCAAGGGAACTCACACTCTTCAAAAGGGAACCTCTTTTTTAGACTGTTCCCAAAAAAAGTCTTTCTTTCCGAACACTGCCATTCCTTAGCAATAGTATCGGTCAACAGTGAGTGTACAGGGAAAACTCTTCCTTTATGCCCACCAAGACCCTGGTACATCCGGTCATGGAGTGAAGTGACTACTCTTTCTTCCTGGATATCCAGGGTGTCATGGGTGGATTTGAGGAGGTCATCTACTTCTTCCTGAGATAACTTATATCTGGGCGCCAGGTGTTTTCCACTGGTGCCCTCACCTCCGGACTCCTCAGCAGAAAGCTCTGCCAGCAAGTCTCTGTCCTCTACGTCACTCTCCCTACCCGTGGTCACGCTGGGTAACGCACCCCCCTGGCTAAGGAGATGGGGACAGAGTTCTTGAAGCAAGCCCTTGAAAGAGGAAAAGGTGCTGGCTCATCTTTAACCATGGTTAATAATTCTCTCCCTGTGGCTGCTGCCGCAGAGGCCCCCTCCTCCCTCACTAATGTGCCTACACATTTGGGGCATAGAGGCTTGGTGGCATCAGTCAACCTAACGCTAAAGGAAGCACACTTCTTTTTAGGGAAAGGGCTCTTTTTAGCAGTTGACTTGGTGGCCTAAAAACAAGAAAAAAAAATACATGCTATAGACCAACCATACCCCCAACAGAGATCAACAAACCAAAGTAGTGCTACTGAAAAAGTATCAGGGCTAAAACCTATCTTAGCTTGTCTTTTCATCAGAAAAAAAAGGAGACCCAAGAGAGAGGCTTCAAAAAAACACCTGGCCTACAAAAAAAGGCTCAGTCCTCTCTCCTGTGCCCCCTTATCGGTGAAGGGGTACCTAGCCACGCAGGTCCCTTACCTGAATGCCGCTGACACCTGTGGTCACTTCTCCAGCTGCTGCTGCCTCCATCGCTGCTCTGAGCCCTGAGCAGAGCTGCTTTTTAAATATACAGCCTGCTTCCGATTTCCCGGGCTCCCCACCGAAAACCGGAAGCACGAAGGTGTGCGTCTGCCTTCGCCCTTTTCCCTCGCGTCATCCAAGCTGGACACCGCAGCTTGACGCCATCGGCCGGCCCCCAGCAATAGGAGAGGCGCTTGCCGCACTTACTTGATTTATGGAGAGTCCCGCCCCCAACCGTGCACGGCAGTCTGAAACACCTGCACATGCAGCTGTGGGGAGAAAGATCGCGCGATCCCTCCACTTGGCCCCAGGCTGTGGACCGAGACCGGACCCTCACCAGGTAAGGTACCAAGGAAAGGGCCTCTGTACTGTCCAGGCTCCCCACCAGCAGGACGGGAGGTAAGCTCATTGTATTGTCCTGTAAAAGGGATCAGACACTGGGCGTGAAGTAGCTGTCCTGACTTGACTTCCTTGCCCTCCTAGTGCCCCGCAGGAGTCCGGATGGAGGAAACAAAAAAGACTGCCAAGGTGAGAGTGAGCGGCGTATTTAAACGTTTGGCAGGTGTTTTTTGTTTCCTCCCTCTGGGGTGGAGCTTGATCTCTCATGTGTTGCTGTCCTGGAAAAGACGTCCTTAGGGAAAATAAAATAGCTGTAACAAACTGTATTAACCTTCCTAGCACTCTTGCAAGGTCCAGATTTCTGTACCAAAAGTGCACATAGACTCTAATGGAATTTTTTAATATGGTAGACCTGTAACTTCCCAAAATATGTCCTTACAAGGGTCTAGTAGACATCCTGAATATAATAATGTTTGAAACACACAATTATTATAAAAAAGTACATGGAAAAAAAATTTATAAGATGTATCATTTGAATGATAAAATCTCTTAAATACTTATTTGGTATGAAAGATTTCAAAACAGTGTGTATTTATATTTTGTTTATAATAAATGTTTTATTACAATTGGAAATGTGTTTTGTTTTACTTTGAATTATTACAGTTATCACTGTATCCAATACAATGCCCTTTTGCACCCTCTGAAAGGGTTAACATCAAAAAGCACATCTGGAAATCACACTGGGGGTGATTTTCCAGATATGCTCTTTGAAGATAACCCAATCTGCATTTTAATGTCCTGCCACCACCCCCCAGCCCCCCTCTCCCGAAGTGACGTCACAGGTGGAGAGGGATGACATCGGCTTTAGTGAAGAAGCCAGCTTAGAGCATTGGATTCACCGGGACAGCACAGAACAGTGAGTATGTGCTGCCGGGATCTGATCTTCGCTTGACGGCTCCATCTCGTCCACTGCAATACTGACAGAAAAGCACTGGACAAGATGGAGCCGTCAGAAGTGCTAGGGGGGTTAAAAATGTTGGAATCCTTGTAAAACTGGAAAATTTGATTTTACATAGACAAAAGCATCAAAAGAATATTACACATCTCATGGCTGAATATCCATTTATTTTTTTTACCTTTGTACTGACAAACCATCAAGACATTTTACAAAAGTGAGTTTATCAATATTTTCTCATGTAGTACAAAAAAAACAAACTAAATGCAGTCCTATGTTGTTCATTTTGGCCACATTGATCCCAAAAAGCAGCAACAATTTTTGACTACAGACATTGTTATTCCTAGATAGGGTATAATGAATACCGTTATTTCTAAGTTGGCTTTGAAGCACCACTAAACATTTGATAAAAAATGCAGCATGTAGGATGGTCTATAACATTTATCTAAGTTTTTATTCAAATGGTTTTCCTAGACTAAATAAATAAGCTATTGCATACCTCATGTTCCTATATAAAATAGAGGGTGCCTTATTTTTCACTTAAAGCAACCCACTATAACAAGCTTTTACCAATATATAAAAAAGTCTATGGTTTGCCTGTCATCCCTATTGATCTGGTCCTGATAAGTAAGGTTGAATTTAATTCTCCTTGATTGTTAGGCTCCTCATCCCTGTCTATATACTATGCAATTGTAACAACGTTCTAGTCCTTGTGGTGTATAGGTCCACATCGTTTTCTAGAGTCGTCTAATAATGGGTACCCTCTGACCCTGGGACTTTTGAGGGAGCCTGGAGAATAATTGTCTTTTATGCAATCATGTAAAAATAGATAATATTATTAGAAAAATAATGTGCACATGGTTGTGGATAGGGAGAATCCACAAGTTTGACCCCCTACACACTTATAAAACAAGATGTATACAACATTCAAGAAGTTTTACATCTTTGAACATTAAAAACGTTCGCCGCTCGTCTTACACACCTGAAAGGAATTTACCGCCCCAAACACAGCATAAATGCTGGACGGGCCACTGCGCTCAGTATAGGACCAGTTGGCAGACGCTGAACACCCTCTCTCTCTATGACTTATTGAAGCTTAAGGACAGTACGAAAACTTTAAGGTAGGAAAATTTAAAACATCTCTCTACAACTCTGACTCTATGGATAAGACTAAAAATCTCTACCCTGTCTTTATAGATATGTCAACAGCCCTTACTGGTCAATTGACCCTCTAGGACCAAATCTGTATTACCCTCTAACCATTTAGTCTGGTAAGCCTCCTACTCAATACCAATGACCCTATACCAAGTTATATTAAGTCCATTAACTAATACTTTGTATTTATATCATAATTTCTTACATAGAGTGAAAGCTGTGTTCTGCCATTACGGTCCGCTTCTGGGACGCGCTGGTCTACCCTGCACCCGTGCTATAGGCCCCCCACCGTTTAAAGGGGTAAACCTTTTTGTTTGGTGAGGTTTTTTAAGTCTTTGAGAGCGATAAACTTGAAAGGTAATTAAGATTCATTTCACCTGCATTTTATTTGTTTCATTCAGAAATTGTAATGTACATGTTGTTTCTATATACTGCTATATTGTGATGGATCCAAAACTCAATATATGTATATATATGATGTGAACGTCTATTTAAAATTAAGAATACCCCCAAGAAAATCTCTATAACACCTTATTTGAATACTTATACACCCTTGTTTATTCCCCCCTAGATGTTTTATTTCTAAACATCTAGAGGAGACCCTCCTGGTGCTTGTTCTATCAAAGTGAAGTCGAGATACCTCAATCAATCCTAATACTCCTGAAGAAGCCCACAAACAAAAGAAAAGGCGAAACGCGTTGAGTTTAACGTTTTTAATGTTCAAAGATGTAAAACTGTCTTGTTGAATGTTGTATACATCTTGTTTTATAAGTGTGTAGGGGTCAAACTTGTGGATTCTCCCTATCCACAACCATGTGCACATAATTTTTCTAATAAAATTATCTATTTTTACATGATTGCATGAAAGACAATTATTCTCCAGGCTCCCTCAAAAGTCCCAGGGTCAGAGGGTACCCATTATTAGACGACTCTAGAAAACTATGTGGACCTATACACCACAAGGACTAGAACGTTGTTACAATTGCATTTTACCAATATATCATGACATACCATGACTGTAAAACACCCTTACTTCTGCTCTTTTAATCATTAGAAACTTACGAAGTCCAAAGTGAAGTAATTTCTAGAAATGTCAGTTCCTGTGGGCTCCTCCCACACAGCTTTCACAGGCGCTACCTTCAACTTCCATGTGACCACTTGAAATTTGTAATGGGTCAAGGGACGGTCAAGGGACATAGGCCAACACAAGTAAAAGTTTCAGCTGACCATAGAAATCCTTACTACCAGAACTTTCTGTTCAAACAGGATTTTCCTACTCTCCAAATTTGATGGCTGCAGAACATTATTAGATGTAAATAAGGTGCAATATAAGATACAGTAAAATGGCACATTTAAGTTTTAGAAAATGTTTTGTGGCTCTGGCATGTATTCAAGAAGCAACGCTAAACAATAATTGTGTCTTCAGCAATGTAAACATTCTGTTTAGCCTGTTCAAATCTTTTTTATGTAGGGTGAAGTATGACAGTCGAAGACAGCACTTTGGTGCATTAATACTATTAAGTAAATTAACCACATAATGCCATAAATATTTGTAAAAATTACCATTATCCTGATAACTGGCGTTGTTCAGATTAGTGGCGCACGTAAGATGGCACATAACAAACACAAAAAATGAGGAGTTAAAGTTGTCAGCTGTAACAACGCAAAGGGTTGTCACAACTTTAAAATGTTCTACAGTGTATATTGCTAACATGTCCAAGCTGTAAACAAAAAGCTTTTGTTGTTCACATTTTATTTGTTCCTCAAGGAAATCTGAGGTGGTTCTTGTGAAAACAACCCCCACCCCATAAGACATAGTCAAACAGTGCATCAGTGCAAGTGGGCCAAGTGCAAACTGGTCCTGGTAGAGGACCCATCAGCAGAAGCCATCCAGTTGTTCTCTTGCTAGCATAAGAAGCAGGATAACTTCAACCCATTGTAGTGAATACTATGTAGTTACAATAAGAAATCGGGCTCCTTATATCCAAAAAGTTTAAAGTCTCCTTCATATCTTTCATATAGTCGCCGGATGTCTCTTTTTGATACTTTAGAGAAATAATGTTCCACCTTTGTTTTGTTATAACGTGTGATTCCTGGAGGTATCGAGGGATAGGATACCAATCTGTCAATACCAGCTTCTTTCAGGATGTATGGAGCATCTTCCTCAAGGGTCTCATGGTGTCCAATCACATTGTAATTAATTTCACATGGCGCACAAAGTTCCACATATGTTACCCAGTGTATTATATGATCTCCAAACTGGAGATCTAAAAACTTGTGGTTCGGATCCCCCAAGTATCGTACAAAGTCTTGAAACAGCAGACCACCCTTGCTCTCTGAGCGGTCCTTCCTATACTTGCGGATGATGACAGGAGCGATGTTGTGCTTGTACCATGGCTCAAAACGAGGGTTATTTACAAACTTGTCCTTGTAGGCTGAGATCAGACGTTCAAATGGATCACGGACAATAAAAAATTTGAAATAGGAGTTTAGTCTGAAATCAGCAGAAAAAAAAAAGTTATAGCAGCTAAATTCTACATTGACAAAAGATGTGTTTCTCAATTGATACTCTATCTCAAAATGTCTAATAAAAGGAAGCATTTCACATATTGCAATTGCTAAACTCCTCCAGATCTAGTCTGGGAACCTTAATTACGACATAAGACAGTTTTCAGATTTTATTTGATACATACATGCTTAAGATCAAAAAGGTAAATTATTTCTGTAAAGAATTACAGTATTCTAGTAGTGCACACAGAAAACTGGAGTTAGACCCGTAACTCTTTTTCCAATAGTCAATTCCAGGACAGCACCGGAGAGATGGACTCCAACAGAGGAAACCCTAAGAGCCAAACTTTAAAGGCCAGCTCTCAACCACCCAGTTCAGTCTGTATAAGAGGACTCCAGAATGGAACTGAAAAACAAAAGTACAGATAACATAATACCGACATAACAATGCTACAGTCCCAAACGAGGGCAATTAAGGGTGGGTAGACTTGCGGTCCTGGAATTGACTTTCTTGGCATATTTGCACAGGGAATGCCCTTTCTGCCCATTATGCAGCTGTCGCCATGGTGGAATGTACTGTAACTGTCAGAGGGCAAGAAAGATCTGAAGCCCTGTAAGCTTTATCTTTATCACCTGGCTAGTGTAGCTTTCTAAGCCTTTTCGCGTAATGAACAGTGTGTCTGATTTACCCTAAGACCTGCTGGCCTCCAAATATGCAATAACCGTATTCCTGATGTTGAATTCACGAAAAGACTTATCTTGGTCATTGGCTGGGTCACACAGAATAAAGGTAGGAGCTGCTCTTGTTGAATTTTGTTGGTTAATTTGGGTCCATTCGGAGGAGAATGCTATCTTGAAAATTTTCAAGGAAAGGTTCTTTAGATGAAAGGGCCTGTGATTCACTAATCCTGGCTGTTGTGA
Organism: Ptychadena robeensis; assembly: GCA_036250615.1. NCBI lineage: Eukaryota > Metazoa > Chordata > Amphibia > Anura > Ptychadenidae > Ptychadena > Ptychadena robeensis. The sequence goes on along the minus strand of CM070033.1, from coordinate 75,972,725 downwards.
TGGCCCCCAAAAAGACTGCCTTGATGGTGAGGGATCTGATGTCCGCCATGCCAAGAAAAAAGGAAAGGTGGACGGTTAAGGGCATTCAGTACGAACTTTAAATTCCATTGTGGAAAAGGCCTATCCTTAATTAGTTACAACCTGGACACTCCCTTAAGAAATCTGCAGATCAGGGCATCTTCTGCAAGTGACCAATAAAACACTCTATGCCTAAATTTGCACATTGAGGGTACTCACCACCAGCCAGATACCGGCCTTAAAGGAATCCAAGACTACCGGCAAATCCTGAAACTGAAGTTACAGAAGGAACAAAAGACTCTCCAAATCTTTTGATGGATGGCCTTGGTGACAGACGATGAGTCGCTTGCGAGTCTAGTCTCTTTGGTAAGAAAAAGGGAGGACCCTAGAAAACTAGGCCCTCTTCGGCTAACAAGGGCACCGTAGATTCCCTGCTAAATTTCTGAAGGACCAATGGAATCAGATTCATTGGGGGCGAAAAGTAAAGCATAGGGGTAACCCCCAAGGATGAGAAAGCCTTGGAACTGGACGCGCGTTGAGAGAAAAGAACAGATTGGCTTTTTTGTTGACTGCTGGTGCGAAGAGCTCTTTCGTAGGACTGCTCCATCTAGCTACCAGAAGTTGGAAATCCTCCTGGCTGAGGCTGCAATCCGCTTCCTTTAGCTGATGGCAACTCTGGAAGCCTGCCTTTAAGTTCAATGTCCCCCTTGAGGTGCATAGCAGAGAGAGATATGGTTAGAATCTGCCCATTTGCATACCTGTGCTGTAAGAGTCTGAAGGGGAACACTGCGCATGCTGCTTAAGTATGCCACAGTGGTCGAGTTGTCCGACATAACTAGAACGTGTTAAGAGTTGACTGGAATGCTGCAATAGCTCGGAACATTGCTAGCAGTTCTGTGAAATAGGAGGACTGTTTGGCCTCTTCCCTGTTCCAGGCTCCCTGGGAAAAGGAGTCCCCAAGGCGAGCCACCAATTCCCTTGCGCTGGCATCTGTAACCAACCTGACCTGATCTGTGATTACCCAGGAATGCCCCTGAGCCATCAACCAGAAGAGTCTTAAAGGAGGCAAACGTGGCCTATAATTCTTCTTTAACTGATGAGAGCAGGTCCCTGCAACCTGCTACAGCAGTGGCAATCCCCTCTTCCTTAAGAATCCCCGCTAAATGCTTCAGGCAGAGGGGCTTGTTAGGATTTAGTAGTCTGACATTACAACACTGTAGCCTGGCTTGTCTGTGCGGTCCACCGGCTTGGTCTGCAAGACACAATACAAGAGGAGACAACTGGGAGAATCAACACCCGAGGTGGGGGGTAAAGGAAGCATCTCTAACCTTAGGAATGGTATCTGGACAGAACCCTACCTCCCCCCTGTAGCTAACTACCCCCTCCCAGAGAGACCTGCAAGAGTTACAACTCCCCGTCTCTCAGCTGCGACCACCAAGCTAGCAGAACTTCTGGTTCACCTGGCTCACCGCTGAGAACCAGAAGTTAGGTGGAAGCCTGGGTCCGCTTCTCCAAATCCCCCCCCCCCCTCCCCGTCATTGGTAAATCACACCAGGAAGAATGCGTGGCCTGTGGGAGGATCTCCTTGCTGACCTGACGTTTCTCTCTCTCTCGAGGAGCAAAGACTGAATAGGATGGTTGAGAGCTGGCCTTTAAAGTTTGGTTCTTGGTGTTTTCTTCCTCTGGTGGTGGTGCCCTTCTCGTGTGCTGTCCTGGAATGACGTTTTGCGAAATCATATTCGTTTTACCAAGAAAGAAAGAAGGGGAAAAAACAGGCTATCCTCATTTTGAAGAGATTTACCTCCTCTTTTATAAATAAGAGAAGAGAAACAACACTTTTAAAAAAGCACATAGCAACCCTTAGGCCATGTGCCCACTGCTTTTCTTTGCGCTGAAAAGACACACAGGGCTGATTTGCGGGGGGATTGTGAAAAAGCTTTCACCTCAAGCAGAGTGGGCGCACCTCCTTTGAGAACATGGTGTGGACCCTGTATCATTCATAAGAATGGAAAGTGTCCTCTCTGCATCTTTTTACCTGCAGCTGAAGCATGTCCACCATGGAGAGAAAAACAGTGGACAATAAGCCAAAAAATGACTTGTGAGAAGTATGTGCAAACTGCCATTGGAGAATACTTTATGACAACACAAGTTACAGTGTAGAAACTGCAATGTGTATATTTTACAGGTTTTTGGCAGTGTTTTTATGAAAAAGATTCATTAAGTGCGTAATGATTAGATTTCTGCCCAAAAAATAACCAAAACACAAAGTTCATTGTTAATGTCGGAGAGCGCTACAAACCATATCAATAGTTAACTCTAACCAGCAAAGCTACAGACTGTAGAAATCCTTTATTCTGTGCATAGCTTTCTTTATACAAAAGTTAGGATTAAACATCCAAAATATAATACTTTAAAGCTGTAATTTTAGATGCATTACGTATATTTTAAATGCATATGAATATTTACAAAGCTATATACAAAACAATATAACAAATATATACATAAAACCAAAAACTGAAACAATAACGCTATAACCTGAAGATGAACATGGCATGGTATTCCTTGTATTTTTTATTTTTTTTTAGTACTGTTTGTTCTTTAAATGTTTACTGTGAAACCCTTAGAAAGAATCTAAACTGCATACTACTGAAGCTACTTTCTGATGTTCCCTTAGTATGGTCACTCATGCTCCACGTATGTTTAGAAAGAAGAAGTATGGGTGAACTAAACCCAAATTAAGGGGTGGCCAACCCTCCGTGGA